>VWZO01005977.1:671-52079 GCA_013396975.1 Bucco capensis
AGCCTCCATCCACCAGGGCGTGCCCTGGCTATTGGCCTCGGGGCTTGTCTGAGGCTGCCACCAGCCCTCACCCCACACCCATCAGCTCTGCCACCCTCCCTCCGCCCTTGTCAGCTCTCCTTCCTCCTTCACCTGCGCTTCAGGACCCACAGGTCCTCCTCCACCGACCAAACTTTGCTGGTGCAGGCAGGCAGACGGTGGGCACTAACAGACTCCTCTGCCCCACAGCCCCATGGCTGAGAGCACGGAGATGGCATCGCTGGAGGAGAGCTTCCGCAAGTTCGCCATTTACGGAGACACCAAGGCCACAGGGCAAGAGATGAATGGGAAGAACTGGGCCAAGCTGTGCAAGGACTGCAAAGTCATTGATGGCAAAAGCATCACCAGCACCGATGTGGACATTGTCTTCTCCAAGGTGAAGTAAGTGACTCAGCTGTTCCAGGGGTAGGGATGCTCCTGTGGTGTGGACAGGGTGGTGGTAGCCCAGCTGTGAGCCCAAGCTCTCCATTCCCATCTTGCACTCAGCACAGAGCAGCAGGTGCTGCCCTGCAGCCTCCTGCCTTCAGGGACTTTCTGTGGCTGCTTTGGCAAGACCTAATGATCAATAAATCCAAATCTGGGCGGGTGGGAGGCTCAGATTTTAGTGAGAGTGCTCCCACTCTCAGGTGTTGGTTCTGCCAGGTTCCCATCCAACAGGGAGGTGCTGCAGGGAGCAGAGGAGGGTGCTCAGGGGTGTGGCATGGCCCATCCCTGGGCCTGGCCAGCCCATGCCTGAGCTTGAGGAGGGCTCTGGTCCTTGGTGGTCACAGCTGAAGAGCTCCTGAGGCTGCTTTTGGGGCCCCTAAGGGCATGGTGACACTCAATGCTCCGCACCAGGGTGCAGGAGCAAGGATGGGTGGAGAACCTGCTCCCTCTGCGCTCTTAGTCCAGGCATTCCCTTGTCCCCTGGTGGAATTGGGAGGGTCTGAGCACCAAGGGGTTTTCAGCACAGAGGGGGATGTGTTGCTGTGCTGCCCTGGAGAAGAAGACCCAAATGTGACCAGAAAAGGACGATGTCTACCAGGGTAAAGAGAGTGATGTACATCCCAGGCAGGCTGGGAGCAGTGGGAATGGTTGCATGTCTTCTGCTACCAGTACCCAAGTCCCAGGGCTTGGTGAAGTTTTTAGTACCAGGGACTTTAACAGCATGTGGCTGAAATGCTCCTGGAGCTCAGCACCAGCTGTGGCCAGCCCAGCCCATTCAGCCAGGATTGCCCTAACTGTAGCTGCATTTTGGATGTAGGCCCAAGGCTGGTGGAGGACAAAGCTTGGGTCTCCCTGATGCAGCTCATCCTGCTGTAGCCCCCTTTGGACATGCTGCCTGAAGATGTGATGATAGCAGCTTGGGTTCTGTGCTTGCAGAGGGAAGACAGCTCGTGTCATCAACTATGAGGAGTTCAAGAAGGCACTGGAAGAGCTGGCCCCCAAGAGATTTAAGGACAAGAGCAAAGAGGAGGCATATGAAGCCATCTGCCAGCTGGTGGCAGGAAAGGAGCCCATTAATGTGGGTGTCACGGTGAGTGAAGAAGAGTGAAGCTCCCCTTGTCTACTGGGAGCGGGATGGATGCTTGGGAGAGGAGGATGGAGCTCTGCCTGCAGTGCAAATGCTTCAGGGAGGACTCCGTGGCCCTGGGTGAGGTGGAGGGTCTGGGGGTTTCATGGGTCTGATGGGCAGGGCAGGATCTTCAGTGGGTGTCAGCAGGTTGGTTGGGCAAAGGGATGAAGGGGATGGGACATGCTCTTGACTCACAGAATCACAAAGGTTGGAAGAAACCTCTAAGATCATCAAGTCCAACCATACCTATTCAGTACCATGCCACTAAACCATGGCCCTAAAGAGAGTATCTAAATTGTTCCTTCAACCCCTCCAGGGATGGTGACTCCAGCACCTCCCTGGGCAGCCTGGCACAACACTTAACAACCCTAACTCTCTGCATCCCCTCTCCCTACGGCAGAAAGCCAAGGCGGTGGGGGCCGTGGAGAGGCTGACAGACACCTCCAAGTACACTGGCTCGCACAAGGAGCGCTTCGACGAGAGCGGCAAGGGCAAGGGCAAGAGCGGCCGGGAGAACATCGTGGACACCAGCGGCTACGTCAGCGCCTACAAGAACGCAGGCACCTACGATGCCAAAGTGAAGAAGTAGGGAGAGGTGCCCGCGGCGCCCACAGCCCCGCTCCCTGCGCCTCGGCCGTGGGGCCGGTGCTCGCGTCGGGCTAGGGACGTTCCCCACGCTGTGACGCGGGGCCCGGGAGGCTGCGCTGGGGCCAGCCCCAGGCTGGCGGGAGGATGTTGGCTACCCAGCGCCGATGGGATTGGGAACGTCACCGGGCCCTGTGCTCTGCCCCCAGCGCTACGGCTGTGCCACCCCACAACCCCTGTGCTGTGATTCCTCCTGTTTTCCCTGTGCTGTCTCCCCACCCAGCCCCTCACTGTACTAACAGCACTGCTCCTCAGGACTCTCCTGCCCAACTGGCACCCAGCTCTTCCCTACCTCAGCCCTGGCTTTCGGGGTATCTGCTCTGCTAGTCCCACTGGAGACTGCAGCCTGTCTTCTCTGCAGAGCTCCCGGGGACCTGCCTTAACCACGCAACCGGTTACACCACAGCCACCTCCTTCTTTGCCAGCAGTGCCCTCAGCACGGGGCTGCCCTGCTTTGCCGCTTGCTCAGCACCGCAGGAGGCTCAGCCCCTGCTGCGCCCTTAGTGCCAGCGCTGCCGGGACGCTCCCAGCCCTGGGATGCATCCCAGGAGAGCTTGATGTTCCCTGACCATCGGCAGAGGTGCCTCCCCGTGGTCTCCCGCTGCCTTGGTGAAGCCCAAACCAAAGGATGCCGCAGCCCCTGCGCTGTAAGCTGCCTCTGCAATAAAGCCCCCTCCGCACTGACAGCCCTGGTCTGCTTGTCTTCAGCGGCAGCGAGCAGCGAGAGCCGCTTTGCCGGGGGCAGTGGGAGGCTGGAGCGGCCTTGCCGCTGCAGGGCAAGCCGTGTCCTGGCCTCGGCCCTGGCCTCGGCCCTGGCCGCCGAGTTCTGTTGGCAGCTCCCTGGCTGGCTCCGAGTTGCCTGAGCAACCGCAGGCACACAAAACACAAGCGCCTGGCTCCTGGCTCCCGCCCCTGCTCTGTTTGCAACCAAACACACGAGCTCCTGGTAACGATCCCTGGGAACAGGCTGGCCTCCAGGATGGGAAGGCAGCTCCGGGATGGAATAGCAGTTCCAGGATGGGATGAGCGGGTGCACGAGGCTGGGCACAGGCACTGCCACTTCAGCTGGAAGCAAGGGGAGCTGAGGCACTGCTGCTCAGGTGATGGAGCAGCCAGGGGACCTGGAGAGCCAGGCTGGCCAAGCCTTCCCAGGCACGGGCAGAGCTGTCTGGGTGGTAGTGCCACGCTTTTCCAGTCTGAGATCCACCTCTGTGGTCACCTGCTGGGAGCCCTAAACATCCCACAGGGGTTATTCCCAGGTGCCTCAGCTGTGGCTCTGGCACTGCCCATGCTGTGAGGCGTGTGCTAGGAGAACACACATGGCATGGGCAGGCACATTCCCTGCAACACACAGCACTGCACCTTCTGCATGCCAGCCACCTGCTTTCCAAGAGGCAGGAGGAGGAAGAGGTTGTCTGCTTCTAGGCTGGTTTCAGCTGCACTCCCAGTGTGAGGTCTGGGAGGGAGAGGGGACTGTTAGCCCCCCTGTTTGAGCAGGTCAGAGGGAGTTTGTGGCTGGCTGTGCCCCAAAATGCTCTTTCTGAGGTCCAGAGAAGTTTTTGCTGGGTGGGGAAGGCTTCAACCCTTTGCTGACTCTGTTACCTGATTGCAAAAATGAGGTGCAGACTTCCCAGGGTGAGGTTTGCCTGCGTTGCCTCACACTCCGTGGAGATGCCATCCACAGCCACATCCTTGTGCACTGGTGGAAGCTATGGGAAGGGAGAACATTTTGTGAGGAGGTGAGAAGGCCAGGCCCTGTGGCACTCATCCCCTGCCTGCCTGTGGCTCTGGGCAGGAGCTGGTGGTGGAGCAGAGGGGACAGCCATGCCAGGTCAGCTCTGAGGGGAAACTGTGGGTGCTGACATGCTTTTGATCATGGCAAATCAAGGCTGGGAAGGGGGTTTCTGCCTGATTTCAAGCTGATGTCCAGCAGCAGCAGAGCAGAGCATTCAGGAGCAGCAGCCATCCTCACCCCAGCTCTGCCTCTGAGGCTGGGCTCCTCAGCAGCTCAATAGCCCATGTAGCAGCCTGGGAGCCTGCAATGAGTCACCTCCAATGGTCACAGCACCAGCAGTTCATCTAGAAGCAAGAGGAGCTGAGCCATTGCTGCTCAGATGATGGGGCAGCCAGGGCAGGGACTGTGGCCCTTGAGCAGCCAGCCCTGGCCAAAGCTTCCCACCAGCCACTTGCTCCCTCTTACGAATCCTGGCTGGAAGCACCTCCTTGGCAGCCTGTGAAGCCATGGCAGAGGTCAGGCAGGAGCTAGCAGCTCACACAAATTGCCAAATGGCCCTGCCTGCAGGTGATGCTTACCTGCTCCAGCTCCTCCTCAAGTTCTCCAGCCCTTGCTCCACAGCTTATATGGGAATTCCCCCCTCCCACCTTCTTCTTGTTCCCAAAGAAGCAGGAGGGTGTGAAAGGCCTTTTAGAAACAGCATCTGAAGCACCATGGCTGTGATCTGCATCACACAGACATCACACACAACCTTGGCATGGCCAAAGCCAGGCAGAGCCAGGGCCTCACCTGGAGATAAGTGCAAGGACTATGGCCTTTAAACAGCAGTCTTCACAGCTGGTGTGGGCAGGAAAGGGGAAGATCCCCAGGATAGTTGGCACTGGAGCACAGGATGGATGAGGAGAAGCCAAGTTAGGGTGCTCAGCTTTCAAGAAGCCCATAACCTGAAGGAACTTCCAGAGGACCAGCAGCTCCAGCAGTTATGCCAGTGAAGCTTGAAGTGATGCCACCAGCCTGCTGAAACAGCAGAGACAAGCTGCAGAACTACTTTCTGTGATGAAAGGTGACACAGGCCAAACAAAAAAACCTTGCAGCCATTTGGATTTGCTCTGGCCAAGCATTTGCTCTCAGGTTGGCTCCACACCAGCTCAAGAAAGACAGTTGGCAGCCAGCATGTCATTCCCTCCCAGCAGAGGAGCAGGAGGATGGAAGGTGCCTCTGCCAGGATTTATGTTGTCTGCATTGATCCAAGACCCAGACATGAAGCTTTCTTCCCCTTGGCTGCTCTTCACTCCTCTCCTGCAGTGGAAGGGCCATGCCAGACCTTGGCCCCAACCCTGTCACCACAAACACTCACCTGCTGCACCACAGTGGGCAAACCTAGCTCCTCTTCCAGGCTGATGGCCCAGCTTGCCAGGGAGATGTGCAGCCCAAAAGGCTCACCTGAGTGCTTGTGATGTCCTCTGTCCCCAGGCTCACTTCTCTAGAGACTTTCTAAAGGGATCTGGGGTCATGTCTGATGTGCTTCACACACTGAGAGCAAGCTGTGTGCCTGGCACTGACCATTTAGAGACCTCATGAAGTTCAACAAGGGCAAGTGTAGAGTTCTGACCCTGGGGACATGAACCCTATGCACCAGGACAGGTTAGGGCTTGAGCTGCTGGAAAGCAGACCTGTGGAATAGGACCTGGGAATGCTGGGGCACAAGTTCACCCTGAGCCAGCAATGTGCCTTTGGGGCCAAGGAGGCCAATGGGCTCCTGGGGTGCATGAAGAAGAGTGTGAGCAGCAGGGTGAGGGAGGTTCTCCTCCCTCTCTACTCTGCCCTAGGGAGGACACAGACAGAGTCCTAGGGCCAGTTCTGGGCTGCCCAGTTCCAGAGAGACAAGGAACTACTGCAGAGAGTCCAGCAGAGGCTAGGAAGATGCTGAGGGCACTGGAGCAGCTCTGGCAGGAGGAAAGGCTGAGAGCCCTGGGGATGCTTAGCCTGCAGAAGAGCAGAGCCACAGGGGAGCTGCTCAGTGCTCAGCAAGAGCTAAAGGGTGCAGGGGGCAAGAGGCTGGGGCCACACTCTGCTCAGTGGTGCCCAGGGCCAGGCCAAGGGGCAATGGGCACAAACTGGAACCCAGGAGCTTCCATCTGAACAGGAGCAGAAACTTGTTCCTAGAAGAGTGAGACATTGGATGCCAGTAAGCCCAGCAAGGTCTTACCCTTTCTGACTCCATGTAGGAGCACCAGAAAGAGCTCACAGATGTTGTTCTTCCATAAACCTGCTCCCTCAGCCTCTCCTTGCAGTGGATTGAGCTCCCTGAGAGGAGGTTGGGATGAGATGGGGGTAGGTCTCTTCTCCAGGGTTAACAGGGAGACGATGAGAGGAAATGGCTTCAAGTTGCAGCAGAGGAGGTTTAGATTGGATGTGAGGAGAAATTTCTTTGCTGCAAGGGTTGTTAAGTGTTGTCCCAGGCTGCCCAGGGAGGTGCTGGAGTCCCCATCCCTGGAGGGGTTGAGGAAACATTGAGCTGTGGTCCTTAGGGCCATGGGTTAGTGGTATGGGAGTGCTAGGCATGGTTGGGCTGGAGGAGCTTAGAGGTCTCTGCCAAACTTTGTGATTCTGTGAGCTGGCAGAGTGCAGATCCTTGGCCTCAGCCCAGGCCAAACAGCTTCTCTCCTGAGCTCTACCTGTGCTGCCTCCCTCAGTACATTTCCATTTCACTGCTGGGCTGATGGATGGAGTCTTCCAAACTACACAGAGACTGGGCTGGGAATCAGCTACAGACAAGACTCACCTTGTATCCTGGTGGCTCAGGCACTTTCTCAGAGGTATGTGTTAAAGTTCACATCCTTGTGGTCCATGCCCTGAGATGTTACTTTGCCCCATGGAATGGTACAGGCAATCCTTCCTGGCCAGCTGCCTGTTGCCAGTACTGAGTTGGAATACTGAGTCAGGAACATTGGTGAGGGAATTCAATTAACTAAATGAGCAGCATGGCATGGTTTCAGAGCAAATGCCATTAAGCAGAAGCCATCCCCACTTCTGGTTAATGAAAGAACTGCAGCAGAAGAGGAAGAATCCAGGGGAAGGGAGAAGCAGCTGGGCTGGGCACAGAAGCTCTCTGTGAACCCTTCTGCCTTCCCAAAGGGAAGAGAAAGGGAAGAAGGGAGAGAGACTGATGGGTTGGAAAAGAAAAGTAAAATGACTTTAATGGACATAATAGCAATAAAATCACAGAATCACAGAATGGGCAGGTTGGAAGGGACCCTAAAGATCATCTAGTTCCAACCTCCCTGCACTGAGCAGGGATGCCAATCACTAGCCCAGGTCACCCAGGGCTGCATCCAGCCTGGCCTTGAACACTGCCAGGGATGGAGCAGCCACAGCCTCTCTGGGCAACCTGTGCCACTGCCTAACCACTCTCTGGAGAAAGAACTTCCTCATAAACTCCAATCTAAATTTCCCCTCCTTCAGCTTATAACCATTCCCCCTTGTCCTANTTCTCTTGGGCCCACTCTTCAAGTTTATCCAGCTCCCTCTGGATGGCATCCTGCCCTTCTGGCACATCAACCACACCACTCAGCTTCGTGTCATCCGCACACTTGCTGAGGGTGCACTCGATATCTCTGTCCAGGTTGTTAAGGAAGATGTTGAAGAGCACAGGTCCCAAGACAGAGCCCTGAGGGACCCCACTCGTCACTGCTCTCCACCTGGACAAAGAGCCATTGACCACGACTCTCTGATAGCGTCCTTCCAGCCAATTTCTTATTCATTGAATGGTCCACTCATCAAATCCACATCTCTGCAGTTTGGAGATGAGGATGTCATGAGGAACTGTATCAAAGACCTTACAAAAGTCCAAGGAGATGACATCAGTTGGTCTTCCCTCATCAACTGCTGCAATCACTCCATCAGAGAAGGCCACCAGATTGGTCAGGCACGATTCACCTTTAGTGAATGAAATAGATACAAATCTAAACAAACCCAGTAATACTCCAAACCTCCAACCCTTCAGCCAAGCTGCTGTAGCAGAGAATCCCTGTGTGAGGAGACAAGGCACAAGAACAGAAACCCCAAATCAGGAAGAGTCACAAAGTGGGAAGAGAAATGAATCACTTCCCTACAGTTGGAAAGGCTCCTCCAGGGGCTTTCCAGTGATGCTGGGGAGGCTAAGTGACAATGGGGGTGAGTTTAAGCAAGCCCTCATGCCACTGCTCTGAAACACACTTTTAAAGGGAAAAAAAAAAAGAAGACATTTTTTGAAGCAATCCTCCCTAGGTGTGCAAAACCCCAAGCTAAACAAACAGCACCATCTGAGGCACAAGAAGACACTCAGGCATTTTGGCAGGGAGCTGAGGTGATGTCAGCAAACAAATCTCAGCAGCAATGTTTCTATGGGTTGATTATTGAGGGTGGGTTTTTTTGAGACCTAATTAGAAACAGAGATTTTAGCTTTGCATTTAAACCTTTCCCTGCACTAGGCATTGGAATCTCAAGGACCATGAGTGTGGAGAAGGTCAGCATCCTCCTGCTCCTCTTACTGCTCCAGGTTTAAGCAATGGTGCTGGGCAAGTCCTGCAAGCTGAATGAATCTCCTGAGGGCTTGCCCAGTAGGCTTTAAAGCAAAATCTAGAGGCTCCTATCTGTTGAGCTCCATCTTGCTCTCCTTCTACATTGGAGCTGCTGGAGCAGGTGCAGAGGAGGCCACGAGAATGCTCAGGGGCTGGAACACCTCTGCTATGAGGCCAGGCTGAGGGAGCTGGGATTGTTCAGCCTGGAGAAGAGAAGGCTTCAGGGGGAACTACTAGTGACCTTCCAGGACCTAAAGGGAACTTCCAAGCAGGCTGCAGAGGGCCTGTTTGCAAAGGCCTGCAGGGAAAGGACAAGGGGCAATGGTTTTAAATTGGAGAGGAGTAGATTTAAACTGGACATTAGAAAGAAGTTGCTCCCCACGAGGGTGGTGGAACACTGGCCCAGGTTGCCCAGGGAGGTGGTTGAGTTCCCATCCCTGGAGGCATTGCAGGTGAGGCTTGCCAGGGCTCTGGGCAAGCTGCTCTAGTTGGGGATGTCCCTGGCCACTGCAGGGGGGTTGGACTAGATGAGCTCCAGAGGTCCCTTCCAACCCAAACCATTCTAGGATTCTAGGATTGCCTGCCTCAGTGTGGCAGAGGATGACCCAGCAAGAACAAAGAGAGCAGCCTTCCACTGGACCAAGAGCCTGCTCTGGTGTGCAGCACCCTGGAGCCATGGCTTTGCCTGGGGAAGGGCCCAGGAGCACAGCTGGAGGCAGAGTGAGGCAGCAGGACCTGTGAGTGCTGTGCCATCACCTGCAGCCCAACCACATCTGCAACATCTGGCAAAGACAAAAATTAGAGCAACTCTGCTCCTTTGGCCCTGAAGATCATCCAGAGGCTGACAAGCCTTGCTAGAAGTCTTGCTATGGATAAGCCCAGCTCTTTCCAGGCTTGGAGAAGAGACACACTCAGGATGAAGATGCTGGTGGAGGCCAGCAGATGGCTGATGGCTGTTTGCTTGTTTTGCAGGGAGGCAGAAGGCAGCTGACAGCTGAGCAGCAGTGCACAGCAGTGTGGATGAGCCAGGGAGGGACTTGCATGTGAAATGTGTAGCTGAAGAGAGAGAAAACTCCAGCAGCAGCATCCCAAAATGGGATTTGTATGAGAGCCAAGCTTTGGAGCTGCCAATAGGTTCATGGTAGGGAGCTTTATTTGGGAGCTCTTTCCTTTTGGGATCATCAGAGAGGTCTCTAAACCCTTTTGTGCAGGTAAAAGAGATCCTGAGGAGGCTGATGGAGAAGGAGCTTCAAAACTGAGTCTCTCCACAGCACCATCAGCTTTCTGCTGAATGTGGAAGTGGAGCAGCCACTGTTGCTTGTGGTGATCAGATCCCACTTGTAGTCTGCCTTTTCATCCCACACAGCACACTGCTGCTCCACTTTCACTGACTGCTATCAAATTGAGGATATTTGTTCCTGAATCACTTGTTATGGCCTCAAAGAAAATCAAAATAGAGTCACCTTAAACCCCAACTGTTCATCTTTTGGGTTAAGATGAAGCAAGCTTGGTAGCATCTTTGAGACTATGCCACACCAAGTACTGGAAAGCAAAAGAAGTTCAGAGTTTAGATGAAATGTAGAGGAAATGCAACTATTTAAAAGTAGGAAAATAGGGATTACTTTTTATCCAGTCAGGAAGCAGGGGCACAGCACAAAAGCAGACTGTGAGCACAGCACAACAATAGTTGTAAGGACTTGAATGCTCTTTCCCAGAAAGGTCAAGCATGAAATCTCTAACATTTTCTGTATTTAACCACTGAGGCAGATAGAATGAATGTGACTATCATTTGTTTGGATACCCAGCACAAGTGTGGACACACAAACTCTTTTTGCTACAGGATCACAAAGGTTGGCAGAGACCTCTAAGCTCATCCAGTCCAACCATGCCTAGCGCTTCCATACCACTAACCCATGGCCCTAAAATATTCTCCACAGCTTCACTCTGCTTGCCTTGAGGTGCCTTAAACTCCAGAACCTAATATAGGTTTGTTCTGGTCTGTACATAGTATTTCCTGGCCTATTTTAGTAGATGTGAAGCACAGCAGAGCATGGCTTAGGCTCTCTCCCAGGCCTGCCTTTGATTTTTGGATCCAAAATAGCCTCTGCTTGTCATAGGTGTGGTTGGACTTGATGATCTTGGAGGTCTCTGCCAACCTTTGTGATTGCTTACAGGCATTGGTTTTAGTGTTTTGTGCAGCTGCTTTATGCTCACCACTGAGGTGAGTAGTCTTAGCCACCTGAACAAGGGAAGCTTTCTCCTTTTAGTCCTGAATTAAACTGTTCTCTCCAAACATCAAATCTTAGGATGTAGAGGTTGAGAGAGATGTTTTTGTTTCAGAGTGTCTGTCTTTGCTTCATTGGTGGATATTTCAGACCCTGGCACAGCTTAGTGCCTGCCTGCACACTGTTAGGATAAAGCTTTTTATTGAGGAGTTGACTGCATCTCTCCTTAGAGTCTTGTCTTTGGATCTGGCAGGGATAGGCAAATCTGCCTAGTCCAGCTGAAAAATAATCCCTCTGCCCCCTCTGCTGGTATCTGTGCTCCAGTGCTGAGAAACATCTCTGCCAGAAGTGAACTGTGACAGGGATGGAGGAGCAGGAGGAGCCTGAGAAGGAGAGAACACTCTCTTTCCAGCTCATTCAGTTAGGTCTCTAATACACTAAGTGCAAGGTTCTGCCCCTGGGCCAGGGCACATCCTGGTGTCAATCCAGCCTGGGGATGAAGGGATGGAGAGCAGCCCTGAGGAGAAGGACTTGGGGTGCTGCTGGGTGAGAAGCAGGACATGACCCAGCAATGTGAGCTCCTACAGAAGCCAAGTGTGTGCTGGGCTGCATCCCCAGCAGTGTGGGCAGCAGGGCAGGGAGGGGATTGTGCCTCTGCTCTGCTCTGGGCAGAGCTCAGCTGCAGTGCTGGGGCAGCTCTGGAGTCCTGAGCACAGCACAGACATGGAGCTGCTGGAGCAGGGACACAGGAGGACACAGCAATGATGGGAGGGCTGGAAGCTCTCTGCTGTGAGGACAGGCTGAGACAGTTGGGCTTGATCAGCCTGGAGAAGAGAAGGCTCCAGGGAGACCTTAGTGCAGCCTTTCAGGACTTAAAAGGCCTAGAAAAAATCTGGGGACAGACTTCTTAGCAGGACCTGTTGTGACAGGACAAGGGGTGCTGGTTTGAAACTAAAAGAGGAGATTTAGACTAGAGGAGGAAGAAATATTTCACACTGAGGGTGGTGAGAGACTATCCCAGGTTGCCCAGAGAGGTGGGAGATGTCCCATCCCTGCAACCATTCCAGGTGAGGTTGTTTGGGGCTCTGAGCACCCTGCTCAAGCTGCAGATGTCCCTGCTGAGTGCAGGGGGTGGGGGTTAGACCAGATATAACCTTTAAAAGCTCTGCTGGGACCTGATGCTTCTGCTACCAGCAGATGTCACAATGTTTTGCACTCAGCAGTGAAAGTTTGCCTGGCCTTAGGAGACCATTTGGTCTCAAAGCCCTCATTTGCAGGCAGAATAACTTCAGTACATTGATGTGGTCATTTCTGAGCACACTCAGCTGTTTGCAGAGCTGTGTGTATATTCATTCTATTCCCCAAAGTCAGGAGAAATGCCACACCAGTGGCTTCTTTGATGGGATAACAACTGCTGGTTGCTTTCATGTGTGCCATCAAAGGCAGCCAGAGGTCAGGCACTACAGTCTGGGAATGTCGCTGCTTTAATCCACTTTAACCTCCTGGAGATGGTGGCTTCACTTCTGTCTACTGCCAACAGTCCCAGGAACATCTGAATTGGCCAAATCCTGGCCTGGGAATTGTTGGAAAGAGTGTAACTTGGGTAAGACCAATCACAAGGTTAAGAACTAGCAGAGGAAATCATATCCAAGGGCTAAGAGCATTGCTGGGAATGATGTTCTAGCAACCCACTGAATCCATCAACCCTCTGGATGGGATTGCCTAGGGAAAATGGTGAGGTTTCCACATGAGAACAGTGTCAGAGAGCAGAGGAGGGATGCTGCATCTCATTTGGATGAGCTCATCAATAAGCATGGGGCCTGCTGTGAGGTCACAGAGCTCAGGGTGCCACAGCAGCTAGAAGCACCAAGATGCACCCAGAAGCACTCAGCCCCTGGACACACCATGGCAGAAGCAGCATGGTACAAGGACAGAAGCACAAGGCCCTTGTCTGGGGACTCCTTCTCCTCCTCCTCCCCTTCCTCTGCTTGCTATTTAACCTCATCCTGACAGTGCAGGACCTAGCTAGGTGGCAAGCACAGGGAGCAGGTAAGCACTGGCTCTGGGGCAGCCAAGGATGCTTCAGCAAGGCTTTCCTCTGGGGACATCAGAGCTCTCTCTGTTAGTCCATCTGCTCCTCCAGGGCTGTGGCACAGGGCCTGGAGGAGTGTGTGGGAGCTGCCAGGAGGCAGCCAAGGCATCCCCAAAACCTCCTGCAGCTTTGCTTTGCCCCCACCACCTATGTCTGGCTCCCAGCTGGTTCCTTCCCACCTTCTGGCAGTTGAGTAAGGCAGAAGTGGCTCCCTTTCTCATCTCTGCTTCCTTCTAGGTGAGGGTAGCAGCAGTGGCCAGCCAGCTTCTCATCTGGGTGTTTCTTTGAAGCCCTTGGGTCCTACTGGAGGTAAGTTCTCAATCTCAGGTCCTTGAAAGGACATGGGCAATGTGGCAAGAGCTTATTGAGCTCCTGCTTTCCTTCAGCTCTTCTGAGGGTTGAGAGCTTCCCAACTTCCCAGCCAACTTTTCTGAAGCCAGAGAGCAAGGCCAAAGGTCAGGCCCTAGGAGGAAGGAGCATTTCTCTGGGTGAGGTGCTGCTTCCATGGCTGATGTGCAGGAATGTTCTCCAGGAGAGCAAGCATCCTGACAGGGGACAGCTTGGCCTCAGTGATGTGTCCCAGGCTGCTGTGGCTTCCAAATCTCCTTGCAGTGCCTCAGAGCCCAGGGCTGCTCCCAGTGCTGGTGGCCAAGGCAGCACCTTGTTGGGGTTGAGGTTCCAGCTGGGGTGACCTCCAGGGAGTCCAGTCCCTTTGGAGAAAATATCTGGAGCTGTGTCTTGGCAGCAGTTCTGTCCTGTGCTTCTCTGCAGCTGTGCACTGAAGGAGATCCAACTTCCCAGCTGCCTTCCAGCACTGAGCCTGCAGGAGATGGCATGGCTATGGCATGGCTTTTGCCCTGCCTTGAGAGCTGCCAGCTCCAAGCCCAAGGGTCCCCTAGCCCAGAGACATCTGTGCTCTCTCCTTGCATCATTCCCAACCCCTTCTGCCAATGGAGATCACAAGTGAGGGGCTGGAAGCTTCTCTTGGTGTTTAGTTAGAGGTGTGCCCAGAGGAAGGACTTCTCCAGCTCCTCCTGTGCTACAGCCTGGCTCTGCTCACCTCACCCACCAAGCTCTGCCTTGCCCTCTTTTCTTCACATGAAACTGAACCCAATCTTTCCTGCAAAGGTCCTCCAGGAGGAAAGCATGCAGCAGGAGGGGAAAAGTCCCAGAAACCACCTGTAATCCTAAAGAAAATGCCAAGACAACCAGGTGGGTTTGTGGCACTCTTGCCTTAGCCATGACACTCAGCAGTTGGAGGCTGGAGGTCCACATCTAGATGGGTTGTATCCAGCTCAGGGGGAAGGGGTTGGAGGACCTAGTGTGTCCTAAGGAAGTGTGGCTGTGTCTCCTTGGTGTGTGGGAGAGGTGGTACTGGCCCTGCCTGCTGCAGGGAATGGGCTTGAGCCTGTCCTTTGCTTAAGCAGCTGTGCCTTTGCCCTTGCTTGCCTTCTGGCTGCCTTAGTTTTTGTTGGGACAAGTTGCCCCACAGCCTGGGAGTGTTCCTGCAGGCAGCAGCACTGGAGGGGAACCAGGGAAATTCCTGGCTGCAGGATTGCCAGTGGTGCACAGGACACACTTGTCATGGTTGGGATGGACAAAGGACACTGACAGGTTTCTTCTTATGCTGAAGCAGCAAATCAAGTCTCTTTGTTAGCTACAAGTGTCTTCTTATAGACTTTTTCTCTAGTACATGTGTCTCTTTGCTACTGGTTACATATAACAATAACATGGCACTATTGGTTAGCATTTGCATATTGCCAAGACATCCTTGCTTTGCTAAACCCCTGCTCTATGGCTAATCCTCTTCTGCTCTATGGCTAATCCTCCTCTGCTCTATGGTACACTTTGCCATCTCCAAGGTCACTTCCTGACTCCACAACCTCCACATTTCTCCCTTTTTATATTTGTGAAAAGAAGATTGTTCCCATCACCCTTTGCAACAGAGAGATGGTGCATGGCAATATTAATAACCCAATTACAACAAGCAGCAAAATAACTAATCCCATTTTTACCACTGACAATAACCATCCTGATAACTCCCATCCATCAAATAACTGATTTGACCAACCCCATCTGTCATCAACCTGCAATCTCTGAACTCCCTCTTTTAACAGTTGTGTACTCCTGGGGATGGATTCATTTATTAAGCAATTATGCATAATGCCAACCTTATGTACTTTTCTACATCAAGTTAGAAGAATACTAGAAAAGCAGTCTTGTGCACCTACAAGATTGAGCTCCTGCAAAACTAGTCAGAAAAAAAAACTTATTAATTCCTTTCTGTTTTGCAACCTTCACTGAATCTGTTCTCATAACACCCAAGGTCCAAGATGTTTTCCCTCTCAAGTACCTAGCCAAAAATATTTTCTTCTTCACAAGAACACTTACTTGGAAAATAATCTATTACTCTTAAACAAATCCTCTACTTAAATTCTCTTTTAAAGAGCACTTTTCCCCAAAATGATATTCCAATTTTCCTACACAGACTAATGTTTCCATTGCCCCTCCAGATGTGCCCAGCAAGAGGACTGCAAGTGTTGAGAGTCAGCACATGAATGCAAGGCTTAACAACAGCCAGAACAGCACAGGTGCCTTCCCCCAGCCCCCAGCTCTGCAACTCTTCTTGCTGGCCTTACAGCTTACAGCCCTGCCAGCTGGGGTGCTACTTCTTGTAGGCTGTTGCCAGCTCATCATCCAAGAGAAGCTGAACAAAAGGTACAGCAAGCACCCAGCTGCTGATTTTTCTCCCCTCATTGCTTCCTTCCTATAGCAGCACTATAGGCTTGGGGAGCAGTGGCTGCAGAGCTGCCAGGCACACAGGGACCTAGGGGTGCTGAGTGACAGTTGAACAGGAGCCAGCAGTGTGCCCAGGGGGCCAAGGACAATGGCATCCTGGCCTGGAGAAGGCACAGTGTTGGCAGCAGGAGCAGGGAGGTGATCCTGCCCCTTTGCTCAGCTTTGGGGAGGCCNGCTGCTCAGAGCCACAGAGCATTTCTAGGTCAGGCTGGTAGGGAGTTAGTGCTTGGCCAAAACACTCTGCTGAGCTTTCTGCTGCTCACACATGCTTTAATTGGGCTCTGAATTCCTCCTGGGCTTTCTTCTCAGGAGCCTGCTCTGACTGGAGCCCATCTCAGCTCAAACTGCCCCTGCTCAGACATGAGCCTTCATCCATCAGCAGCTGAGAGCCTCTTCTCTCCACAGGACATGCTCTGCAGCTTCCAAAGCCCAGCTGGAAGCTGTTGTCTGGCACTCAGGCTGCAACAGTCAGACCAACGACCCTGGCACCATCAAGAATGAGACCCAACCAGCTCAGCCACCACCAGAGAACCTGCCCTCCCCACAGCCCCACAACTCAAACCCAGCAGCCTAGCCACAGCATCCTCTCAAGTTCAAGTCTTCCAAATGCTCAGCCTAATGCTCCAGGCACCAGAAATAAAACTGGGAGAAAAAAAAAACCAATCCTAAATGTGTTGTTTGTGACCTGGGTTAGGGAAGGACTTGCAGTGCTGGTTAACAGTTGGACTCGATGGTGATCTTCAAGGTTTCTTCCAACCAAAGTGATTCTATCATTTCATCCATGAAGAATGTGAGCCATTAGGGCTTTGGATAATATCAGGAGTAGGTAGACTTGAGAACCAATCCATTAGCCTTCTCATTGTCACTATAAGCAAGCTGGAGGCTGTTGCTGCTCCTGTGAGGATCTCTCAATACCCAGCAGGTTCCATCTGACCAGGAGGAAAAACTTCTTTGCTGTGAGGATGCCAGAGCCCTGGCCCAGGCTGCAACACCCACACACCACTCTTAGCTTCCATCCCTTCCCCTCTCCTGAGGCAGACCACTCCCCCCTTCTCCTGCACAGCAGAGGGACAGGGAAATGGGTGGAACAGGACCCCAGACTAGTCCAGAATGGACTATGCTCAGAAAGTGTTTCCAGTGGAGGAAAGAGGCAAGACCTTGTGAAGGAAACTCCTCTCTCCAAGCTCTGCTGAGTTGATTGCCTGCTGCTAAGAGAGCAGTGAGTTTTCCTGCTGCCAGGAAGGTGGAGGGAACAGATTCAGCTTCACTGCTATCAAGGATTTGTTCTTTACCTGCCTCCTTCTTACTCTGCTTTCAGAGCTGTGCAAGGAAGAGGGAAGCTGGTTTGATGTGTTCAAGATACCCAAAGAGTTACAGAACTGCAAATAGCTCTAGGATCCTGGCTTGGATCAGCACTAGTGTGGCAGCAGGGCTAGGGCAGGGATTGTCCTCCTGCACTGGGCACTGGGGAGGACACAGCTCCAATCCTGGGCTCAGCACTGCTCCTTCCCTCTGCTGCAGCTGCATGTGGCCAGGCTGAAATCAAGACCAGGGGCAAACAAGATTCATATAAAGAAAATAACCTTTATTAGACAAATCCATCAAACTCTGAAAAAACAGTGTCAGGTAAACCTTCCTAAAGGGTTTTTTGGGTGGGGGGTTGTTTTTTCCAGCAATGCAGAAACCTTTGAGAAATGCAGCAAGTTTCATCTTCCTCTTGTGGCACTGCTAAGTTTTCTCTGGACAGCCCCAAAATCTTGCATGAAGTCAAGGATTATTCTAACCTAGCAACTTCTCCAGGCTTCCCTGTGCACCTGTTCCCACATGGCTGTGGACCAAGGTGGCAAAGTGTGTTCTCTTTGCTGTCCCAAATAAAAAACCCCAAAGTTTAAAAAACACCCAGCTCCCTAAAACCAACCAAGTGTTGTAGGTAGAGGCCAGGAATTGCCAGGTGGCCTTTGAGGGCAGCTAGGGTAGGGGGGAGGTTGGACATCTTTGTCTGCAGCCACAGCACTGGCAGAGGCCAGCAGCTCCAGGGAGAAAACTGCAGCTCAAGAAGTTATTGCTCCATCTTCTCCCTATGGGCTCCCAAAACTGCCAACTGTCATTTCTGGAGTTTTGGTGGCACAGCTGTCCCCTTCAGACCACAGGCATGAACTCTTCAGCCTTAGAATCAAAGCTCTTGCTGCTCAAAGCTAGTTGGTGCCACCACCAGCCCAAGCTTCTCAACCCAATGATGACATGAGGACTAAAGCACTCAGAGAGGGGCTGAGGCAGCAGTGAAGCAAGCAACCAGGACAAAGCATGCTGGAGCTTGAGTTTGGCCACTCCTAGCCTGTGCCACTAAGCCCTGACCCCCCTGGGACAAGAGGGACTTGCTGCAGGGTTAAGTGCCTGCAGTCAGAGCCAGGCCCTTTGGTGCCAGCTCCCTCTGCCTCCCTCCTAGCTCTGGCTCCATGCTCCCACCTTGGCCTTCCTGATGGAAGAAGGCTGTGCCTGGGGCACAGTGTTTCCCCACTCAGGGTTTAGCTGCAGTTGGTTAGGGCAAGGATTGCAGAGGGAGAGAGTTAAGGCAGAGAGAAGCTAAGCAGTGAAGCCCTGGAGGAATCTTAGCTGAAGGAACAATTCACCATCAACAATGAAACTGCTTTTATTAAAACAGAAGTGTTAAAGCCAAGAAAATAAATTATTGCTATGATAGACATTATTTAGAACATAAGGAAGGACATGAAATCTCCAGCTCCAGGTCAGGATAATAACCCTGATGCAAAAAAGTGACACCACTACTCTTATTAAATACCTCCAGCTTCTCTTCAGGCCCTTCCAAAAAAAACCTTATAAAATGTGCAGCTTACAGAACAAAGAGGAACAGAGTCACTGGTAACAAAAATCTGTACAGCTCAGAGCTTGAAAAATAATACCTTTTTGTTGTTTTGTTTTGTTTTCCCCCAAACTGCTACATATAACTCATAAACATTGGGCTAACAAGTTTGGGCTACCCAAGGTCCCATCCAACACCAAAGCTATTACAGAAAGCTTCCTGGGCCTTCTCCCAAGCCAGAGGTGGGGATTGAGGCTGGTGGGAAGAGCCTGATTCTGTCTGAAAAACCAAATGGTCTTCGTGGCTGAAGAAGTGTCTCCTCCAGCTGCTCAGAGGCCTGGGGTCTTCTGTGGGTTTGAAGTGGCCCTCAAACCTGGAACACAGCACCATGGGATGGGTTAGAGCCCAGCTGCACACTGCGATGGGGCAGGGCCCACAGGCCCCTCTGTCCTGGCCAGCAGGGATTTAGTAAAAGGCTGGAAAACCTCTATCTGTCAGAGCTGTGTTTTGGTGGGGAGAGAACATTTCACCAGCAGAGCCTGGCAGAAGTGCAACTCTTCCTCCCACCCCTCTGCACCTCAGGACTCAGCCACCAGGCTGCATGCTGTGGCCCAGCAGTCATGCAGCAGCTAACCCTTCAGTGGCCACTGCAAAATCTTATCTGTGACCTCCCACAAGGACCCTGGGGCATACATTTTCAGCATGGCAGGTTCTGTGCAGCTGGTTATGAACTCCTGCACCTGCTGATCACAACCTGTGGGCCTGCATGCCTGGAGTAACCCCACAGTGCCAAGCCTAGGAGGCATCTCCCACCCCTAAGCCCTCCCTCTCTTACCTTCCCACCCTTCTGCTCCCTGTGGAATGCCAGGTTCAGTCTTAGGCCAGAGAGGGAAAAGCTGAACCAGAAGCAGGGCAGTCTGAGTGTCCAAGGACTGCCACTCCCCAGGTCTGGCCAAGGCTCACCCCTTCTCAAATCAACAGCAAGGCATCCTCCAGCTATCAGGAGCAACATCTGGCAGCTCCCTTAAGACATCCTGACCATAACCTAGCAGGTTCCTCTGCCTGGTGATGTGCAGTTTCCTCCAGAGGCTCAAAGGAAACTGTGGACAAGTCCATCTCTGGAGAGAACAGTAGGGAATTCCCCAAGGCACCAGTTCAGCAGGATTAAAGAAGAGCAGGATTTTGGCAAACAGTCCCAAGAAACAGATTAGTGGTTAGAGAGCTGGGCAGCACTCAGAGGGAAGCAGCTCATGTGGACCCTGATGACTAGGTAGTGCTCAAGTCTCTGCTACCTGAAAGGGCTTTTGCTTGCTTTGCTTCTGCTTGAAGCAGCAGAAGCTGAAAGCGATGGCTCAGTGGGAGCCATGTCTGTGGGAGCTGTGTGCTCTCTAACTGGATGAATCAGAGCCTCAAAGACCAGTCAGGAATGTGTGTGGAAAACTTCTCCTTGAGAAGCAGAGGGTGAGCTTCTCCTGGCAGCACTCAGAGCTGCTGGACCATCCCCTTGTGGGACTACTTACACCAGCTCCGCTTCCTTAGGCGGTAAAGGCGTGCAGAGAGGCTCACACTACTGTCGAGGGACTTATGGTGACCTGGCCTGCTTTCTGCAGAGGAGAGAAGCCAGCATTAGTACAGGGTTAGAGGACCACAGCATCAGGACATGATCTAGTGGGAAGGGAAGAGGCTGAAAACACTGAGGAATGTTAACAGGAGACACATGGACATCTCAGAGCAACAGGCTCCCGCTCCTCCACAGCTCATTGCTCCTCAAAAGGTCCAAACCTCCCAAGGAAAGGAGCTTAGCAGCACCTGCAGCAGAGCTCCAGCCATCCCAGCATCCCAGCCTGTGACAGCATGGAAGCTCCAGCACTGCAGGTCCTTTCCAGTGCACCTCCTCATGGATCCTGGCCAGTGCAGGTGAGGCTCTCACAAGAGAGAGGCCCTGAGGAGCAGAGTCTCTGTAAGAGGACAGGTCACTTCCCCACTGTGACCCCAAGCCCAAAAGCAGCATCTTCAGTCCCCCCACGAGCAGCAGCAGCCTGAGGAGGGGAGGTGGTTGCAGGACCAGGCAAAGTGAAGAGAGTGCTTTGGCTGCTGGCACTTACTGCAGAGATGTACTGGCTGTTGGTGAACCTGGGCTTCTCCTCCAGGGCAGAGCGGTGCTGGGGGCCCAGGGGCATGCAGTGGGGAGAGCCTACATCCTCACAGAAGCTTTCCTGGGGGATGCTGGACACACAGCCACTGTCGGAGCCGCTGGAGCCGCTGCCTGACATGCAGTGAGATGACTCCGAGCTCTCTGTTGCTGAGAGGGAAGAGAGAGCAATAATTAGGCTTGCAGGACCACATCCACTTGATAATGGAGCTGTTCGCAGAGGCACTGGCCACAGATAGCCACAGATAAGCCACACTCCTGTCTGGGCCTCTTTAAAGTCACAGGCAAGACAATAACCAGCAAGAGATGCTAGACATAGAAGCACAGAATCACACAGGTTGGCAGAGACCTCTAAGCTCCTCCAGTCCAAGCATACCTAGCACTCCCATACCACTAACCCATGGCCCTAAGGACCAGAGCTCAATGTTTCTGCAACCCCTCCAGGGATGGGGACTCCAGCACCTCCCTGGGCAGCCTGGGACAACACTTAACAACCCTTGCAGCAAAGAAATTTCTCCTTCTATCTAATCTAAACCTCCCCTGCTGCAACTTGAAGCCATTTCCTCTCATCCTCTCCTGTTAACCCTGCAGAAGAGACCTACCCCATCTCACTCCAACATCCTGTCAGGGAGTTGGAGAGCTAAGGTCTCCCCTGAGCCTCCTCTTCTCCACACTAACCAAGCCCAGTGCCCTCAGCTGCTCCTCAGCACACTTGTGCTCTAGAGCCCTCCCTAGCCTCCTTGCCCTTCTCTGGACACACTCCAATGCCTCTGGGTCCTTCTTGCACTGAGGAGCCCAAAACTGACCCCAGCACCCTAGAGATGGCCTCCCCAGTGCTGAGTGCAGGAGGATGCTCACTTCTCTGCTCCTCCTGCTCACACTAGTTCTGCTCCAGGCCAAGATGCTGTTAGCTTGCTTGGCCACCTGGGCACTCTGCTGCCTCATGCTCAGTCAACTCTCAACCAGCACCCCCAGCTCCTTCTGTGCCAGGCACCAATCCAACCACTGTGCCCCAAGCCTAGAGCATGGCATGGGCTTATTGTGACCCAAGGGTAGGGCAGGGCCCTCCTCAGCCCAGCATGGGCACAAGACAGTGCCTGCCATGACCCCAGTAAGCTCTGTCTGGGCACAGAGCACAGAGGGACGTGTGGGGACAAGCCAGCCACACCAGGAGAGCAGGAGCTGGTACATACTGAGCGAGGGCTGGCTGCTCGTCTCATGCTCCAGCTCATCTTCCTCGATGCAGGTGCCGATGTCAAAGGGACGCCGGGGAGCCAGGACACCTGGTAGCAGGGCCTGGTCCAGGTACATGTGGAGGTTGAGGGGTCCCAGCAGGGAGGAGGAAGAGGAGGAGGAGGAGGAAGGGCTGTAGGCAGCGGGGGTGCTGCCAGCAGAGAGCTGTGCCTGCGTCCTCTTGTATGGGTTGGAATGGTCAAACAGAGACACGGCGATCGATGCTCTGGTCCTGGCACCTGCCACAAAAGAGACCCCAAATATTGCTGAGCACCAGCCCTGGCCTAGGCCTAGCTCAGGTGGAGCAAGGGAGCAGGCAGGGCTGGCACCTACCTCTGCCCTTCATGATGTAATCGATTGCACGGTCATTGATAGCTGCCTCACTGGGTTTGATATCCAGGAATGGCTTGTTGCCCACACCCATAGAGACCATCTCCTGCATGCGGATTTCTGGAGAGGAAGAGAGCCACAGCCACCTTGTGAGGCTCACCCAAATCTCCCCAACAAGTATTGTGCAGCCCCAGGCCAGAGCCCTGAGGAGTTTCCAGGGAGAAGCAACCATGCCCTGCTCTGGCCAAGCAGCTCAGTGCCATGCCACCGACAAGAGCCCTGCCAAGCAAGAAGCCTGGGGCAGACAGGAGGGACTCAGCCAGCCTGACTCAGGCAGCCAGCAGTGGCCTAGGTGATGGGGAGAGCAGCAAAAGCCTTTCAGGAGCACAGCCACGCTCACAGGGCAGGGAACCCTGCACTAGGATCTCCTGGTTCTCTCAGGAAGTCCAAGTGGGTGTCTACAGACACACAGAGCTGGGAATAGCAAGTTCAGGTGTGTCCAAAGAAGAGCAACAAAGCTGGTGAAGGGTCTTGTGAGGAGCAGCTGAGGGAACTGGGGAAAAGGAGGCTCAGGGGGCACCTTCTGGCTTCCTACAACTCCCTGAAAGGAGGTGGGAGCAAGGTGGGGGTTTGTCTCTTCTCGCAAGGAAGAAACAATAGGACAACAGGAAAGAGCCTCAAGTTGTGCCAAGGGAGATTTAGGTTGGACATTCCTTCCCCAAAAGGGTTGTCAAGGCCTAGAACAGGCTACCCAGGGCAGTGGTGGAGTCACCATCCCCTGGAAGGATTTAGAAGGTGTGTAGATGTGGTACTGAGGGACACAGTTTAGTGGTGACCTGGCAGCGCTGGCTTAATGGTTGGACTCCAATATGAACCTAAAGGCCTCTTCCAACCAGAAGGATTCTCTGGTTCTAAGTTCCCTGGGGATGAGAGGCAGGGGAGGGCCATGCCCAGCCAAGCCCAGCGCATGCTCCTGAGGCTGCATGCTGGCACACAGCTGCCTGCTAACAGGCTCCAAACCTACTGAGGACAGCAGCAGCTGCCCAGGGCTCCCGCACCTTCGGCGGCACAGACGCCCCAGGAAGGAATCACACCTTTATTGCGGGCTGCCTGCTGCCACAGGATCTTGGCAATGTCACTGGTCCAGGCCTGCTTAGTGTCAGCTGAGCTGGCCTGGAGGATGTAGGTGTCACTGGACTTCCGCCTCCGGAACCAGATCTCAAAGCGCAGGCCGCTGTCGCCGCAGTTCTCCGTCAGACCAATGTCTGCCGTCTGACAGGGAAAGGAAAAGCAAAGCATCAGCTGGGCCTCCAGGCTTAGAGGACAACAGCATCAGGACATGACCTTCTGGTGGCCTTCCAGGATCTGCAGGAGGCCTACAAGAGGGCTGGTGAAAGGCTTTTTAGGCTGTCAGGGAGTGCTAGGACTAGAGGAATGGATCCAAACTAGAGGAGAGGAGATTTAGGTTGGATGTTAGGCAGAAGTTGTTGCCCAGGAGGGTGCTGAGCCACTGTGCCAGGTTGGCCAGAGAGGTGGTGGCAGCCCCAGCCCTGGCAGTGTTGCAGGCCAGGCTGGCTGGGGCTGGGAGCAAGCTGCTCTAGTGCCAGGTGTCCCTGCCCATAGCAGGGGGGTTGGCACTAGAGGAGCTTTAAGGTCCCTTCCAACCCTGACAATTCTATGATCTAGTGGGAAGGGAAGAGATGAGAACACTGAGGGACACTGGAGAGCATTGGGAGCAGAAAGGGTAAACCCTGCCTGTGCCCTCTGCCCAAGCTCAGGACACCCAACACGATGATGCCTGAGGGGGTCTGGACAGGAGCAGGTACCATCTGGACGCAGCTGAGAAGAGACAGCCCAAGTAACTCCCAGCACTTCATCCAGAGCCAACAGCACCTCTCTGCCACACACACACACACACACACACACACACACACTGCCTTTCTCTCACACTCCCTGTTCCTCAGAAGCCCTTAGCCCCACATGTCACATCAGAAGAAGGCCTAGGCATTAAGGCTTCATGGCATGCCTTGGAGAAGGCTTAACAGTGGTGGGGAGCAGCTCTTCTGCTGAAGGTGCTCCTGTTCCCCACTTCAGAGCCAAGTGTCCATGGGGAAAGCAGCCACAGACAACCTCTTGCCCAGGAGGGAGCTGCAGGGCTGCCTTTACCTTGAAGGAGCGCTTGTAGATGTACACATCAAAGCCTCCCTCGATCCTCTTGGGCTTGCTGAAGAGGATCAGGTCCTCAAAGAGGAAGACGTGGCGCTGGCACTTCCTCCGGCCCAGCCAGATGGTGAACTCGTCCTGCCGCACCAGCTGCCCCTGCTCCTTCAGGTTCACCTGCACACAGGGAACACGCTGCTCAGACCCCAGCACCAGCAAGTCCAGGCAGCCCCCAGGCCTGCACATGGAGAGCAGGGTCTGTGGCCCAGGTGGCAAAGAAGTGGCAGCTACGTGTCATCTTAAGGAGGGCTCTTGAAGAGGCAGGGCTGCATGGCACTGCTACAGGCCAAGTTAGACAAGCAAATGGCTCAGAGCTCAGGGGACAGCTGCACCTCTCTCCTAGGCACAGCCCACAGAGCAGAGTAAAGTGGCAGAATCACCTCAGCAGATCCAGAGAGGTGATTCTGCCACTTTGCTCTGCTGAGACCTCATCAGGAATACTGTGTCCAGTTCTGGAGTCCNAAGTGTGGCAGGGGAGCCACAGGAACGTACGTCACAGTCGCGGATGGCATCCATGGCCAGCAGGTCATTGCCATGCCGCAGCTGGAACTTCACCATCTCCTCAGCAGCACGCAGGTAGCCCAGCTCCTGCTCCTGTGCCTCACTGCACTCCTTGATCAGGTCCTTCAGCAGCAGGGCGTATTTGCTCATCCGCTGGATGGGTTTCAGCAGGTAGGAGGCCAGGTCCATCTTATCCCCAAGCTGCACCTGCTTGAACTGAGAAAGGCAGCAGAGAGTGAGGGCAGGAGGCTTCCCCTGCAGAGCCCTGTGGCCCCAAGGCAGGCACTGACATCCACAGCTTTCCTGACCAGGGCATTCTGCTCCCTCTGCAGGGAAACACAAGGGCACAGGACCAATGCTGCTGTGTGCTGCACTCCTTTCCACAGCGCTCACTGCACCTCTGCCCCTGACAGGTGCCAGGAGAGCAGAGGTAGCCTTGAGCATGCCTCAAGCAGGGCAGTTGGGCTTCTTTAAACAGAACAGTGAGCCAAACACCAAGAGGAATCGTGATGCAGGCAGTGGAATTTACCTTGAAGAAGGTATTCCCATGGCTGGCCAGCAGCGAGTCCGACTTGGGCTTGTTCTTGCTATACAAGGCATACATCCCAAACTGGTCTTTCTGCAAAAGAGATGGCCCTGGTGTGAGAGCAACACGACACAGGGACAGCTATGCCCCCACATTGGTCACTCGAGCACTTCTGCTTCTCCCAAGCTGCTCCTGGAAGATACCAGGAACGACTTTGCTTCAAGCTCATTAAGAGCCAGGGAATATTCTTGTCTTCCTACTCCTAGAGTAGTTAGGGCTATTTTAATCTATTGCCCTCACATACCTCAACAGAAACCATCCCCCTGGTAGAGGCAAATGCGTGGAGCAGTTAAGATTGGTGCCCCACACTTCTCCCTAGCAGCCTTTGTTGACAAGAGCAGCAGGTGCCTAGCTCTCCGCTCACTGAAACCATTCCACAAGGACACCACAGACAGAAGACAGGGAAGTGGGGAAAAGGAGGCTCAGGGGACACTTTCTGGCTTTCTACAACTCCCTGAAAGGAGGTGGAAGTGAGTTGGGGGTTGGTGTCTTCTCCCAGGGAAGAAGCAACAGGACAAGAGGAAAGAGGCTGCAGGAGCAGGTGGGCTTTAAGGAGCAGACGTTTTGCCTCCCCAGCAGCATCTCTTGGCAACAAAGACCAACAGGAAAGGCAAAGAACATCTCCCATCCCAGTCCCACCTAGCACTTAAGCTGGCAGGGGACAAACCAACCCAGCACAGGGTAGTCCTCTGTCTCCCAAAGAGCCACAGGAGGCAGGTGAGCAGCCAAACTTCTAGGCAGCACCACTGGGCACAGGAGGCAAGCACAGGTCCCAAGAAGCCCCAGGAGGAAGGTGCCAGATGCCTTACGTGTCGGAGGAAGCAGTGGCTGACCCGCAGCGGGTGGTTGCAGCAGCTCTCCAGCTCTCTCAGGAAGTACTGGCTGTGGAAGTCATAGAGTTTCTCCAGGTTGCCAAAGATGACACTGCGCTTGCCCCGCAGGTCCTGGGGCAGGTCCAGGCGTTCCATCTCAGGGAAGTAGCTCTCAATGATGTAGCAAAGGGACCGGACGTATTCCCGCTCCGTGGTCACCATCTCATCGATGATGTGCCGCAGCTTGCTGCAACGGCACACAGGCAGCACTGCAGTGCTCAGAGGGCCTGCAAAGCACTGCACTAGCCCTACAGAAGCTCTCCCTGAGGCCCACCAGGGAGGTGAGAGGATCCCTTAGCACCATCCTGGGACAGCTCGGAGCCTGAGCGCTGACAAAGCACATAGGGCCCAAAACTGAACACAGCACCTAGAGTGCTGGGCTCAGTTTTGGGCNGGACTGGAGGAGCTTAGAGGTCTTTTCCAACCTTAATGACTCTGTGATTCAGTGACCCTGTGCACTGACAAAGCTCATGGCTGAACCAAAGAACTCTGTCAGCTTTTCTGGTCAGGAAGGGTGAGAGCCCCAGGTTGGCTGTGGTCCTGACCCAACCTCAGAAGAACACATACCCTTGGGCCCACCCAGCCCCTACTCTGGATAATAGAGGCTACCCCACAAACAGCTGTGCTCCTGAAGCAACAAGGAGAGTAAGTTCTGTGAGGAAAAGCCAGCCTGGTGACTGTGGAAGCTGTGGGAGGCAATGTTACCCCTTGGGGAACACAAGCTCTGGACCCAGGTGCTGTTGGGCTCATACCATTTTTAACGGGAGTGGGAAACAAACCTCTTCTCACTTCATCAGCAAACAGCAGTTCCTACAACATCTCTGGAAGCTACTCAAGGTTTCCACTGTGAGGCACTGCAGCACCAAACATAACTACTCCCATAGTACTCAAGATATTGCAAGTGCCTCCCTACCACTCTGGGTGCAGCACCTCCCAAAAATGTGGAGGATGATAATGCAGCCAGCAGGACTAGGACAGGGATTGTACCCCTTGTACTCCTGCACTGGGGAGGCCACAGCTCAAACCCTGAGTTCAGTCACTCCAAGAAGGACACTGAGGTGCTGGAGTGTGTCCAGAGAAGGGCAGGGAAGGAGGTGAAGGGTTTAGAGCACAAGTGTGGTGAGGAGCAGCTGAGGGAACTGGGGTTGGTTAGCCTGGAGAAGAGGAGGCTCAGGGGAGACCTTTTCATTCTCTCCAATTCCCTGAAAGGAGGTTGGAGTGAGATGGGGATTGGTCTCTTCTCCCAAGGAACAAGCAATAGAAGAGGAAACAGCTTCAAGTTGTACCAGGACAGGTTTAGGTTGGACATTAGGAAATATTTCTTCCCTGAAAGAGTGGTTAAGCATTCAAACAGGCTGCTCAGGGAAGTAATGGAGTCACTATCCCTGGCTGTAGACATGACACTGAGGGACATGTGGTGACTTGGCAGTGATAGGTTAATGGTTGGACTTGATGATATTAGAGATCTCTTCCAACCTTAATGATTCTATGCTTCTGCTCTGCCTATACCACTGGTTTGCTAGGTCCCTGAACACTACACTTCTGCAAACAAATCCTCATCCTTCAACACCAGCAACATCCAGGGCCTCCCTGTCCTGCTCTTTACCTTCTTATGGAGGAACCACACTGTGGGGAAGAGCAGCAGACCCTTCTCACCACTCTGAGGCCCAGAGTGTCCCAGCTACTTACCTGCCCCAGCTCTTGGCCTCGGCAGAGGGCAGGTAGCCCCTCTGGCCCTCCAGCAGGCAGTCTGCAGCCCAGCTGTGAGTCGTTGGCTGCCGCAGGGCAAAGGTCCTGTCCACCAGCTCCGTGCTGCTCACCTCCAGCCCCTTGATGAAGACTCCGGTGTTGCCGTACCTGGCCGGCTCGCTCAGTGTCCTCTGGCAGCCTGACCACAGGCTCTCACCACAAGGGAGGTCAAAGCTCTGTGCCTTCCGGAGCATCCTCCTGGGAGGTGGTTTCCCAGAGGCTGGAGTGGATGTACAGGATGGCTTCACCTCCAGGGTTTCTAATATGCTCTCCAGGTTTGCCTTTTCTTCGGGCAGCTTTGGAGACTTGGAGGCTCCGCTGGCAAAAGAAACTCTGCTCAAGTGAGGACTAGGGCTGACAGCAGCTTGGCAGGCAAATTCTCCGCCGGCGCTGACGTCGCCAGGGCAGCTCAGGGAGGATGAGGGAGCTTTCTCCTTTGCCCACCCTGAAGAGCAGCTGGGCCTGTTGCAGCAGTAAGTCCTATCCCAGTGGGAGCTGGAGGTGGCCCCCTCGGAGTGTCTCCGGTGGGACAGCCCACCAGCCTCACTGCCAGCCCGGGGCTGCTCCCCTGCTGCTGCTTTGCGGTCTGAGAGCAGAGACCTCCTGGTTCTCAAGGCTGCTTCCAGTTTCTTTTCAAACACCAGCTTGGTCTCCTGGCATTTGGACCAGGCAAATTTCCACTGCTTAAGTCCCTTGTCACTCTTGAGCTCGCAGGCCAGCTCCTTCATCTCCTGGAAGCGAGTGTCGCTGATGTCCGGGTGCTGCCCCTTGTAGCTCTCCAGGCTCTTGATGACCCCTGCGCAGTGCTCGGCAGAGCTGCACTCCTCCATGCTGATGCAGGCCAGGTGTCTCATCCCTTCCAAGGCCCACTCGTATGCCTGCAGCCAGCCAGGACAAAAGGCAAGAGCCAGTCAGAGAGACTTAGGGAAGAATAAACCCTGACTTGGTGCCTGAAGACACCAAGAGAAAGGATCAGTGTGTGGCCACCACAGCTCGTGGAGGGTGAGAGGAGTGGGGGGAGCTGCTATTGTCAATGGGGCTTAACAGCTCAAGCAAACAAACAGCTCCTTATACAGAAGCCTTCAGCTGTGCTGGCTGCTCTGCCACTGCTCCACCTCCCCACCAGGTCCCTGGGATGCTGGGCACCCAGAGGCTAGGCATGTCTGTGCCCTCTGGGAAGGTGCTGCCAAGGCTGCAGGAATCCACGGCTCAGTCTGGATTGACTTGCCCTCCTCCTTCACCAACCACTCCCACCACCAAGGTTGAGGGAGCATCAGGAAGCTGCAGGAATGGGATTGCTGCTCCCTGTGTGGTTTCCCCAGATGGTACAGGACAGAGTCCTGGAGCTCCATCAGAGCTGGGCTCTGTGCATCACCCTGAGCACTCTGACCCATCCTTCCAGCAAGTAGCAATCAGAGACCACACAAGCCCAGTCACAGCTTGTGCCTCCTCCATGCCTGCTGGCACCAGCCTGCTGTGCTGTGCCCTGCCTACCTGCCTGGCTCTGCCTGCTGCTGCACTACATGCTGGCACTGGTTTGTCACAAAGACTGAGCTCAGCAGTTTATTCTTAATGCTCCAGGAATGCTGGGAGCAGTTTCATGGAGCTTAACTCCAGCAGTGGTGCATGTGCTGGCCTTGCTAAAACAGCTCTACCACATCAGTCAAACAGGAGGAGGGGGACAAAAGGTGGTCCAGTGTGACCAGAATTCTCACCATGGCAGGAATGAAGCACCATGCACTGAGTCCTGGCTGTCACTGAGAAAACTGAGAGGAGAGGCAAACAGCTCCAACAGGCAGGCTCACAAGCCACTGCTTGCTCTCTAAGGCAGAGCTGAGGCCAAGGTGGAACTAGAGAGTAAGATGTGACCAGCTGCCACAGGCCTGGCCAGGGAACTTTCCTGCTCCTCAGTGAAAACACAGAGTTATTTACTATTATAAAAGCAGATGCACAAGGCAGGGAAAATGCCCAGGACAGGCCTGCCTGACACCTTCCACCAACCACCCAAGATCAGAAGAGGTGCAGAAACACCTTGAAGCAAGCCAGACCATCTCCAGCACTTGCCCTGCCAGCTCTTGTGTCCCTGCTCTGCTTCCACAGGGAAAGCATCACTTGTGCTTTGTGCCAGGAATGCAGTGACCAGCCTCAGCCCATTAGCCACCTGCTGAACAGCATGACTGTGCCAGACAGATGAAAGCACTCCTTTTTAGGCAGACTAGAGCCTTAAGACACTGAGAAAATCCACCCCAAGCTTTATGCAGACATGGAGCAGACATAGAGCAGACACTGCCTCCCCATCAGGGACATGGTGGTCAAGCAGCTCAGGGTCCAGGCTCCCTCTCTGCAGGTGACAGAGGTAGCTAGGGCAGGAGGTCCATCACTCTCAGGTGGTGCCCAGCCCCAAGGAGATGGGGACAACTAGAAGAGCCAAGTACTGCTATTTGGATGAGAGCTGAATGCCTGCACTCGAGGGACAAGCAGCCTGCAGACTAAGCAGAGTCACTCCAGGGATGGATTGCACCACAGCCTCCTCGAGCTGCAGCTGTGTGGGGGCATGCAGCCAGCCCCATTACTCATGTGGAGCAAGGAGCTGCTTCAGCAATGCCAGCAGCTGCTCAAGGACAACTCTCCTCCAACAACTTCATGGTACAGGACAATGTGCCATGGGAAAGAGCAGCAGCCTCTCTCCTCCCATCACCTTGCCTAGTGCATCAGCAGGCCCCTGCCTTGCCTCTCTGCTGATTAAAGCTTTCTGCTCACTGCTGGCAGCCTGGAAGGGTGTGCAGAGGCAGAGGACATGCCAGAGGCTGGTGTGAATCCACATTTATCCTCCATGGGAAGGGTCTTTTATTCCCTGGAGGCAGAAGCACATCAAGGCAAAGTGCAGTGCTGGGTGCTCAGCAGACCCAACTAGCAGTGACAGATGGCCTGGCTGGACATGGGTTTTGAGCTGCTCAACCAACAGCAAAACCAGCACCAGCCCCTTCTGGCTGTGCCAAGAGCAAGGGCTGGCCAGCAGTGTGGGCTAAGAGCACATCTCCCCTCTCTAGCTGCAGAGGTCAATGGGTGATCCTGATGGAAGGCTGCATGCTGGCTCCCCTTTTGCTCACTGATGGGAAAAGCTGAGCTCAAGAGGCTCTCCAAGAGGCTGCTGAGAGCTCTATGGAGGAGAGGCACAGCCAGCAGGCCAGCCTGACCTTCCCAGCAGCCACCCTGAGAAGGCCTCCGCTGAGGCTGGGGACCTCCCTTCCCCACACAGAAGGGAGAGAAAGAGAAAAGAGGCTTCTTTTATTTCTAGGAAACTCCACAGATCTGTGTGGGACCACAGAGAGGAGGCAGCAGGGCTGCAAACCACCCAGGGAGGCAGCCCCACCACCTCCCATCTTCACATGGGATCTGTCTGTTCTTGGCCAAGGCTCCCAGGGCTGCTCAGAAATGACTCTTACATCTCCATGGCATTTCTTCTGTCCCCTGTGCCTGTCACAGGGCACTGAATAGCTCAGCTTTGTTCCCTGCACAATGGGAGCAGCCCTCCACACCCTGCAGCTTGCTTGCTAACATGCTAAGTGGCCACCGAGGCTTTCCCCAGTGCCATCACCCACTTGAGCTGCCCCTTTCAGCACAAGAAAGGGCAACCTTCTCCAGGGACCAAGCATGCCCTGGCATCCAGGAGGGAACATCCTCATGCAGCCAGGAGGACTGCTGTCACCTGTGTCCCTGCTAAGGCAGGATAATGCCCTCCAGCTGTTGGGCTTTTGGGGAGCAGGAAGCCCTACAGCTTCCCTGCAAAGCTCCAAGAGCTGCTCCTAGAGCAGAGGAGGCACCTGGGTGTAGGGAAGCTGAATCTTCCCAACAGTGTCTGCAAGCAGGCAGGAAGGAGCCTGTACCTCTGCTTTTCATCTTCACAGACAAGTTGTTACTGAAACTCTCAATTAGAGGATTAAAGACAAACTGTGCTTCCTGTATAGCCAGGGCTGAGCCATCCAGCAGCTGCATGAGGAGTCAGCAACAGGCTGCTCCTGCCAGGCTGCCTGGGGGAGGCTCTGGGGACATGCTGTGCCATAAGGAAAGAGGCAGGGACTTCACTGGACAACAGTGCAACCCTCAAGCCCATCACCCTGTGCTGCTCCCTGCTCCTTCCACCACGGGCAAGGCTTGCAGACCATAGAATCNTCCATGTCCTTTCTGTATGAGGGCTCCAGAGCTGGACCCAGTATTCCAGATGAGCTCCTAGAGTCTGTTGTTTTTGGCAGCACTCCAATGCCATCTGCAGAGGGGCCAAGGCTCAGCCCTGCCTCAGAGCATGCTGCCAGCACTGCACACAAAGTCTGCCAGGAGGCCCAGCTACTGCTCAGATCACACCTTCTCAACCCAAACCTATCACAGCCCCAGCAGATCCTCTCAAACTCAAGGTCCACCTTCTGGCTAGTCAAGAGAAGAGACAGACACTGTGTATCTGCAGACATTAGGCCAGAAGGAGCAATTTCAAGGGTGTCCAAACCTCCTCCTTCATCTCTTCCTGCGGGGAGATGATGATTCTAAGTCTTCCTTGTCACATAGGAAGCTGGATGTCTGAATAGGCAGAGGTAGGTGGAGGAGTAGGCAGCTTTCTGCAGCAGAAAAATGCCCCTGGGTGGGTGACTAACTCTGTTCCTCCTGAAGCTCAAGTGACTGCAGAGGGGAGCTGAGATAGGGGTGATGCCACACAACAATTCTCTGTGGCTCTTTTGCATAGTGCCTTCCTGGAAATGAGAGTTTAGGCTTTTTCCTCTTAGAAAAGAGAACTTTAGGCAACTTCAGAGCACCTGAATTCTTCTGAATTCCACCTCAAAAGTGGCAGAGAAAGGAGTCATCTAGCAGAGTAAGACGCTGTCAGTGGCAGCATACAGCCCACTGGATGAGAGCCCTGAAAGCACAGCAGCTGAGAGCAGTTCAAAGCCCACAACACTAATTAACTGGACTTCCACACTCCTGATTTAGCACAAACACAAGCTCTAAACTATTCCTGTGCAGGTGGCACTACAATTGCAGGGAGCAGTTGCTTGTCTAGAGCTCTCAAGGGCAACTGAGCTGAGGGGATGGTTGGACTCCATGATCCACGATGCAACCTGCTCTAGTGACTGGCATTCCTGCCCAGGGCAGGGGGGTTGGAACTAGATGATCTTTAAGATCTCTTCCAACCTGCATTCTATGAATCTATGATCTCAGAGGTCTTTTCCAAGCACAGTGACTCTCTGAAAAGCCACCACTGATCCTGACAGGAGTTCCACTCAGACCAAATCCTCTACCCTTCTGTGGAGATGTCCCAGGGCTGCATCCCCCCTCACTGCCCTGACAGAGGGAAGCAGCACAACAGCAGGGAACATTGCCAAGGATGGAAAAAAAGAAGCCAACAGACTCCAACGAGGCCTGATCCAGCCTGTGTGCAGCTCCTGGACATGAGCTGAGCTCCACTCAGCTGTTTGTTAGCGAGACACAACCAAGTACTCACACCTCATAACTGCACAACTGCCCAGGGAACAAAATCTCCTCTCAGCTCCACTGTGCTCACTCTTCAGTGCCCTTAACTTCAGCTGCGAGTTTGGAGAGGAAGCTCAGGTTGGCTTTGCCACTCTGGCAGTGACTCCACTGCTCTTCACATCCCCATCCCCTATGGATCTCTGGCTGTTTCCAGCTCTGTGCTGGACATCACCACTCCCTGTGGATCTCTGGCTGTACCCAGTTCTGTGATGGACATCCCCATCCCCTCTGGATCTCTTGGCTGTGCCCAGCTCCCTGATGGACATCCCCATCCTCTATGCATCCTGGCTGGACATACCCATCCCCTATAGATCTCTGGCTGTTCCCAGCTCCCTGATGGACATACCCATCCCCTATAGATCTCTGGCTGTGCCCAGCTCCCTGATGGACATCCCCATTCCCTATGGATCTCTGTCTGTTCCCAGTTCTATGCTAGACATCCCCATCCCCTATGGATCTCTGGCTGTGCCCAGCTCCCTGATGGCCATCCCCATCCTCTATGCATCCTGGCTGGACATCCCCATCCCCTCTGGACCTCTGGCTGTGCCCAGCTCCCTGATGGACATCCCCATTCCCTATGGATCTGTGGCTATGCCCAGCTCCCTGCTAGACATCCCCATCCCCTCTGGATCTATGGCTGTTCCCAGCTCCCTGCTGGACATCCCCATCCTCTATGGATCCTGGCTGGACATCCCCATCCCCTCTGGATCTCTTGGCTGTGCCCAGTTCCCTGCTGGACATCCCCATCCTCTATGGATCCTGGCTGGACATCCCCATCCCCTCTGGATCTCTTGGCTGTGCCCAGCTCCCTGCTGGACATCCGAACCCCTCTGGATCCTGGCTGAACATCCCCACCCCCTCTGGATCCTGGCCTGACATCCCCATGCCCTGTGGCTGGCCTGAGGCAGTGCCTCTGCTGCAGTGCATCACCTCCACTCTGGCTATTCCCAAGGCAATGCTGCTAGCCCAAATACCAGACTGAGGAGCCCTGGTAACAGCAGACAAGGCAGAGGGGGAAGGGGCTGTGCTTCACACCAGAACTCCTGCAGTGTATGGAGAACACCCTGGCTGGGCACAGCCCACATTCCCTTTCTTTCAGTGCAAACACAGGGAGAGAAAGCATCCGAAGTGCCCCTAAATTCAAGCAAGTTTCAAAGCAAGCTGCTGCCATCAACACACAGGAGTGTTGGGGAAAGCAAGGATCCCTCCTAGACATTGCAGGGCTTTTTCCACTTCTCTAAAAGCCAAAGCCCCTGCTTGCTTCCAGCAGGATTTGTGACTCTCTGAGCAGGCAGCTGCCCTCAGAAGGACAGGAAACCATGGCACTTGAGAGCATCAGCATTCCAGCAAAGCCACCAACTTAGGAGTCATCTCCTCTCCGTGCAGAGGCTCCCTGTTCCTCTCTGCAGCATTCAACTCTTCCCTTCTTGGGATTCATTAGCAGCAGAAACCAAAACTCATCAAAACTGTGTCCTGTGTGGGATGTAGCTGGGGAAAAACTCAGCTTTAAATGCTAAGGAAAGGACTCACCCTCTCAAACTCAAAAGCTGAGCCATTTCTGGGTTGCTGTGGAGCTCTCAGTGCCTCCCCCTCCTCTCCCCAGGGGACAAGAGCCTCTTAAACCCACCAGCTTGCCTAAAACGAGCTGCTGAGGAAAAGAACCCTTCCATCCATCCTCTGTTTGCATTTCAGCCTGTTACCAAGTGCCAGCTGCTCTACAACCGTGGCAGGAGGGCAAAGGATGAGAGGCAAACACAGCCTGTAAACTCCTTGGACTTCAGAAAGGAGATCAAATAGCTACCCACAGCTGGCAGGAAAGAACAAGGGGTCAGGGTTGGTCTGGGCATGCCACAGCCCAAGCATCATCAAAGGGCTCTCATTAGAGCAACCTGCTTGGAAATCCTTCTGCAGCAGCACTCGGGGTGAACACCACCAGAGTTCAACAACCCTTTCCTTGCCCCTCGGGGCAGCCAGGGCTTGACAAGCCCAGGAGAGTCTAATTACAGGAGAAGCTAATTGGATAAAATGGGATTGCAGAGGATTTCTGCTCTCCTGATGACAGCATCAGGTCCCAAAGGGCAAAGGTGGCTGGCTGGGCTGGAGCTGGCGTGCAGGACGCGTGCTTGGCCTCCTGTTCTCTGCCTCCTGTTCTCTGCCTGCTGCAGCTGCCAGGCAGCACCTCGGGCACCTCCAGCTGGGCCCAGCTGGCTCCACTGGTCAGGCAGGACAGGCCACAACAAACTCTGCTTTGGGACAGTGCAGAGCTCCCACTGGGCAGCCGGAGCCAGCTTCACTACATCCCACCAAATCCTAGTGTGGTGTCGGGGCAGGAAGGGATCTCTGGGATCATCCAGTCCAACCTCCCTGCTCCAGCAGGCTCATCCACAGCAGCTTGCCCAGCATCACCTCCAGGGGCCTTGGGAATCTCTCCACACAAAGACACTCCACAAGCTCTCTGGGCAGCCTGGGCCAGGGCTCTGCACCCTCACACCAAACAACTTTCTCCTCCTGGTCAGATGGAAGCTCCTGGGTTCCAGTGTGTGCCCATTGCCCCTTGGCCTGGCCCTGGGCACCACTGAGCAGAGTGTGGCCCCAGCCTCTTGCCCCCTGCACCCTTTAGCTCTTGCTGAGCACTGAGCAGCTCCCCTGTGGCTCTGCTCTTCTGCAGGCTAAGCATCCCCAGGGCTCTCAGCCTTTCCTCCTGCCACAGATGCTCCAGTGCCCTCAGCATCTTCCTAGCCTCTGCTGGACTCTCTGCAGTAGCTCCTTGTCTCTCTGGAACTGGAAAGCCCAAAACTGGCCCCAGGACTCCAACTGTGGCCTGACTAGGGCAGAGTAGAGAGGGAAAAGAACTTCCCTCACCCTGCTGCTCACACTCTTCATGCACCTCAGGAGACCATTTGATTTCTTGGCCATGAGGGCACATTGCTGGCTGATGGTGAACTTGTTGTCCTCCAGCACTCCCAGTTCCTTCTCTGTGGAGCTGCTTTCCAGCAGATCAACCCCTAACCTGTCCTGTTCCATAAGGATATTCCTCCACAGGTGCAGAACCCTACACTTGCCCTTATTGATGTTCATGAGGTTCCTCTCCACACAGCTCTCAGCTTGCCCAGGTCTGTGCATGGCTCTATATGCAGACACACACTTCTGTGTAGATACACACACATGCATATATTGATCTGTGTATCTATGTGTAAAACTATCCCCTAGGAAGCCAGGGAGCAAGTGTCTGTCACTTGCCCTCCCCACACTTTCCACTGCTCTGCAGCTGCAGAAAACCTCCCAGCAGCCAGCAAGGTGCAGTTTTCCCTCAGTCTTTCCTGTTTTGTTCCACAGTCCCTCAGAACTTTGCACCTTTGGGTAGATTCTGCACTCATTTGCTCCTCCTCTCCCCGCTTTTATTTTGTCCCATCAAAGGGATTTCTCTCTACATTTAGAAACCCCTCAGCCCAGAGCAGGAAAATCAGAACCTTCAACGTTTGCCTTTGCTGCAAACCAGCCTTTTCCCACCTGAGGCACTGTCCCTATCTTTCCAGCAGCTTTACACACTCATTATAAAGCCTTTTTGGCCAAGCAAATCCTGCTCATGACCCTTTCTCACCAGAAGAGGAGCAGATGCTATTTCCCTGCCTCAGTGAGTATTATCCCCCCTTCTTTCTGATGCTTCACCAGCTTGAAGGCCAAACTGCAGGTTGAAGTCTTCTTTGGCCACTGTCCTTCTCTCTAGCTGCCCCTAAGGACTGGAATCTGGAGGCTGGTCCTTCACCAGTCCCCACAGAGTCACATAACCACCTAAAGATTACCCAGAAGAAGTTAACGCATGTTGAGTGGAACTCACTGCTGGCTGAGAAAGCACAAGGCATGAAGCAGCATGTGGATTTGGGGATGAATGACCACTGTCTAGAAGAGGAAGAGGAAAAGGGCAGCACATTCTCAGGCCTCTTTTAGCTAAGAAAAGTGCTTTGAAGAGAGCCAAGAGGCTCATGTTAGCAGATCTGAGCTCAAGCCCCAGCGAGAGGCCTGAGTCACCAAAGCTCGCAAGTGGCACAAGAGCAACAAATCACTGCTTAGGCACTAGTCTCCTGGCCAGAGGGTTTTAGAGCTGCTTCACTTTTACCTGTGTCCCAACAGCCACATCATTATGCTCTACAAATACCTCTCTGTAAGAATGCAAGGCCAGGCTGGGCTGGGGGAGGTGTCTCCTCTGCACTGGCTCCCTTCTAATCCCCCATGCCCGGCTCAGGATTAGGAATCACAGAGTCCCCAAATCCTAGCATGGTGTGAGGGTTGGAATGGAAAGCCCCCTGCACCAGCAGGCTCACCCACAGCAGCTTGCCCAGCATCACCTCCAGGGGCCTTGGGAATCTCTCCACACAAGGAGACTCCACAAGCTCTCTGGGCAGCCTGGGCCAGGGCTCTGCACCCTCACACCAAACAACTTTCTCCTTCTCCTCACATGGAACCTCCTGGCTTCCAGTTTGTGCCCATCGCCCCTTGGCCTGGCCCTGGGCACCACTGAGCAGAGTGTGGCCCCAGCCTCTTGCCCCCTGCATCCTCTAGCTCTTGCTGAGCACTGAGCAGCTCCCCTGTGGCTCTGCTCTTCTGCAGGCTAAGCAGCCCCAGGGCTCTCAGCCTTTCCTCCTGCCACAGATGCTCCAGTGCCCTCAGCATCTTCCTAGCCTCTGCTGGACTCTCTGCAGNAAGGGGAGCTTCATGTCCAGATTGCTTGAACAGCTCTATTTAACTCCCATGACTAAAGGGAATTCCAGACTCCAGGAGGATCCCAGCAGCCAGATGGATGCCAGCACACAAACTTTAAACAAAATCTGTCACCCTCTGCAGTTCCCATCCCAAAATCAGCATGGAGAAAAGCACCCAAAACTAGTATAGAATCACAGAACTGTCAGGGTTGGAAAGGACCTTAAGGATCGTCTAATTCCCAAGCCCCCTGCCATGGGCAGGGACACCTGGCACTAGAGCAGCTTGCTCCCAGCCCCAGCCAGCCTGGCCTGCAACACTGCCAGGGCTGGGGCTGCCACCACCTCTCTGGGCAACCTGGCACAGTGGCTCAGCACCCTCCTGGGGAACAACTTCTGCCTAACAGCCAACCTAAATCTCCCCTCCTCTAGTTTGGATCCATTCCCCTAGTCCTAGCACTCCCTGACAGCCTAACAAGTCCCTCCCCAGCTTTCTTGTAGCCCCTGCAGATCCTGGAAGGCCACCAGAAGGTCTCTTGGGAGCCTTCTCCTCTCCAGACTGAATAATCCCAACTCTCTCAGCCTGTGCTCACAGGAGAGGTGCTCCAGCCTCTGAGCATCCTCATGGCCCTGCTCTGGACACTTTCCAGCATGCCTACATCCTTCCTGTACTGGAGGCTGGTCTATTTTGCACAGAAGCACAAGGCTGAGGTCAGCTGAGGGAAGAGCTCTGCTAGCATCAGGGCTTGCTCCTCAGGTGCAATGTGCTCCCCTTGCTGCCTCCCTGCCTGGCTACCAGTGTGTCCTGATCCCAGCCAGCCTCAGACCTTCAGCCCAACTGTCAGTTCATGCTCATGGACAGCCAAGGAGCCCAAGGAATGTTGACACAGAGGTGCTCTGACAATCAAGTGTGAAGGCAGAAGATGCTTTCAGCAGCTCAAGCATTGCCCCCCGCCCCTCTCCCCTAGAACACACACAGATCTGGCACTTCTGGCATCAGGGAAAGCAGCTGTGGGGTGAGCATGCTACATCCCCCACCAAAGATGCTCTGCTGGCTCCCTTAGCCTCTTCCTCCTGCTCTGCCCTTCCAGCAAGGGGAAGATTCAGCCAGTGCAGCAGCAGGAGCCCAGTCAGACAGCTTTCCCTCTGCAGATGCCCCAGACACATCACACACACCTCACACTGCACTAAAAGCAGGGCCTGAGGTGCTGGGAGAGGTGCTCAAAAGCATCTCAACCCAAGCAGCCCTCACCTTCCACTGCCAATGATGCTGGGATAGGACAAACCCTAACCAATTCCCTGCTGCCCTGTCACACTGAGGGACAAACTCAGGCACTAGTCTCACACCCTTGTTGAGCAACCAGAATGAGTATGGTGCTAACCTACCATTTAGTATTCACCTACTGTCACCCCAAGCTTGTGGGAGCTAAAGGCACTGCTGTGATGCCAAATTGGCATTAAAGGAGAAAACAGCCTGGGCACCAGGAGCAGTGAACTCCTGAGGGATTCAGATGGTTTCCAACTCACTCATTTTGCAAGACAGAGAAAGAGGAGGGAGCTGCAGCAGGTCAGCTCCAAACCTCCAGGACTTGTCTGTCTTCTGAGGCAAAGCAGAAACTTTCTGATACACAAATCCCCTTTGATGGGAAAGTAAACACTAGAGGCTTATTAACCTTGCAAGAAGGCTTCTGGCAGGAAAGAGAAGGGAGAGATTTCACTCATTAACCTTTCATGAACTCAGCCAGAGGATCAATTTTCCAACCTGCAGGCTCATTCCCCCAGCTGCCTCAGGCTGGGCCTGAAAAAGGACACCCCCTGAAACAGGAGAGCAAATCACACCAGCTTGGGTATCTAGGGGCATGACTTACAAGGGTAACTGAGGAGGCAGAGGGAAGAGAGAGAGAGGAGACAGACAATGCTGCTGCCAGACAACAGTGGCTTCTCCTAAAGCAACCTCCCAGCAGCAGGAAGGCCCAGGAGAGAACTCAGCTCTTCCTTCAGCTCCTCCAGAACCTGTAGCAGGAACTGGGTGACAGCTGTTAGCTGGGAATGCTGTGCAGCTTGTCCCCAGGAAATGTCCAGCCAACCTCTGCACAGAGGGAGAGACAGAACAGAGGATGTTTAGCCTCTCCCAGAGACTTCATTAGAAGGCACAGCACTTGCTGAGAGGTGCTGGGGGCAAAGCCATGTTCTGAGGCACGCAGATGAGTGTTGTGGCACAGTGACCTCCCTCCTTCTTCAGCCCAAGTATGTTCCAAGATGTGTCCTCACATCATGCCTCTTTTTCCACTTTGGGGCTAAGTTTTGCTCTCCATTTCTCCAAGCACTGTCCCAGAGCAGGGAACCAGATTGTCGTTTCAGTACAATTCACTCTCAAGCTGTGCCAAACAACCTGTGAGAGAAAAACCACACTTCTAGGTGGCAGCCCCCAGGATCCTTTCCAGCTTCCCACCAGGCAGCACTCCCAAACCTTTCCTTCCTCAGCAAAGGCTAAGTAAAAACAAACACCAAGAATTCACGGACTGAAGAAGACTTGATGTCTTTTTTCTCCCCTCAAAACCATTAACCATGACATTATAGCTGGTAGGTCACCAGAAACCAAGATAGCAGCAGCCACTATCCTGAATCTTTGGAAGAAAGGAGAGCTAATTTCTCATTCTCTAGATTTCTGCTATCACCTCTAAGATCAGATCCATCTCTCAAAGGTAGGAACACTGCACCGGCAGCCCTCAGAGGACAAGATCCCAGCAAACCTGGGAGCAGTGGATAGGAGCAGCCTCCTCTTGTGCTGTCCACAAGCTGGGCAGACTGAAAGGTACCACCTGCCCTGTGCATGCACTAAGTCTGGAGGCATGCAAGATGCAGCACACAACTTCTAACTGCAGTTAAACTCCCCCCCCTCAACTGAAATGGTCATGCAACAACCTCTAACCGAGAGGAAGAGGTGCAGGCATTGCTGGACCACAGACAGCACAAGCCCAGCGCAGGGAGGGAGCACTCCAAGATGCCCCCAGCTCCCAGGGCTGGCTCTGAGCACACCCCAGCCACACACAAAGCACTCTGATTCATGCTGGACACACACAAGGCATGGCCTGAGAAGCCTTCTCTGCATTGTTTCCAAACAATCCCCATCCAACTCACACGTCAGCTGGAGCGCCGGGCACTTGGTACTTCCAAGAGGCTTTGCTGGGTCTGTCTGCTGCTGGAGTCAGGCTCAGTGGCTGCAGCTCGGAGGGGAAGGTGCATGGAGAGGTGCAGAGAGGTTCTCCTCCTGCCAGAGGGGCCTGGAACGATGGGAAGAAGGGCCCCAAGCCCCTCTTTGGGCCCCAGAGCCAGCAGCACTTGTTCACGGGATGGAGCAGGGAAAGGCTGGCATTCCTACAGCAGCAAGGACAATGGGGAGGGATGAGGAGGCGCTGCCATAATCAAATGCAGGCCAGCTGGCCCTCCCCCAGGAAGGGCAGGCACCTCCTTCACTTGCCAAAGGCTTTGTTTTCTAAGCCACAAAGAACAAAGTGGCTGAGGAGGAGAGCCAGAGGAGGAGGAGAAGCCACTGAGGGGGCAGAGCCACACGTGAGCACAGGTAACTCACTCCGCCAGAGATGGCAACACACATGGAGAGAGCTTGGGCAACACTGCCAGCTCCAAGCAGAGCTGGGGAGCAGCAGAAAGAAGCTGAGGACAGCTAGAGATTGCTAGCATCTCCAGCAGAGGATGGTGGCCTCGGGTCCTCATCTCTATCCTGAGAGGAACAAGTACAGGGTGAGATCTGTGAGGAGAAGGAGGGAGGAGGCTGTAGCCAGGCTGCTGTGAGAGGATGAGAGGAAATGGCTTCAAGTTGCAGCAGGGGAGGTTTAGATTAGATCTAAGGAGAAATTTCTTTGCTGCAAGGGTTGTTAAGTGTTGTCCCAGGCTGCCCAGGGAGGTGCTGGAGTCACCATCCCTGGAGGGGTTGAAGAAACATTGAGCTGTGGTCCTTAGGACATGGGTTAGTGGTATGGGAGTGCTAGGGATGGTTGGGCTGGATGAGCTTAGAGGTCTCTGACAACCTGTGTGATTCTGTGAGTGAAGAGCTCCTAGGATAGCAGACAGAGAATGCCACTGAAGGACCAGCTCAGGGAGCAGAGCCCAGAGAAACCCCAAGCAGGGAAATGCTACCATTTCTCAACCAGCCTAACCCCACCAACCCTGACCAGAGGGCACTCTGAACAGCTTCCCTCGGAGAGCAAATGCAAGGCCAGGGCCTAAGCTGCAAGAGGCTCCCAAGTCACAGCCTGTACTTTCCCTGAGCACCAAAAATGTCTTGCACAACATCCTGCCAAGCAGGAAGAAGCCCCTGGAGCTGCCCCAGGCCCTCCTGTAATGATAGAGGCAGCTGAGCTCTGAGGCTCAGGCATGACAGGGCTGCAGGGTATGCAGGTGCTGAGCTGTGCAATGGGACTCTGCCCTTTCTGGTTGGGTCAGTGCTTTCTTCCAGAGTCACTTTTGCCAGCAGGCATCATGCACCTTTGCTACCAATTTTCTGCAGGCCTGCTTGTCATCCCAAGGCTGGTGGAGACGATGCTGTGTGCTCTAGCTCCTCAGACATGCCACTGGCACCTGGGTTGCTGTGGTCCTGACAGCTCTCCATGGGCCATTTCAACCCTGCAATCTAGGCAGCTAGACACTTGGCTAATCACAGCAAATTCCAACATGGTGAGGGTTGGTAGAGACCTCTGGGATCATCCAGTCCAACCCCCCTGCTAAAGTAGGGTCATCCCCAGCAGCTTGCCCAGCATCACCTCCAGGTGCCTAGGGAATCTCTCCACACAAGGAGACTCCCCAAGCTCTCTGGGCAGCCTGGGCCAGGGCTCTGCACCCTCACACCAAACAACTTTCTCCTCCTGTTCAGCTGGAAGCTGCTGGGTTCCAGTTTGTGCCCATTGCCCCTTGACCTGGCCCTGGGCACCACTGAGCAGAGTGTGGCCCCAGCCTCTTGCCCCCCTTGCACCCTGTAGCTGTTGCTCAGCTTTGGTAAGATCGTTATGGTAAAGTCAAAAGCATGCAGAGCCCTGGGATGTAAGAGGAGAGAGAGAGAGAGAGAGAGAGAGAAAGCTGACTGTGTTGTTTTGGGTACACCACACACCCCTTGCTTGCTCAGCTTCCCTAAAGCACTGTGTGCTGCCAGATCCCAGCACAGTCCTGGACTCCAGTAAACAGGAGCCAGCAGCCAGACCAGGCCTGAAAGCCACAGGAAGATGGCAGGTGCCCCAGTATGCCTCCACTGAGTTTGTGGTCCTGGAAAGAACCTCTCTGCCTGCAGGCAGCCATGGGGAAGACATCTCCCCTCATCTTCCTCCTCCTGCCTCAGCCCAGCCATCAGCCAGCCCCTGTGAGGCACCAAGAGCTCCTGCCACAAAGGAAGTGGGGACAAATGGAAACACTCAGCTTGGCACTGGCCATGCCTTTGGGAAGGGAACCCTGCCAGCTCATGTGCAAGCTCCACGTGGGCTGGCCCAGCTCAGCCTGCCCCAGCACAGGGAGCTCTGGCAGGCCACCAGCAACTGCCAGGCACTGAAAAAACACAGCACAGCATCTTGATAGAGTATATGGGCTTGTGCTGTCCTCTCCCATGGCCTGTCCAGCAGCCACAGGCAGCACCCTAGGAAACATTTGCCCACCACATGCAGAGGAAGGGCCAGCAGAATGGTGCCTCCCATTCCTAGGAGGCACGGAGGTGTGTGAGGGATGAGAGCCATGATCCTTGGAGGGTCCTACACCTGGGTCAGAACAATCCCCACTATCAATCCAGGCTGGGGGATGAGATGATGGAGAGCAGCCCTGCAGAAAAGGACTTGGGGTGCTGGTGGCTGAGAAGCTGGCCATGAGCAAACAGTGCATGCTGGCAGCCCAGAAGCACAATGGCATCCTGGGCTGCAGCAAGAGAAGCGTGGCCAGCAGAGCCAGAGAGGTGNAGATGTCTGGAGAGATGTCAGCTTGCCAGCTCATTACCACAGCATACACTGCTTATGCTTCTGCTCCCAGTCCTGGAGCATGCTGCAGGCTCTCAACAAGAGGGAAAACTCAAGGCCATTGCTTAGATATTAGGGAAGAGAGAAGGGAGTTAGGCAGCTGCTGACAAGATCACTGCAGGAAGGTTCAAGCAGCTGAGCATCAGAATAGAGGGGAAAGCAGTTTAGCTAGTATCTCCTGCTTTCCCCCCACACACACCTCCTGTTGTTTTGGGAAGGCAGAAAGCCTTTCTGGAGATCAAGATCAAAATCATCAGCACTGAAAGACCTCTCCTGCTGCACAGGGATTCCTGCACTCCCCCCAGAACTGCAGGTCCCACACAGACACAACCCAGCTTCAGTTGGCCACCAGTTCACAACACCCAAGTGTTCTATTGACACCAGCAGCACTGGTCAGAGTTGTGCTGCAAGCAGTGAGATCCAAACCCTCCTCTGTCCCTCCCTAAGCCAAGCTCCCTCTCCTCCACACCACAGCAAACCCACTGTGCCACTAGCATTGTGTCTTCACTGGGGCTGCGCAGCGTGCAAGGTTACATCCAGGAGGGATGCTGCTGCTGCTGCTACCCAGCACTGCAGCCATCCTCCAAAAAAGAAGCTGGATGAGTGGTGCTATGACTCCCTAAGAAAAGAAACAGGCCAGCCTTGGGGACTGTGCCACATTTGTGCCCAGGATTTGGAAGGCTTGGAAGGTGTAGAAGAAGAGCCATGGCTGGTGAGTCATGTCTGAGCATCCTGGCAGCCTCCAAGAGCTACTCCCACCACACAGTTTCCATGTCTGGATGGAGAATGGAGCAGCCATCATGTGTTACAGTCCAAGTCTGTGCTCCACACATAGGGAACTGGGCCTAGGTGGGTTCATACAGGACTTTGTGCCCCACAACTGCTGGCACCTCTGTGTGCCTCAGTTGATTAGAAGGAATAGGACAAAAGCCACCTGGACCAGGATGGCAAGGGCTGTTCAGGGACCAGAGCATCCCCTGAGGGTCTGTGCCCAGTGAGGGAGCAGAGCACAGGAGATATTTTATCTCCAGAGCACAAGTGTGGTGAGGAGCAGCTGAGGGAACTGGGCTTGGTTAGCCTGGAGGAAAAGAGGCTCAGGGGAGACCTTCTCACTCTCTCAACTCCCTGAAAGGAGCTTGGAGCAAGGTGGGGGTTGGTCTCTTCTTCCAAGGAATGAGCAATAGGAGATGAAACAACCTCAAATTGTGTCAGGGAAGGTTTAGGTTGGATGTGAGTTAAACATCACCATCCCTGGAGAGGTTTCAAAGACACTCAGGGCCATGGTTTAGTGGTGACTTGGCATTGTGAGGTTAACAGTTGGACTTGATGAGCTTAGAGGTCTTTTCCAACCTTACTGATTCTCTGAGAAGCTGCACTGGCACACTGCCACAGCAAGAAGCTTCCCTCCTAGCTGCACAGCACAGATGAGCTAGGCTAGACCTGCAGAGCATCAGCATTACACAAACCTCATCCTCAGATGTCCTGACAGCAATGTTCTGGGCTGCCTCCTCCTTTCCTCCCTCCTACAGGATGCTTCTCCATGTTTTCATGCTTAGCTGAATTTCCTCCCCTCTCTCCAAGCACTTGTGGCTGCCAAGGCAGCTCAGAGACAGCAGCTAAGTGGCACCTACATCTGGTACAGCTTAACTTCTAGTGTCTCTTCTTTCTGGAATTGGAGAACTTCAATCCCCACTGTTTGTACAAGTGTGGAATAAATGGAGCACAGGCTCTCTGGCCTTCAGTGCTTGCCAAAGCTCCAGTTTCAACTCCACTCATCTGCAGCTTTAGAAATGAAAGGCCAGCAGATCCAAGTGCAGCTCTGCTGAAGGGATGCATCTGCATCAATGCACAGAGGTGAGAAGGCCAGGCACTCAGCACAGCCACCACAGGCACCCTTCTCCTCCTGCTTCCCAGATGCCTGGGCCAACCCAGCCCTCCTGTTCCCAGCAGCCCATCCTAGTGCTTCATTCCCTCACACAGGCCTCCAGGAGAGAGGAGCTGGGCTCTAGTTAGGGTTCTATAGCAGGGGGATACTCCTGGGGGGTCAACAGGCTGAATTTACCAGCAGTAGGGACAGCATGTGGGCAGCCTAGCCTGGCCTGGTGGCCAACATAGGACATGAACAGCCAATATCTCGGCCCTTGTCACTGCAGCTAGCACTGCCATGATCCTTCTGGCCACTGCAGCCATGAGAGGGGCCTAAAAGTCACAGCACAGAGAGCAGAAGACCTTTCTTCTTAACAGCTGTGGATATTTTCTGGAATACACACCCCTTCCTTCTCCCACATCCTGACTTGAAAGAACTCACTACAGACAATAGCAGCACAAGGAGGCTTTGGCAGATGAGAGCTCCAGCTCCCTTTTGGTGCCCACACCATGTTTCACACCTTTCACCAACAGCCAAGCTCTGGCCTAGGTTCAAGCAGGGCTTTTACCCCCTCCTCTATGCAGCAGAAGTCTTGCCTTACCTTGTCAAAGAACTCATAGAGCCTGACTGTCTCACACACTCGGTGCCTGTGCTCATCCAGCTGAGTGCAGAACTCCTCCAGCTCATCTCTGTAGCTCTGCAGCTTCCCTCTGTAAGACTGCACATCCACAGAGGAGAAGTCTTCCCATCTATCCATCTTCTTTAGGGCTTCCTGCCCCCTTCTGCAGTATTCCTGGAAGCAAAATGGGATTGTGGGTGAGGAGAGAAAGTAGAGAAGGTAGAATCATAGAATGCTTTGGGTTGGAAAAAGCCTTTAGAGGTCATCTAGTCAGAGCCCTGACCTCTTTCATGGTTTACATGAACCACACACTAGCTTGTCAAGGGCTACACAGCAAGGCCAGAGAGCAGTTAGGATTAAAATCAGGATTACTCTTCAAGGCTAGACTGGCTAAGGCTTAGAGCAAGTCTAAGTGCTCTAGTGGAAGGTGTCCCTACCCATGGCAGGAGGGTAGCTTGCAACTAAATGGCCTTGAAGGTTGCTTCCAAGCCACCCAAAGCTATCAGTCTAGGCCAAAAGAAGGGAAGGGCAGTGTTACAAGCATAAAGATGAAACCCAAATTAGAAAAATCTTCCATATCACAAAATCACAGTATGCCAGAATGTTAGGGGTTGGAAGGACCCTAGAAAGATCATCTAGTGCAACCCCCCTGCCACAGCAGGATCACCNTTGGCCACAAGGGCACATTGCTGCCTCATGGGCATCCTCCTAGCCACCAGCACTCCTAGAGCTTTTTCCCCAGGGCTCTTCTCCAACACATCAGTTTCTTACAAGACTTATTTTACAAGAGTTATTTTTTTTTATTACAACAGTTATTTTTCCTCAAGACTAGCCAATATCATCTCCTAAGGCACTGAGCTGGTGGCTTGGTTTCCCAGAGGACAGCAGGGATGCTAAGCAGTGTGAACCTCTACCCATGCTATCTTTTAGCATCCCAGCTTTGGCTGAGCCCACTGCAAGGCACAGATGTTCCCAGCACAGACATTTTTTGCCCCATCAGATGACACTTACACTGGCAATAAGATCAAACTCCCTGAAGTGCTTTTGGGCTTGCAGCAGCATCTCCAAAGAATCCTCCAGGTTGACTGTTTCCTTCAGCCGTTTCCTGCCAACGTTCTCTATCCAACTGCTGACCTAGGAGAAAAGGGAAAAGTTCCACTCTTAGTCACCTTGTGCTACTCACTGTGGTCAGGCCTTCATGTGGAAAGAGCAAGGAAGTACTCTCAGTTCATTAGTGGAAAGAATGTGCATGTGTACTGCTCCCCTCCCCAGTGCTGGCATTGCAGCCTGAGCCTCCTGCTAGGAGCTCTTCCGCTTCAGCTCTGCTATTGCTCACCAGCCTCAGGCAGAAACAGGGCAAGGAGCTGCTTGGGCTGAGCCATGAGCTGCTGGGAGCTCTGCAACCTGCAGGCTGGCCTGATCCTCCTGTTATTGGTACCCCAAGTGGGATAGAAGCTCCTGGCTGCCAGATTTCCTACATCATTTCCCTTTTCTGACTGGCAGGAGGTGAAGGTACTGATGGATTTTTCCCCACTTGCAATGTTCCAGGGTTCTCTGGGACTCTCAGCAACTGCTTCAATGAAGGCAGCTCACCACAAAGCCATGGAGTAACTGCAGGTTCCTGACAGAGCCCAGCCACTGCTACAGCTGTAAGCCTGTCTATCATTCTCCCCCTCTGCTCTGCCCTACTCAGGCCACAGCTGCAGTCCTGAGGCCAGTTCCAGAGAGACAAGGAGCTACTGCAGAGAGTCCAGCAGAGGCTAGGAAGATGCTGAGGGCACTGGAGCAGCTCTGGCAGGAGGAAAGGCTGAGAGCCCTGGGGATGCTTAGCCTGCAGAAGAACAGAGCCACAGGGGAGCTGCTCAGTGCTCAGCAAGAGCTAAAGGGTGCAGGGGGCAAGAGGCTGGGGCCACACTCTGCTCAGTGGTGCCCAGGGCCAGGCCAAGGGGCAATGGGCACAAACTGGAACCCAGGAGCTTCCATCTGACCAGGAGGAGAAAGTTGTTTGGTGTGAGGGTGCAGAGCCCTGGCCCAGGCTGCTCAGAGAGCTTGGGGAGTGTCCTTGTGTGGAGAGATTCCCAAGGCCCCTGGAGGTGATGCTGGGCAAGCTGCTGTGGGTGAGCCTGCTGGAGCAGGGGGGTTGGACTGGATGATCCCCAGAGGTCCCTTCCTGCCCAAACCATGCTGGGATCCTGGAAGGTCCCTGCTTACTGTAAGGAGGCTGAACTAGATGACCTGACAAAGTCTCTTCCAACCCAAACAATTCTATGATATCCTTAACCACAGGTAGAGAACTAACAAGAGTGTCCTCAAAGCACAGCAGACACAAGAGGCCAGGCAGGACATCAGCATCTCCCTCAACTGTGGGGTTTAAAAACAGGCTAGTAAACTTGTCTGCAATGCTTGAGGCAAAGCACCACCTGGGGGAAGGGACTCACTAAATGTTTGCTAATGCCTATGCATCCTGTTTGCCTCTATCATCTACATCTAGATCCTAGCTCAACCCCACAGCCAAGGACAAGCTCCTGGTCTGGTGGAGACTAAGGAGGGTCCATACTTATGGAACAAAGCCATCAGCAAGAGGAGATGGGGCTGGGTTGCCAGGTCACGAGCCATACTGCAGAGGGGCACATGGTGCTGCCTAGAGCTCCAAAGCAGGAGCAGCTGCTGCCATCGTTGGGGGCCTGCAAGCAAAGGAAGCTGGGAACAGTCAGTTTTGCTCAATTCAATCAAAAGCAGAAGGCCAGCTTAAAGCAGGGACAAGCTGCAGAGCCTGTCTTGGTGCCTTGTTTCATTTCTGTGCGTTTAAGGGAGCCTTGAGTGGGTTCTTGCATCACACTTCTTGTCCTGAACATGTGGCGCCCATGCGTCTGCCTCCCAATGGGAGCTCATTAGGACTCTGGGATCCACCTTGGCCTGGGAAAACAAGAGGGAGCCTACAGCCTCCTTTGCAAATCCAGAGGAGAAGAACCCAGAGTCCTGGAATAGCAATGGTGAAACTGATCCTAGCACTGGGCTGGAACGACACAGGTTCCTCAGGTGAGCTCTGAACGCACACAGGGTAACAAGGGACACAGAAACTTCTCAGTGTGGATGAGCTACAGCAAAAGTAGATAGACTACTCAGCTCCATAACTCTGGGGCTGAGCTCAAGCTAAGGGATCTGCAACACTGGAGAACAATCCGGATGTGCCAGGACTCTCAGACAGTCTAAGCTACTTTTAAGACTTTGGAAAGGTTCTCTATCTATACAGCTATAGGTTTCCAAGGGCCTTCTGAAAGCCACAGCCTGTTTGCCTCAGTGATCCCATGGCTGTAAAGAATTTCTTGAGCACTACATGAAGTTTCAGCTCCCACAGAAGTGCAGGGGGTGTGAGGGAGCTGAGCTTGGCCCTTGGGTTAAGGACAAGAGGTTGTTTCCATGACTGGAGACTGAATACAGGGCTTCATCCAGAGGGGAAGGAGTGTGCCCAGGGCTTAGGAGATAGCAGGGACCTGAGCACTGCAAAGGAATCTAAACACCAGAGTGCACCCCAGGGTCAGGCAGCTAGCATAAGGTATGCAGTGTGTGGCTCATTCAGCAGCAGGATTTAGGCAAACCCTGCAGCATCTAGGACCATGGGAGGGATGAGGACTTGCCCCAGCTCTGTTGCTGCTCGAGGAGGAGCATGAAGAATGTCTCCTCAACAGTCTTACTGGGAAGGTGCTTTTGCTGATCAATGTGAGAGGATATCCCAACCTCTGAGTGTAGTGCTTGCCAGTGAGCCTCTACACTGTGATCTTGAAGTGTAAAAACCCATCACAGATGCTGATGGGGCTTGGCTAGAGAGCAGCCTGGAGGCTTTTACCTGGCACCAGAAGCTATCAGGCAAAGCAGTGACTTGGTTCTCAACACATCTGAAAAGAAAACCTCTCTCAAATTCTTCAGTCCAGTTGTCCCTTTGTAAGGCTCTCCAGGCATCACTCTACACCTTCACACAAGAGCCCAGCAGCTGCTATGGGACACACAGTCAGAGGGTGGCAGCAGGCAGTCACTGCATCTTGACAGACAAGCCTTACTTACCTCCTTAAAACACTCTTCCACTTTCTCAAAGTCCATCAGCAGCTCCAGCTCCTGCAGGCGTTTGTTTGAGAGCATCACCAGCCTGTGCACCCCCTCATCCACTCGGTTATACAGCCCAGCAGCAGCAGCCAGGGAGTCTCTGCAAGGGGACACAAGGCTGCTCAGGGGAGGGCTGCACTAGCTCCATCCCCCCGCAGACATGACCTGGCTAACAGCAGCACCTCAGTTACCCTCCCCCATGGAGGATGGGCATCTCAGAATCACACAGGTTGGCAGAGACCTCAAGTGCAACCATGCCTAGCACTCCCATACCACTAACCCATGGCCCTAAGGACCACAGCTCAATGTTTCTTCAACTCCTCCAGGGATGGGGACTCCAGCACCTCCCTGGGACAACACTTAACAACCCTTGCAGGGAAGAAATTTCTCCTCACATCCAATCTAAACCTCCCCTGCTGCAACTTGAAGCCATTTCCTCTCATCCTCTCCCTGCTAACCCTGGAGAAGAGACCTACC
>VWZO01005977.1:87070-97296 GCA_013396975.1 Bucco capensis
CTTGGGAAGAGCGTGGATGGAGCCCTCCCCGGAGCTGCGTTCGCGAAGCCTGCCCATGATGACCTCACCCCAAGCTCCTTTCAGGCAGCTGTAGCAAGTGAAAAGACTTCCCCTGTGACTCCTCTTCTCCAGACTAACCAACTCCAGTTCCCTCAGCTGCTCCTCACCACACTTGTGCTCTAAACCCTTCTCCAGCTTCCTTGCCCTTCTCGGGACACACTCCAGCACCTCAATGTCCTTCTTGCAGTGAGGAGCCCAAAAGTGACCCCAGGATTGGAGCTGTGGCCTCCCCAGTGCCCAGTGCAGGAGGACAATCCCTGCCCTAGCCCTGCTGCCACACTAGTGCTGATCCAAGCCAGGATGCTGTTGGCCTCCTGGGCACACTGCTGCCTCAGCTCCAGCTGCTGTTGACCAGCACCCTGAGGTCTTTTTCCACTGGGAAGCTTTTCCAGCCACTCTGCCCCAAGCCTGCTCTCTTCTACTCAAACACACATTCTTCATGAAATATGGCTGAAGTTGGCCAACAATAACCCAACTTCTTGAGAAAAGGAAGAAACTGATGAACTGCAGTTAAAGAATCTCACCTCCAACTTGTCTTAATTTACCATATTCACATTGCTGCCAGATGAGAGAACACAGTCAGGGTTTGCAGAACTGTGAGCCTGGACACACACACTGCAGGCTGGGCCTAGCACAGAACCAGACATCTCCTCCTGGGAGCAAAGAGCTGGAGCAGGAGCCTGGAGCTCCTCCTGAGGGGCAGCAGAGCCCAGGAGCACACTCTTGGCTTGCCTGCCTGATGCCAGCCTTTCAGGGCTTGCTCAGCGCTGATGGAAGAGATAAGGCACAGTATGGGCAAGCAAGCTGAGCTGTGGCACACTGAGGAAGGAAAAACCTCTCTGCTTCAGTTAGGACAGCAGTTTCCTGAGCCCAAAGACACAGCTTAAACCAGGAACCAAGCCTGGGAGCTCCCAGAGCTGACTGGCTTTGGGCTTTAGTCACAGCACGCACCAAGAACTCTGAAGAGAAGGACAGAACAGTGCCATTTCTGGAATTCTCTCCACTTCTAGAGAGGAGGCTGGAGAGGGAAGGAGCAGGTGGACACCTCACTTTGCCATTGCAAAGCAGGCTGTGCCTCTGCAGGGAGCCTGCTCAAGCACCCAGGGCTCTGTGCTTGCATGTCCCCAGGAAGGCAAATGATGTGGCCAACAGTGGGGATTGCACCTCTGTGGTGTGAGATGAAATCCACACCATCAGGAGCCACTTCAGCTCCTCCCACTTGTGGGAGAGGGAAGGGGAAAACCCCAAACACAAGACAAAAATCAGAGGCTTGGAGGGAGCTCTGTCTCTTCTAACCTTGCTGGTCTGGACCATTTCTCTCCCCAGTCCTAGGGACAAGCATGTGAGTTGACAGATAAAGCAGCTACAGATGGACAGCCCCAAGCACAGCAAACTGCCCTGGTGTGATCACAAGCTGTCCCTGGGAAGGGCCACAGACACAGATGGGCATCATGGAGAAGCAGGGACCAAGCTTTCTGCTGCCAACAGCAGGGACAAAAACCTTTCATGGCCTGTGTGATTCAGCCCATGAAAGAGGAGGTTTGTTATTCCTATTTTCTGGACACTGTTTCATCAAAGAGCTGGAAAGAAATTAGAAAAAGCTTATTAAAATACATCTTTTCCACAAGCTAAGGGGATCAGCAGCAGACAAAAGGGAAAAAATGGCTCAAAGATCAGGCTCAGGAAAAGCTTTCCTATTCTAAAGCCATAGGGAGATTGGGCATCACCAGAACTTCCACAGGGAATTGCTTGCCCAAGTCAAAAAAGCACCATGACAGCCAGCACAACTGGGTCTCCAACAGTGCCAGAACCAGAGGAGATTCAGGAGCAGAATGGAAACTCTCCTGAAAGGAGCATTTTTTGACCCTGCCTCCATCAGCTACTAGTTTATCAATTGGCTCTCCTTCACTAGTCATGAGAAGAGTGATCATGTCTACTGGAATTCTGTTATCATCACCAACAGCTACCAGAGAGCATGAAAGAAAGAGGTGAGTGTGTTCCCTCAGGTGCCGGGGTGACCCACTGAGAACCAACAGGAGATGAACAAGACATGTCAGGCAAAGCTGACACTTTCCTCCCTTAGAGAAAAACTCCCCTGCAAGTGGTATCAAACCCAAACCCTGTGTCCTTAATGCATTTGAAAGGCACATCCCTTCATCCCAGATGCAGATGGGACAGTTAGACATAGGAATCTGTGACAAAGGAAAGACACTAGAGCTTCAGATCCCAGTCAGCCTTCTCGAGCAGCAATGGAGGCTTCTCTTGAGGCCTCTAATTGAGCAGCAGATCAGAAGATTAGGAATCCTTCTCTGGAATTGGTTCTAACAGTTCACCTGCAGGTTTGAAAGCACTACAATTCTGCCCTGTACTTGGTTTCTTATTTCACCTATTTCCAGAAGACCAGAAAAATCTTCCTTCCCTTTCCTAACCTGGCTAGTCACCTTCTCTCCTTTATGCATCTGAGGTCAACATTGACCTTGCAGCCCCAGCAGAGAGCTAGAAGTCACTGTGCTGCCTTCACAGAATCATGGAATTGGTGTTGGAAGAGACCTTGAGGATCATCAAGTCCAACTGTTAAGCAGCACTGCCAGGTCACCACTAAACCATGTCCCTCAGCTCCACATCTCCATGGCTTTTCAACCCCTCCAGGGATGGTGACTGCACCACTGCCCTGGGCAGTCTGGGCCAGGCCTTGACAACCCTTCTGGGGAAGAAACAGCTCCTAATGTCCTAACTAAACCTCCCCTGCCTTCATGCTCTCCCACCCAATTTCTCCACTCTGCACACGTCTACCTGACTGATCTCTTCTCTGCTCCCTGCCCAATTTTCAGCTCCTATGTGGCCCTGAGCTGCCCAAGTGTAGCTATCTCCCTGCCCTCTGCCTGACAACCCTCTCAATGCCCAGGAAAGGATGCAAGCCCATGGATGCAGGTGCTGTCAGATGGCTGTATCCCACTGGCAAGGGAGATCTCACTTCTTCTGCCTCACCTCACACTTGGTGAAGCAAAGAGCTCTCCTGGGTCTCTCTGTACCAAGTGATCCTGTTGCTCTGGCCAACAGCCTCAGCTTGGTGCATCACTCTGCCAAAGTCTGTCATCTGCAGCAGTTGGATACTTGCTGCCAGATCAGATGCATCATATTTGGGGCCATAGCTGGGCTCTCCAGTTCAAGAGAGACAAGGAACTACTGCAGAGAGTCCAGCAGAGGCTAGGAAGATGCTGAGGGCACTGGAGCATCTGTGGCAGGAGGAAAGGCTGAGAGCCCTGGGGATGCTTAGCCTGCAGAAGAGCAGAGCCACAGGGGAGCTGCTCAGTGCTCAGCAAGAGCTAAAGGGTGCAGGGGGCAAGAGGCTGGGGCCACACTCTGCTCAGTGGTGCCCAGGGCCAGGCCAAGGGGCAATGGGCACAAACTGGAAGCCAGGAGCTTCCATCTGACCAGGAGGAGAAAGTTGTTTGGTGTGAGGGTGCAGAGCCCTGGCCCAGGCTGCCCAGAGAGCTTGTGGAGTCTCCTTATGTGGAGAGATTCCCAAGGCACCTGGAGGTGATGCTGGGCAAGCTGCTGTGGGTGAGCCTGCTGGAGCAGGGGGGTTGGACTGGGTGATCCCAGAGGTCCCTTCCAACCCAAACCATGCTGGGATTCTGTGAAAGACTGACTAACATTTGCCCTACAATTGATGTCAGCAGAACAATTCTGGGAAGTCCTCCCTTGATAGCCAGTTTTGTCCCCTGCTGTTCAGTTCTGCTGTCCTTCCATCCCACACATTGCTCATCCACACTTCACTGGGATAGCCCTTTCAACACTCTGTGTGTCATGGAATCAAATGTTTTCCAAAAAATCTATTCTATCTGGGTAGCACCATTTAATCAACCCAACTGCTAATTACCAAGATCAAAACTGGTTTTACAGGAGCACTGGCACATGGCATCTCCTACCTTCCCAGCCTTTAATCACCTACACCAAGTGAATCAAGTTCCTATTGTTCTGACCAGCTCTGATGTCAGGCCCACCAGCCCATTATTAGCTGCACCCTCACTCTTCTCTTTCTGAAGGACTAGGATGAGCCCACAGATATGGCATTTCTGACTCAGAGGCACTTGGTTAACATTTTGAGACTCCTGGGAACAAGTTAACATGACTTCCATGAGAGGGAAGTTCTACTTTCTGTCCTTTCCACCCAGACACTTTAGAAGTTTTGCTTCTGGAGAGGTTTGGGGGTAAAAGAAATGGCATTTTGGCAGCAGTCTGCAGCACAGCAAATAGGAGCTCATCTCCTTTGCCCTCCTCCAAAGCATGATTCTGCTTCAAGTACTCACCAGGCAGGTAGGCAACTCCGCTGCGCAGCACTTCAGGGTTGACATCCTTGCCAATGGTAGGTGCAGATCTAGCAGCCCAGGCACTGCCAGGCACTGGGGAGCCTGGGGGACTAACAACTCTTGAGATTTCCTCCAGGCCACTGACTTGATTCTCTAGTTTCAACCCATCTGTGCCAGCTGCTTCTTTTCTGGTCTCTGCCCCTTCTGGCACCATCCCTGGAAGACAAGCAGCAGTCAGAAGATGCAGCAGAGCTCCCCACTTGAAGGTCCCAGGGAATGGTCCCAGCCCCAGTAGCTCCTCCAGTCCTCCTGCCAGCAGCATGGCTGTTCCAAACCTGGCTGCAACATTAATGCTACCATCACTTTGAAAAACAATAAAAAAACCCAGTTGATGGTGAAGTTCCCAAGGTACAAACCCTCAATTCAGCTCAGAACTCCTGCAGTCCAAGTCATTTCCAAAGGGAAGCTCTCAAACAGCCTGTGTCTGCTCCCAGCCCAAAGCCTGGCACAGTGCAGGTCCCTGGCTGAGTCCCAGAAGTTCCAGCATGAAGTGATAAAGCAGCTCCTGAGCAGGAGAGCTGCTCTACCAGAGCACAATGACTCCCCCAACACCACTTCCAGATTAGAGCCTGAAAAGATGAAGTCAACTCCAGGCTGAGAAATCAGCTGGAAATTAGCCAAAGAGACCTTGTTCTGCTTGTCCAGACTTTTTTAATTAACAGTTAATGGAAAAGTCAGAAACCTCTCTGAAACCCCTGAAGAACAGGACGATTACAGCAAGCAGCTTAAGAAGTGGAGAAAATGCTTCTTTTGCTTGAGCCCTCAGCTTTAAGTCATCAGGTAAGCCTAAAACTTAGCTACTACATTAAAACCAATGCTAGTCTGATCAAGTTTCATTTTCATGTAGGAGATGGAGAGGAGACAAAAATCTATGTACCTACTGTGTAAGAAGTATTATTCCCCATGGCCCGATATTCTAAGAGTTAGAAGCCAACATTATGTCTTCAACCATACATCTTTAGCACCCTAAGGACACAGCTAAGCTATCCCACAGTTTGGCACAAAGACAGACTAAAAAAAAAAAGGCTGAAAATCCTGATACTTCAAAATCTACCCCCAAAAAATCAACCCTTCTTTAGGAAAAGAGTGGAGTATTTATTGGCTTGCTATGAAGTCAGACCTTTTTAATTGCTGTTTAAAATTGACTTCAAGCACCTACCTTTCTGCTGCAGCAACAATGCTGACACTTGACTCAGTTTATTTACTAACAGATTCCAATACTTCATTAAAGAGCAGGAGCAGGAACAAAGCAGTCCTTGAAGTGGCTTTCAATCCAAGGCTTAGCAGCCAAGGAGATTTGCAGGTTGAGGCTCAGCCCAAAGTGCTTTCCAAATTGCTCCAGTGGGTGAGAGAAGTGCCTTGAGCAGCACGGCTCACTGCACCAAGTGATCCCACAGCAGGGGGAAACTAGCAGGGGCTCCAGAGCTCTGCCCCAGCCAGGCCTCTGATGGAGTCAGCTGCTCATTACTCTTTGGTAACACTCCTCTTGAGGAAAGATCCCTGGGATCCAGCTTGGCATCAGAGGCATTAGGGCCACAGAAGCTGCTGTGATGGCTTCAAGACTCTGCACCACTCCGGGAAGCAGCAGAGCTCAGTTTTGTCCCTTGTGCTTCCTCAGCCTCCACTTCCCATAGATACAAGAGGTGTCTATGACACTTCAAGGTGTCATAGGCACTTTCAATACTGCTGCTGGATCTTCCTGAGGCAGCATTTTTGAGGGGCACTGATCTCCCACAGATGGGGTATCTTGAAGATCACAAGAGTCTAATAAGCTCTGCCCCAAAGTTTTCACATTAGGGGCTGACAGACTTTCTAGCAGAACATAGACTCACCTTCTGAAGGACCTGTATGGCCTGGCAGTAAGTAGAACCACACAGTTTGTAGTAAAGGGATCTGCATTAAGTGAAGAAAGCTTGCAAAGATCAAAAGTTGGGATTTAAAAACAAGAAAGGGAACATATTGAAGGTACAACACCAGGGCAAAAGAAAGACCTAAGTGTACATAGCAGTCCTGCCTTGGATGTCTCTTAGGAATGAGGCAGCACCTCCTGAAAGGTAGAAGAGAAGCATTTTGCTCAGCCCACCAGACATGGAAAAGAGAAGGCTTTGAGGGGATCTTATAGCAGCCTTTCAGTACCTGAAGGGGGATCACAAGAGAGGAGAGACACTTTTCAGCAGGTCAGATTGCAACATGACAAGGGGGAATGGATACAAGCTGGAGAGGTGGGCCCAGGGGAACCTCAGGAGCTTCAACAAGACCAAGTGCAGGGTCCTGCACCTGGGTCAGAACAATCCCCACTATCAATCCAGGCTGGGGGATGAGATGATAGAGAGCAGCCCTGCAGAAAAGGCCTTGGGGTGCTGGTGGCCTAGAAGCTGGCCATGAGCAAACAGTGCACGCTGGCAGCCCAGAAGCACAATGGCATCCTGGGCTGCAGCAAGAGAAGCGTGGCCAGCAGAGCCAGAGAGGTGATTCTGCCACTGCACTCTGCTCTGCTCACACCTCCTCTGCAATACTGGGTCCAGTTCTGGAGCCCTCAACACAGAAAGGACATGGAGCTGATGGAGCAGGTGCAGAGGAGGCCACGAGAATGCTCAGGGGCTGGAACACCTCTGCTCTGAGGACAGGCTGAGGGAGCTGGGATTGTTCAGCCTGGAGAAGAGAAGGCTTCAGGGGAACTACTAGTGACCTTCCAGGACCTAAAGGGAACTTCCAAGCAGGCTGCAGAGGGCCTGTTTGCAAAGGCCTGCAGGGAAAGGACAAGGGGCAATGGTTTTAAATTGGAGAAGAGTAGATTTAGACTGGACATTAGAAAGAAGTTCCTCCCCACGAGGGTGGTGGAACACTGGCCCAGGTTGCCCAGGGAGGTGGTTGAGTTGCCATCCCTGGAGGCATTGCAGGTGAGGCTTGCCAGGGCTCTGGGCAAGCTGCTCTAGTTGGGGATGTCCCTGCCCACTGCAGGGGGGTTGGACTAGATGAGCTCCAGAGGTCCCTTCCAAACCAAATGATTCTATGCTGGTGGGGTAATTCAGACTAGAAATTGAAAGGAGGTTCTTTACCCAGAGGGTGCTGAGCCACTGTGCCAGGTTGCCCAGAGAGGTGGTGGCAGCCCCAGCCCTGGCAGTGTTGCAGGCCAGGCTGGCTGGGGCTGGGAGCAAGCTGCTCTAGTGCCAGGTGTCCCTGCCCATGGCAGGCATAGGGGTTGGGGCTAGAGGAGCTTTAAGGTCGCATCCAACCTTGCCCATTCTATGATTCTAAGGTCCTAGGCTTTTCCTCCCCAGAGAAACCTCACTGAGGTTGTGCAGCCTCCAGACTGTGATACATCTTGCCCAAACAAATGTCTTCCCTAAGCTTCTCAGCTCAGTTCAGCTCTGCAGAGCTCACCTCTCCCCAGAGAGGCCCAAGCAGCCTGTTTGTGCTCTGCAGGCTGGGGTGGAGGCACTCACCCAAGCGGAAATCATCCAAGGCACAGGATTACATCAAAAAGCAAATGGAGACCTGGGACAGCTGAATTTGCCAGTGTTTGCAGGTTCCACCTTTCCCTGGGGTTAAGGAAGTGGTAGGGGAGGATTTGCTTATGTGCATTTCAAAGAGGCATTAGCATTTTGCCTGCAAACTGCCCCAGCATCATCTCTGCTAACAGCAGGCAGGAACGGAACACCCTAGCAGGTGCTGTTGAATATGCCTCAGTGTGGTTTTGGAGCCCAAGTTTTGGACTCTCAAGATACTTTCCACCTCTAAAAAGAGCTGAAAAAGTTTCAAACTTGACTTCCACTTGGAGTTAGTCAGTAAAGAAAACCAGCAGCCATGTGAGCTGTGAATGGAAGCAGGGTAAATAGGAAGCCACCAACTCAAACCAGCTCCTGTTTGACTTGAAATCTAAGTCAGAGCAGATCTGTGCAGGGAAGAAGCTCACTGGGAGTGGGAGGAAGGAGAGAGAGTTAAAAGGGCAAGGAAAAATCTGCACAGCCAACTCACATGCCCCACTTCTCAATGTGTGTTTTGACTTCAGTGTCTCCTTGTAAGAAGCAAGCTTCTCCATCTCACCCAGAGCAAACTGTGTGTCTGCCCACTGCTGCTGAGGTGTGAACTGCAGAGCTGGACTGACCCAGGAAAGCTGAAGCTCTGTTGTTATTTATGGGTTTAGGCAAGATACCCACAGTTTCCATCACAGGACCAAAATTTACCCCAACAAGACAGTTAAGAGAGAACTGAACTTGCTTCCAGACTGCCTGGCTGGAAGAGAAATGTCCATCTGTAGGGCTAAGGGCAGGACATTGGCTCAACTTTGTCATTTCATCTCTGAATTATCTTATTTTTATATCTCTGAGGGTTTAATGTGGCTAGATAAGGGGATGACTTGTTTGAATCTCAAAGCAAAACCAAATGGAATGAATTATTAAGCTTATGACAGAGTTCCAGCTCTAGCATTTAGGAAATACTCTTAGCACTAACAGCTCTCTGGGCTGCCCTGGGCCTTGAAGAGTTTGGATGGGTTGTTTGAGGAGTTTTCTTGCTGTTTTAGGTTCTTTCTTTTGCTTTACAAACTCTGAGGTACCAGGAGAGTCTTTTTTTAATTGCAATGCCAAAATTTACCATCATCAGAATCGGGCCACAAGTGTCACTGATTGCAGCCAAATCCTCAAAACCATTGAAATTGCCTTTGCTCAAACACAAACCCAGCCCTGCTGACATCCACAGCAGAGCAGAGCAATGAGAACATCACACTCCTTATCTCCCCCATGAGCTGGACCTGGCTAATTTTAGGCAGAGAAGACAGGAATACTGAACAAAAATATTGTGGTGCAAGTGTTAATGAAATTTCCTTTAAATGAAGGGACACTTGAGCTCCATTAGGTCCCACTCAGGCATCAGGTCAAATGTGACTTTGGGATACTTAAGGAAGTAGCTGTGCCTGCAGCCAAGCACTGCAGTGCCACAGTGGTGATGTAGGCTCTTAGAACCATACAAACATTTAGGTTGGGAAAGACCTCCATGATCATCAAGTCCAACTGTTAACCTAACACTGCCAAGTGAGCACTAAACCATGTCTCTAAGGGCCACACTGAGACATTTCTTGAACACTTCCAGCGATGGTGACTCCACCACTGCTCTGGGCAGCCTGTGCTAGGGCTTGACGACCCTTGCAGGGAAGAAATTCTTCCTCATGTCCAACTTAAACCTCCCCTGGGACTATCTGAGGTTGTTTCCTCTTGTTCTATCACTTGTTACCTGGGAGGCAAGAACAACTCCCACCTTGCTCCAACCTGCTTTCAGGGATTTGGAGAGACTGAGGTCTCCCCTGAGGTTCCTTTGCTCCAGACTAACCAACCCCACTTACAGGATCCCAGAATGTTAGGGGTTGGAAGGGACCTCTGGAGATCACAGAATCACTTGGGTCGGAAGGGACCTCTGGAGCTCATCTAGTCCAACCCCCCTGCAGTGGCCAGGGACATCCCCAACTAGAGCAGCTTGCCCAGAGCCCTGGCAAGCCTCACCTGCAATGCCTCCAGGGATGGGAACTCAACCACCTCCCTGGGCAACCTGGGCCAGTGTTCCACCACCCTCGTGGGGAGGAACTTCTTTCTAATGTCCAGTTTAAATCTACTCTTCTCCAATTTAAAACCATTGCCCCTTGTCCTTTCACTCCAGGCCTTTACAAACAGGCTCTCTCCAGCCTGCTTGGAAGTTCCTTTTAGGTCCTGGAAGGTCACTACTAGGTCCCCTGAAGCCTTCTCTTCTCCAGGCTGAACAATGCCAGCTCCCTCAGCCTGTCCTCAGAGCAGAGGTGTT
>VWZO01005977.1:97488-162388 GCA_013396975.1 Bucco capensis
TCCTCATGTTCAGATGGAACTGCCTGGGTGCTAGTTTGTGCCCATTGCCTCTAGGCACTGGGTACCACAGAAAAAAGCCTAGCCCTATCCTCCTGATACTTACCCTTTAAGTATTGATAAGTATTGATCAGCTCCTCCTCAGTCTGCTCTTCTCCAGGCTAACCAGCCCCAGCTCTCTCAGCCTCTCCCCATCAGAGAGGTGCTCAAGTCCCCTAACCAATTTAGTAGCCAATACACTGGGAGCTCCCAAGGCAACCAGCTCTCAATCTGTCCCTCCACAGAGACAGGCATGCTCCAGCAGTGTGGCTCTGCATCTCAGCTCTGGACCCCTTCAGCGGTCCTCACTCTAACAGTTGAAGCCAGGTGATTTTCCTAGCCAGGGGTCTCAGGGAATGAGAGCTGTTGAACTGGAATGGCATGTTTCCTCCACCCCCGCCACACACACACACACGCTCCTCACTCTCATCTGCATATCTCCCTACAGCTTTCCAGAGTCAGCAGCACTAGGCAAAGCCAACATCATGGCCCTGTGGTTACCCACTGCCTGCCTAGAGGCTGCTGCAGGAGGCAGAGAGGCTTGGATTGCCTGTTCAGTTCCTCCTGAAGGAGCACAGGAAGCCAGGCATCAGGAAAGCTGTATAATAGCTGCTCAAACAGATTGTCTGAGCTGAAGGTAGATGCTCTGTGCTCTCCCACAAAAGCTAAACAGCTTCTACCTGAAGCATAAGCCAGCCTCAGAAGACACAGAATCACAGAATCATTAAGGTTGGAAGAGACCTCTAAGATCATCCAGTCCAACCATGCCTAGCACTCCCATACCACTAACCCATGGCCCTAAGGACCACAGCTCAATGTTTCTTCAACCCTTCCAGGGATGGTGACTCCACCACCTCCCTGGGCAGCCTCAGCCAATGAAACAACCCTTTCAGTGAAGAAATTTTTCCTGACATCCAATCTAAACCTCCCCTGCTGCAACTTGAGGCCATTTCCTCTTGTCCTCTCACTGCTAACCCTGGAGAAGAGATCTACCCCCAGCTCACTCCAACCTCTTGTCAGGGAGTTGTTGAGAGCGCTACGGTCTCCCCTGAGCCTCCTCTTCTCCACACTAACCAACCTCAGTTCCCTCAGCTGCTCCTCATAAGACTTATTCTCTAGAACCCTCACTAGAGATCTAGACAATAAGTCCACCTACCATGCCAGGAAGGGAGAGTGGGAGAATCCCTCAGCTCTGCAGCTTGCTGCTCAAATCCATTAGCAGCACACTCATTTGTTGATCTTCAGGTCATGCCACACAGCTAGTGTTTTACTGTGGCTTCCACTGCTGCTTCCTCTTGCCACAACTCTCTTCCTAAAGCCAATTTGCAACTCCGAAAGCCTTGTACAGCTCCATGTTCTCTCTCTCTCCTCACCATTCCTGCTGTGTGCATCCATAATGTGTACATGAGGAATGTAACAGGTGGAGGTCACCAGCAATCAGATGAACTGAAATGCAGCATCTCTAACAAAGGAACTTTGTTCTGTACCCATGTCAATTTGCCAACAACTATTAAACAAAATCCCGACACCAAACAAACACACACCCCCCCAGGAAGAGAAAGCTGATTTCAAACTACAAAATAACAACTCAATCACTTTCCTGGAGCTTGTGCTATTACTTCTGGGCCTCCTAGCAGAGGTATTTGTCAGCAGCACCTCTTGAGGACTTTGCTTTCACCCCATGTTACAAAGTAGATGAATACACCAACACCCAACCACTGTACCTTTAGGAGCTGCTGCCTCAGAAGCTGCCTCCTGGGGAGAGTGCAGAGCAGTGGGCTCTGCCTGCCCCTCAGTATGTCCAACCTCCAGTTCCTCTTCAATGGATTCCAGTGTTTTTAAGGCTAGAGTCTTTGACTTGCCCACAGAAGAAAAGCTTCCCTGGTTCTCCTCCTCTCCCTGCAAGTCCTGTACAGCAACACGCTCAGGATTCAGCACAGAGTTCTCTGCACTTTCAGGGCCCTGCTCTTCCACCCTTCTTTGAGGTTCCTCACAGCTCTCTCCAGACCTCTGGGTTCTAAACTTACTTGAGCCTTCTGCTTGTGCATCAGGGCCTATCAAGGAGGCACTGGTATTTAATTGTTCTGCCATCTGATCACCCTCTGCTGAAGGAACAGTTGGGAGTAGCACAGCTTCTTCAGCTTTCTTACACTCACAGGCAGAAACCTCTTGCTCTTCACCATCTGACACAAGTCCATCTGCAGGAGCTTCGACAGAGCAGTGGCTATGACTAGTCTGATTTTCATTTACAGTCAATATTTGTTCAATCTCTTTGACCTCCTCTGGCCTCTCCCTTCTTCCCAGCTCCATTTCATCTACTTCTCCTTGATTCTGTTCTGGATGATTTAATGGAGAACTAAGATTTGGTTCCTGATCACTGCAGCAAGCACCAGGTGCTTCTTCTTCTATGTTCCCTGAAGGAGGAGAGCCTCTCTCCACACCCACATCTGAGCTCTCAGGTGTCATAAGTGATGGAGAGGCCTGGACTGGTGCAACACTTTCACTGACACTCTGAGAAGACACATCAGAACCTCCCTTCAGTGTGCAACATGGTCCTGAAGGCCCTAGTGCAGACACAGGAGAGGCATCCATCTGTGTCCCCTCATTTGGACCCTCAGTCAGTGGTTCTCCAGGTCCTCTCAGTATCACCTCCTCTTTAGCAGCAGTAGCATCTAGAATTGTTTCTGGGCTCTGCTCTGATGTTTCAACACCAGGAGTTCTGCTAGGACCATCAGTTTCTCCTCCCAGCTTTGCAGCAGGAGCCCCAGGCATTTGTGCTTTGCAGCTGCCACCATCTGCAGCACACAGGTCACTGTAGCTGCACAGTGCATAGCGCCAGTCGATCGAGTGTTCACTGCAGGGCTCGTGCTCTGCAGAGGAACCTTCTGCACTGCAGGCAGGAGGCTCAGCCACAGGAAAGCTATTCCCCATGTTTCCAGGGCCACCTGTTATCAGCTGACCATCTGGAGCCAGCTGGCCACGTGCCATCATTTTGTGGCTCTCCAATGGAATGACATTTTGGAGAACTTGTGGAGAAGAAGTAGTCCTCAGAGTGTCCATCTGACAGTGCTCCTTCTGCATAAGTGCTGGCTGAACTAAGTTCTTGGAGTAGGTGCTGTCTTGAATGACAATAAACTTGTGCTTGCCTTTAGATGCATTCACTCGTGGTCGGGGCTGAGTTAGGTAGTTTAAAGCTAGAGACTGGACTAAAGATCCTGGTTGTGGTCCAAATCTGGGCAGGGAAACTTGGGTCAGCTCAACGTACTCTCCTTCAAGGTCACTTCTCAGGTTCTCTTCAAGCTCAGGATTTGTACAGACACCATTGACAAGAGCTTCACTGAACTGTGGAGCTGTGCTTCTAGTGACCAGGTCGTCTTGATTTGGACTCTGCTCCTGTAGACACCGAGATCCTAGTTGTGGTGAACTGCACTCAGCATGGTCCACAGGGAGGCACACAATGGAGCCTTCCTCTGTTATTTCTGGAGAGATGATATTGTTTTCAATGCTTTTGGGCTTATTTATAAATTCAGGATTAACCACTTTATCCCAGGGGACACGAAATATTTTATCATCAGTGGTTAGTAAACAATTTTCCAGTGCTATACCCATCCGCTCGCCATTGAAAGTACTCAACCACTCCAGAGTAAAAATAGAGGTATAGGAAACTTCTGGAATCACCACTTCCTCTACATTATGCCCATCTTTTGCCAGACATTTGAGGACAATTCGTGGAGACTTCTTCAGATAAGGGACCACCTGCAGGTAGAAGTCCCCAGGCTTCAGGATTCTCCAGTCAATGGAAGCCAGCTGGACTACAATCTTCTCGTGGATACACAGGGGCCAGCCCTCATGGCGGAACAGCAAACCGCTGTACTGCACCTGGGGAGAAAAAAGAGACAGGGTTCTCAGCAGCACAGCTCAGCCTTGGGGACAAGAAAGAGCAATGTTTCTCTCCTTCCCAGCTGCAGCAGTAGAATAACTAAAGTTGATGGTTTTATTAGTGGAGGGAGGATTTCCTTCACAGAATCACAGAGTGTTAGGGTTTGGAAGGGACCTCTGGAGATCATCTAATCCAGCCTCCCTGCAAGAGCAGGAGAACCTAGAGCAGCTTGCACAGGATGGGGTCTAGTTGGGTTTGGAATATCTCCAGAGATGGAGACTCCAGCACCTCCCTGAGCAGCCTGGGCCAGTGCTCCACCACCCTCAAAGCAAAAATGTTCCTCCTCATGTTCAGATGGAACTGCCTGGGTGCTAGTTTGTGCCCATTGCCTCTAGTCCTGTCCCTGGACACCACAGAACAAAGCCTGGCCCCATCCTCCTGACACCCACCCTGTAAGTATTGGTAAGTATTTATCAGATCCCCCTCAGGCTGCTCTTCTCCAGGCTAACCAGCCCCAGCTCTCTCAGCCTCTCCCCATCAGAGAGGTGCTCAAGTCTCCTCATCACTTTAGTAGCCCTTCTCTGTAGCCTCTCCAGAAGTTCCCTGTCCTTCTTAAACAGGGGAGACCTGTTTCTTGTGTTTAAATCCCTTCTTACTGAGGTCTTCTCTTTAAAAAACAGAAACAGGAAAAGCTAGTGACAGAATTTGGATATGAACCAACTAGCTGCCAGAGGTCTCAGCCCTGTTTTAAAGCTGCTTCAGCACAGACAGGCAGAGATCTAAGCCCCAGAACCCCAACACAGAGAAATCAGGAGCTCTCACCTCCCAGTGCTCAGGTTGGGAAACCCTGTCTCTGCCCCATTTCTGACTCACTGATACCAACTGGACCAAGAAAGTGAAAATTCAGACCATATCTAACCAAGTGCCATGAGAGACAAGCAGGCAGGCAGCAGCCTGCTTACAATGCACAGCCAAAACCCACTGTCCTCAACTCAAGACCATCCACAGCCTTAACAGAGAAGGTGGCAAATAGAGATCATTTCCAGAGCACCCATGGCCAGGAAAGCATAGCAGAACCACAGAGAAAAAAGGCAGCAAGTCCCAGCAGCAGGCTGGGAGGAACTACACTTGCATAGCAGGGATTTCCTCCTTCCCAAAATGGAGCAGTACTCCAGGCAAGCCTCAGATAAATCCCAACCAACTAAAAGAACTGAAGTGTCATGGCTGAACTGACTCTAACTACAGCTTTATCCCAACTTCAGAATATAAAAATCACTGCTTTGGACTTGATTCTCTTTGGGTGAAGTCAGATTTAAATTGAGCCACACATCAGCTCATGATTCAGTTCCTCTGTCAAGACATGGAGAGGATTCACCTCCAATACTTCAAATAGAAAGCTGTTATCTGAATGCCCAAAGACTTTACTAGTGGCTGCATTTTCTCTTGTGCCCCTTACACAGTCACATGGAAGTCTGGGCAGAGAAAGCAATTTTGGCCAGAAGGATGAAAGAAAACCAAAAATACTTTAACTCAAATATTTTGCCATATAACAGAGAAACCACAGAATGGGAAGGAACCTCCTGGATCCTCACACACCTTGAAGCAACAGGTAATGGCATCAAGTCATTTCTTTCCTATGTTCCTCAAGCTTTACCTTCAGCCCAGCCACACATTTCAAACTGAGGCAAAGGCTTAAAAGCCCAAATCATCCTTCAGCTTCAGTAATTCCTTCCCCTCAACCCTGGAGCTCATTCTCTGGATGTATTCCCATTGCTTAAAACTATGAGGCCATATCCCATCCCCGAGCACATCTCCCTCACCCATCTCAGACCTGCCTGTAGCACCTCCAGGGAGATGTCTTTTGTTCTTTTTTAAAAGAACACATTTCTTTACTCCACTTTTTCATTGTGCAAAACACTACATATCATGGCATCAACACTTCCCAGCTGTGCTAGAATTCTCTCTTCAATTTAAGATCACACTTGTCCTGCAGTCATGTCCCTGTGACAACCCCATCACCTGCTAGTTTTTCCTTACAAACTGACCAACTCCAGTTCCTAACTGAAACCCTGCCCTTGACTTTGTGGAGGCACACGCTTGCCCTATGAATCCCAGAATCCCAGCATGGTGAGGGTTGGAAGGGACCTCTGGGGATCATCCAGTCCAACCTCCCTGCTCCAGCAGGCTCACCCACAGCAGCTTGCCCAGCATCACCTCCAGGTGCCTTGGGAATCTCTGCACACAAGGAGACTCCACAAGCTCTCTGGGCAGCCTGGGCCAGGGCTGTGCACCCTCACACCAAACAACTTTCTCCTCCTGTTCACATGGAACCTCCTGGCTTCCAGTTTGTGCCCATTGCCCCTTGGCCTGGCCCTGGGCACCACTGGTCCTATCCTCTTGCCCCCACCCTTCAGATATTGATCAGAAATGAGCAGCTCCCCTGTGGCTCTGCTCTTCTGCAGGCTAAGCATCCCCAGGGCTCTCAGCCTTTCCTCCTGCCAGAGATGCTCCAGTGCCCTCAGCATCTTCCTAGCCTCTGCTGGGCTCTCTCCAGTAGTTCCTTGTCTCTTTCTACTTTTACAAAAATTAAGCACAAAGTTTTCTAACTCATCTTGGACAACACATTCATTTATCACCCTCCTCCTCTAGGTTATTGCTCATGTCTCTCAGACTGATTTCATCACAAATATCTGTGCTATGCATGCTCTCACTTTTTATGCCACAGCCATGGATGAGAAGTAACGTGTCCCATGACTCCAGCCTCCAACTCAGTGTTTCACTGCAGTACAAACATCCTCCCTTTCAGTCCTTCCATAAACCTCCATCCCTTTGACACAGTAATTAATTTTCCATATGACTCCATAGCAAATCCTTTATGGAAGAGATTAGATAGCAAACTTCTCTCTCTCTGAAAGCACTGTGGTCTTACAGTACCTGCAGCCCATGGAGCAAAGCACGTGAGCAAGCGTTATCCAGTTGTTAACGGGTCACTTAGCTCAGTCCTTGCTCACTGTGGCTTGTTGTAGGCTCAGCTTGTTCTCTCTGCTTTGTTCCCAGCCCTGACTTAACAGATTCAATAAAAATCCCTGCTATCAGGCATTTGGCATGACAGGGTAACTTCTCCCATATTCCAGGATGGAGAGCAGCCAGTCCCTGTTCCTCCCCACTACCTACTCATTCCAGTCAGGGCAGTGTTATCTCTGGGCACTCAGTGCCATGCCTTCCTGCTGCACCACTGCTAAACTCAATCATCCTTGAGCTTCCATTCCTTTGAAGGAGCATATTAAGATGACCTTTAGAGCCTAACCCTCAACTCAGAGCAGAGTCACCTCTCTTTCTTTGCTCCTTCTATTAAATTAAAACCCCACATAACCTAATGTGCTGTCACTTCTACCCTCCTCAAAGGCACAAGGAGCTGAGCTTTGCAGCCTTGTGTTCTTATGCCTTCTGATCTCTAAGACACAAATGCCTCCACCAACCAGTTCCTTTCTTACACAGCACAGTTCAATTCAGTAAGCCAAGATCTCCCCTTGCAGTCTGCAGAAGCTGCTATCAGACTCAGCAACTCTCAGGTATTTCACTGCCTTTTCCATCAAGCTCAAGACTCACACAGCACCTCAGTTTATCCCAGAATCCCAGCATGGTGAGGGTGGGAAGGGATCTCNGACACAGTACTCCAGGTGTGGCCTGACTAGGGCAGAGTAGAGGGGAAAAAACATCTCCTTCAACCTGTTGCTCACACTTCTTCTTCAGGGACACCAGGAGACCATTGGCCTTCTTTGCCCTGGTGGCACTTTGCTGTCTCAAGTGAGAGCCACACAATCAGGAGCAGCAGAAGCAAAGCTGAATGCCATTTGTACCTTCTTGACACAGAGTTTGTTGAATCCTGATTGCAAAGTAGCCTTTCTTTAGTATCACATTCATATATTAAGAAAGCCAAACCCAGCCTCACTGCTTAGATCACCTGTCTGCCTCTTGACTGACAAGTCAAAAACACTCAGCAGTAAAATCACCAAAACCATAACGCAGAATGCACTCAGCTTCCTGAGAAACCCTCCAAAGCTCACAAAGTCTGAGCTGCACCAAGAGCCAGAGCAACATCTCAGCAGGAGTAAGTCCTTTAACAGCAAACTCTGACACATTTCAGTTTTACAACTTGAGAACTGGAGCATCCTCATGCTGCTCCAGCTCCAAAAGGGAAGATGGCATGAAGAGGCTTATTTCAGTTGGTTTAACATTTCACCTTGAGGCTCAAGTATTTACTCTTCTCATGCCCAATCACTACTGAGCCAGACCAGGCTCATGAGGAGTACCAGGAACAGACTCTACGCCCAGTGGCTGCAGCCAAAAATAAAGCTGGGCACCAGTGACAAAGGTGGCACAAAGGTGAGAGTTCCTACAGCTCTGAGATCAGCTGGGCTGGAAAAGATCAACAGACTATTTAGCTCTGAGTGTCAGCTGAAGGCCTGGGGCAAAACCTGGTTTCTTACTCTGTGCTGAGCAGAAGCAGACCCTTTGGCACACCCCACTCCAGCACCTGGGGATCACACACAGGATATTGAGATTAATCAGTCAAGCTGAAGCCCGTGAACTTGTCTAATACTTCACTGAGCCACTGAGCTCTGGGCAGCCCTTACAGGAGGTGCCAGTCCCACTGTCCCCAGCAGCCCTGCACCTTGTGACTACTGGGCAGGCCAGGGAGTGCCAGGCAGGCCCTGAGCATTCCTCCATTCCCAGACCTGCCACAAGAGAGTCGCTCCAAGCACAGCTCCTGCCCCTGCACCATCTCCCCAGACAGTGCTACGTGTGGAGGACAGCCCCACAATACTGGCTTCCCCCTCCAACAGGACACCTCAGCCATCACCAGCCCCCTTGCCTCCATGTGAACTGAGCACATCCTCCAAGCCAGCCTGGAGGGCTGTCAGCACTCTGAGCTCCTGCAGGATCCACCACTGTCAACCCTTTCCCACCTCCGAGACCACCACCATCCTCACAGAATCACAGAATGTTAGGGTTTGGAAGAGACCTCTGGAGATCATCTAATCCAACCTCCCTGCAAGAGCAGGAGAACCTAGAGCAGCTTGCACAGGATGGGGTCCAGACAGGTTTGGAATCTCTCCAGAGATGGAGACTCCAGCACCTCCCTGGGCAGCCTGGGCCAGTGCTCCACCACCCTCGAAGTGAAAAAGTTCCTCCTCCTGTTCAGATGAACTTGCTGGCTGCTAGTTTGTGCCCAGTGCCTCTAGTCCTGTCCCTGGGTACCCCAGAACAAAGCCTGGCCCCAGCCTCCTGCCCCCCACCCTTTAACTATTGCTAAGCATTGCTCAGCTCTCCCCTCAGGCTGCTCTGCTCCAGCCTAAGCAGCCCCAGCTCTCTCAGCCTCTCTGCATCACAGAGATGCTCAAGTCCCCTCAGCATTGTAGTGTCCCTTCTCTGTGCCCTCTCCAGAAGTTCCCTAACTCTCTCAAACAGGGGAGCCCAGAACTGAACACAATACTCCAGCTGAGGCCTCACCAGGGCAGAGCAGAGGGAGAGGAGAACCTCCCTGGCCCTGCTGGCCACACTCAACCCTCTCCCACCTCAGGGACCCCACCCTCACTCTCCCCCCACTTCAGGGCCCAACATGCTCACCCCTCTCCCACTTCCCTCACTCTCCACTCTCATCCCTCCCCTTCACCACACCAGAACTCCTCTCCCGCCTCAGGAACCACACACACCCCCCCCCCGCCTCTCCCACCTCAGCACTCACTACCCTCACCTGTCGCCCCGCGCCCACCTCAGCACCTCCCGCTCCCACAGCCCTCGACTCACCCAAGGCCACTTGCCCATCAAGGCAGCCCAGCGCTCCTATTGGCTGCCGCTGCCTCAGCTGTCCTCCCATTGGCTGCCGCGCAGCACAAGACCCTCCCTGCCACCATAGCCCTATGCCCCAGGGGCAGCCATGACCTGTGGTGGTCCCGCTAGCCTCTGCTTGGCCGCCCAGGGCGGGACAGATCTCGTCACTGGCACCCTTCCACCTCCCTTTTGGGCGAGCAGCACTGTGGGTCCAGCTCCCGGCCAGCCATGGCGAGCAGACGGCTGCTTGGCTCAGATCTGGGCTGTGTTCCTTCCCTCCCTTCCACTGCCTCACCCTGCCCTGGGACCTCAGGGAGGGGGAAAGGTGCTGCCTCCCCTCCTTCGGTGAGGGAGGTGCTTTGGGGAGAGCCAGGAAACGACTGGCGTGCAGTAATTACATGTTCGTACAAACTAAAAGCCTTTTGTGTCTTCAAAGAGGGGAAAAACCACCCTGTGCACCATCAAATCTGCAGCCAGATATAGCAATAGGATAACTCCTATTTGAATGTTCAGGGTGAGAGAGAGCAGCTCCCCAAAATCCCAGTGTGCTACCTTGTATCTTCCTGAGCTCATAGACACAGGGCTGGCACCAAGCTGGAGGCTGGTGACAAGGTGCAACAAATGCTGCACCAAAGCACTTGCAAAGTGACCAGTGCCCAGGGGTTATTATGCGGATCCATCATACCTGATGGGTGCCTCCTCACAGCATTTCACCTCCTTGAGACACATAAGTAACTATTTCAGCTTCTAGTTCCTATTTTTCCTTCTCCCAGAAGCATCTTGTCCCCCAGCATAAGGATTTCTGTTGAAAGCCTGGCCACACACCCTCTAGGTCCAGAGACAAAAAGGCTAGAAGGAACCCTCGATTTAGGTTGTTAGGGTTGGTTGGGTTTTTTCCCCTATCGCACGCTTCAAGCCAAGTTTGTGATGGAGGCATTTGACTCATCATTGCTAAACATTTTAGACTCCCAACAGTCAAGCACATTAATCTTGGACTCATTCTGGCAGTAAACATAACGTGACTCCTCGGGGCTACGGAGCCTTGCGACTGTTCCAGCAACCATCAAAGAGGAGTAGGAGTTCTGGGAACAACACCGACCGGCACTATTTCACCCTGCACGTCCTACTGCCAGGGGCAGGAGCCCAACAGCTTCATTGCTAGGGGTTAGAAGCCACCCAAGTCAGTCACATCCAGCAAACACTGCACTAAACCTCTTCTTCTGACTCCCTGAAGCCTTCTGTTCGGTGTTGCCAGTTAGAAGAGGCGAGGACACCACTCCACATCTGATCTCCACACGCTTAAGCTCCAATAACAACTTCTCAACCGCTTCCTAACTGTCTGCCTGCCCTCCCACCTAGGCTGCCCTACAGAGGGCAAGCACTTCTTGCCAGCCATTTTACACAGGGGAGCAGAACGTAAGCTCTCCAAGAAAACCCTTCTTCCCAGGCCTTGGGAGAGCATGATGTACTCACACAGGCATCCTGCTGAATGCACTGCAGGATGTGCTTGGCTGGAATCAGGAAGTCGATGAGGTAGCGCAGTCCATCCCCGCGGTACGTCTTCTCCACCACATCAAAAACTTGGCACAGGACAGTGGCTGCAGTAGCCTCAAACGGAGGGTAGAGAGCTGATAACGTGCTCTGAATGCATCCGTCCAGCGACTCCGAGTCCTGCCAAGAGAGAAGGAGTTAGCAGGAGACGCACCGATGCCCTGCCGAGTCCCACAGGCAGGAGCACAGCCATCCCCGCTGAGAGCAGAACCGAGAGAGAAGATCAAAAGGAGCACACCGCTGTCCTTTTTCCAGCTCCTTCTGGCACGGGGGATTGCAGGTAAACACTCGGAGCAGCTCTCGTGGAGAGCTCGCCGAGGGCTGCGCGCGGCGCAGGGAGAGTGAGTTCCCAGCTTTTGCTTACGCGGCAAGTCCTGCTCCTGGCTGCTCTGCTGGGTGGGGCTGCTATTAAACCATTACCGCAGCACGTGAGTGCGTGCAAGCCAGACACACTAGCATGGGCTGCATGGAGCAGCGGGCCCCGCGCTTCGGGGACCCGAGGTGGCTGGAGATGTTGGCCAGCATGTTGAAGGCCAGCGTTATGCTCCTCAGTGGGCTAAAGGAGTGTTGCAGGAGTTACAGTCGGGCTGAAGCTCCTTAGCTTGCTTTGTTCTGAAGTCCTTGCATGGGATAAGGTGTTTGGTGCTGGGGAAAGCCACTCAGCAGGGCAATTCCTTGTTACTCAAAGCTGTTTGCCTCTTATGAAAGGCTCAGTCTGGGAGGCAAGAAGTTTCAGCAGTGAGAATCACAGAATCAAAAAGGTTGGAAGAGACCTCTAAGATCATCAAGTCTAACCATGCCTAGCACTCCCATACCACTAACCCATGGCCCTAAGGACCACAGCTCAATGTTTCTTAAACACCTCTAGAGATAGTGACTCCACTACCTCCCTGGGCAGCCTGGGACAACACTTAACAACCCTTGCAGCAAAGAAATTTCTCCTTATATCTAATCTGCAACTTGAAGCCATTTCCTCTTGTCCTCTCCCTGTTAACCCTGGAGGAGAGACCTACCCCCATCTTGCTACAGCCTCCTTTTAGGTAGTTTTCTGCTGGAGAAAGCCACTCAGCAGGGCAATTCCTTGTTACTCAAAGCTGTGTGCCTCTTATGAAAGGCTCAGTCTGGGAGGCAAGAGTTTTCAGCAGTGAGAGATGCCTCACAACAGGATCTGCAGAGCGCGTGTGAGCAGGGTGGCCTTTGGGGCCTGAGCACACAAAGCCATACGTAGGATGCCCAGTTCCTGCCCAGGGATCAGAGGCCTCCCTGCTTCCACTTTCATTCCAGAGAGCCTGGCAGCCAAAGCCTGCCCACGGGGTCAGGACTGATGCCAGTGCTAGAGGCCAAATTCTGCTCTGGCACATGGGTGTAAATCAAGAGAGCTTGCAAAAAAAAATAGTAGTGAAAAAAATGAACAGAAAAAGGATCCCTCCTTTCCTTTCTATTTTAGAAGAGAGCCCTCTGGCTAACTCAGAGCCAGTGGGAGTGAATTTTGCTACAAAACCAAATGAAAGTTTACTCAGGTGTCTGGCCAGCTCCTCATCTGATCTAAATCCACCTCCTTTCACTCCAGACAAGAAAAGCATTTCAGCCGCTGGCCCAGAAGCCCTACAGCCTCCTGCAGAACAGGAGCAGCTGCATGGACATGCCTGCAAACATACCTCAGTGCCCCAGCAAGGCTGGGAGAGAAAGGTAAACAAAGCAGTGCCACAACAGCTTACACTGCCACCAGTAGGATGAAGGGGAAGGAAAGCTTTTTGCTTCTTCCACTCCAAGGGAGCACATGTTCATCTCTCCAAGATATCTCCACTGGCTTGAGAAATCATAGGAGTCTCAGAGCAAGCCTGAGCCAACCTGCAAGCAGTGCAGAGATGATGCTCCTCACACAAGCCTCTCACTGCTCAATGACCTTTACATTCCTCCTTTCTAAGCACAACATCAAGCCCCTGCTCTGTTGCAGAGCCTTCTTGTAGGGCAGCCTGGGGGACTGCAGAGGGGAGATGAGGATGCCAAGGCAATTCCTCCCCAGTCCCTGCCTGCACTGAGCTGGTGCCAGGCAAACCACACACTGCCCATGGCCCAGCACTGCTTCCTTGCTGGTTCTCCTGGTGGCAGCAAGCTCCTGAAGTGTCCACAGATCTCCTGAGACACCAGCTGCCTCCTGCAATATCCCTCAAGGTTAATGCAACCATGTCAACAGAGGTTAAGGAGCTATTTTTCATATTCTTAGCTCAAGGACTCAAAAAGCAGGAGGCCTCTGCGCACATTTCCAAGTGTGGAATGCCAGAACAGAGCATTCCACCCCAATCCTAAAGGGGAGAAGGCAGCTCTTTTAAACAGGCTGCTTTTTGCTCAGAAAAGAAGGATGTAAAAACCCAACTTATACTCCATTAATTGTAACAGAAAGCCTGGAAGCTCCTTCTCTGCTGGAACAGGTCCTTCAGAGAACATCTTCCACTAGATGTTGTTGAGGTCAAGAGAAAACTGCCAAGAGCTGACAGCCTGCAGCTCTCTGCACAGTTCTGGTCAAGACCATCCCTATACAGGGTGAGGGAAGGACTCCACAGAGCTCAGGAAATGCAAGGGAAAGCAGACTGACAAAGGAACTGTGGGATGAGCTGTAGAGACCCAAAAGGACAGGCTAACTAAGACCTGCTAAAAAAAAGGCATGGAGGGGGTTGTAGAGTAGGGAAATGAGTACCAAGCCCAACACTAAGCCTCTCACAATTACACATCCACCTAATATTGCTAAATATTATCATAGAAGCATTTAGGTTGGAAAAGACCTCTAAGATCAGGTTGGAAAATACCTGATCGAGCCCAACCATCAACCCAACACCACCATGGTCACTAGACTATGTCACAAGGACTCACATCTCTATGTTTTTTGAACCCCTCCAGGCTTGGTGACTCCACTACTGCCCTGGGCAGCCTGGGCCAATGCCTAACCACTCTTGCAGGGAAGAAATTGTTCCTAAAACCCAAGCTAAACCTCTGCTGGCACAACTTAAAGCTGTTTCTTCTTGTCCTCTTGCTTCTTCCTTGGGAGAAGAGAACAACCCCCACCTCACTCCAATCTCCTTCCAGGGAGTTGTAGAGAGCTAAGGTCTCCCCTGAGCCTCCTCTTCTCCAGACTAACCAACCCCAGTTCCCTCAGCTGCTCCTCACCACACTTGTGCTCTAGACCCTTCCCCAGCTTCCTTGCCCTTCTCTGGACACACTCCAGCACCTCGATGTCCTTCTGGGAGTGAGGAGCCCAACATTGAGCCCAGGATTGGAGCTGTGGCCTCCCCAGTGCCCAGTGCAGGAGGACAATCCCTGCCCTAGCCCTGCTGCCACACTAGTGCTGATCCAAGCCAGGATGCTGTTGGCCTTCTTGGCCTCTTGGGCACAGTGCTGCCAACAAACTGAACATCACAGCTCATCCCTCTCTCTCACCCTTGTGAAATGACAGAGAGAGGCCAAGCAGAGCCAGCTGAAGGAGTGCACAGCTCCAGTAAGCTCTGTTGACACCAACCTGTCCAAGCAAGCATCTGTGGCCTTGTAAGATCAGCCTGGCCTTGTGACACAGGTGCTCTCCCCCCCTAAGCACCAGCCACCACAGGGAGCCCAGCCAAACACCTGGCCACTATCTCAGCAGTGTTGCTGCTGCTAGTGTTTGACAACAATTTCCTTCTCACCATTCCACAGTCCACAGGTTCAAAAGCTGAGTCAAAACCATCTGTGAAGGGTTGTGTGCTCTTTTCTACCCCCATACCTCTTCCCTCCCTTGAGCAAAATTCTTTCAGATCTCAATCCCACCCCAAATGGAATCAGTTACATTTAGGATGGCAAATAAAACAAAGAAGTCAAAATATTTGCCCATGAGTCAGCCTGAGCTCCTCACACCATTCCTGCTGCCTGAACACAGCCTTCACAAGACAATTATTAACATTGGCACTGAATCAAAAATCCTTTATATGGTTAAAATAAACCAAGTCATAGACTATCCTTCCTTCAGTAAAATACAGAATAACCATAGCTTGTGGCCATTGCAGGTTCAGTGCTAACAGTGCACTGCTCAGCAGAGAGGCTCTGTCTCTCTCTGGCCAAACTAGCCCATGAAGCCATGAGAGCTGTGCAGACTTTGAAGGGACAGAGAAAAGGCTTCAACCCCTAGCATTTGGTAGGAAGAGATGTTTTCACCAGTCTCTGTTCCCCAAACAGGGAGCAAATTCGCTCATCTTGTCATGCTGCATGTGATGTTCAATGCATCAATGACAGGAGGGGACAGAGTGAGCCCTCAGCAAGTTTGCTGATGGTACCAAACTCTGAGGAGTGGCTGAGAGCCTGTCAGGCTGTGCTGCCATTCAGGGAGAGCTGGGGGAGAGGAACCTCAGGAAGTTCAGCCTTGCTGGACCTCTGCAGGGTCCTGCACTTGCAGAGGAATAACCTCAAGGACCACGACAGGTTAGGGATTGATCTGCTGGAAAGCAACTCCACAGAGAAGGAGCTGGGAGTTCATCATCAGCCAGCAATGTGCTCTCAGGGCAAAGAAGGCCAATGGGCTCCTGGGTTCATTCAGAAGAGTGTGAGCAGCAGATTGAGAGAGGTTCTCCTCTCCCTTTCCTCTGCCCTAGTCAGGCCACAGCTGCAGTCCTGGGGCCAGGTCTGGGCTCCCCAGTGCAAGAGAGACAANCCAGAAGTCCTTTCTAACCCCAACCATGCTGGGATGCTAGCAGCTACAGAACAAGTCACCTCAAAGCACAGAGGGTGAAACACAGCAGAGCCTGGAGCTTGCAACAAAGCAGCTACATCTCCGATTGCAGACTCATTAAACCAACTCACAGGCCTAGGGTCAAGGCTGATTATTTGTACCAATTAACTTCTAGACTGCAGAGTGACCTGAGGAAAGGGCCTCAGGAAGGGTTGCAAGAGGTTGTGTGGTCCTGTTTAATGCCAGAGCACAACCATCCAGCCTCATAAATCTACGCTGTGGGCAGTGCCTGCTGCCACATGCATGGAGGAGCCACGGTCTGGATGCCTGGGGAACTCCCACAGATCAGCTGAGACAGCAAGAGAAGGACATAGCACCCTGTGCTCCAGAGGCTGATGAACCTCAAGTCTAGAGCCCATCCTACCTACAAACCACATCCCTTATCTCAAGTAGGTAATGCAAACCCTAGCAGGCATGAGGAGAAACCTCTGTGACCCAGGAGGAGGGGACAGTGCCTGGAGAGGAGAACAAGCTAAACCAAGAAGGATCCAAGGAGAGGGCACTCCTGCCCTGGCACACTTCCACTTCAGCCCACAGCTGAGCCCAGCACAGGATCAGCCTTCTCCAGGGACTGCAAATTTCAGGCCTCCCTGCCTCCAACAGCATTGCCACATCCCCCTCAGGGAAAAGCTCCTGGACACTTGCTCCTTCCCAGTCACCCAGCACAAAGGCAAACAGGAGCACTTTCCAACCAAGCCAGAGAGCATCTCTGTGTCTTGGGACTCAAATGCTTCTTTGTCAACAGCACAGGAAGACCTCTGAACTCCAGCTGAGTGTCACCACTCCACCACATGCTCACCACACCTCCCAAAAGAGAAACATGCTTTGAAAATAACTCCTCTATAAGTGAGGGTGCTAAATAAAACCCAGGTTAAGGTCATGTGTGGCCATCCCAGCTTTCACTGCTCCTCAGCTGCCATGGCACACAGCAAGGGAAGAGGAGAGCAGCCTGTGGGGATGAGTGCTGTGTTGGGAAGAACCTAACATGATCCCAGGAGGGCTTGGGTGGGAATGGGGTGGGTGGGAATGGGCTGGCTGGCTGCCCTCCCTCCCCTGCATCTAACAGAGTCACAGAGGCTGTGCTTCAAAGACACAACAAAGACTGTTGTGGCTCAGCCCTATGAGCTCCTCTCTCCATCACAAACTGCAGCCAGAACCAGGAGCTGGGGAAGAGATGAGGTTAGGAGTGCCTGGGCTGAAGCCCCAAGCCAGGACTAACAAGCAGGTGACAGGAAGAAGAGTCCAGGATCAGTTACAACCCTGCTCAGGGCACATGTCTACCTCTCCTGGTGCAAGCAGCCACTGCAGGAGGGGAGAGGAATCTGCCAAGATGCATCTGCACTAACCAGGACCTTCTTGGGCTTTTCTGAAGGCACCAAGAGAATTTTCTGCCTACCTTTGTGGGCACAGAGAGAGGAGTAGATAGCAGCTCCAGCCACTGGGAACTCCTTGCCATGCTACTTTTCTTTCTAACTCAGGACCCAACTTCTTCCTCTTTGGGACCTGCTGCTCACCAAACAAATCTAAACCCTGGAGAGCCTCCTATGGCCTTGGAGAACAAGAAGTCAACCTGCCTGGGGAGCAAAGAGAAGATCCCCAGGGCTATATACCTGCAGTCTCCCAGCAAGTGCCTGGGACAGCAACCCAAGTGGCTTGGGACAACACAAGCTGGTGCAGGGAAGGGCTGCAACACTGCTGGACCCACCTGGGCCCAGCATCTTCCCTACAACTCACCCAAGCATCTTGCTAAGAAGTTGATGCCTTGATCAAGACTTTTATCTACAAGACACTGAGCCCTGGTCATGGAAAACACCAAGAGGCACAGAGGCTGACAGCCCAGATGCTGTCTGAAAACTCCTAGAAACCATCAGTATGGTAAGGCCAGACCAACTGTTTGACTAGCCTATGACTGATGGCAGTGCTCCTTACTAGCAGGCTGGACTGGCCCATATAAGGGAGACTTTAGACTTCCTTTTCTTCAAGGAGGCTTACACGAAAGCTGAGGAGAGACTGCTCATCAGGGAGTGCAGTGATAGGCCAAGGGTTAAAGGCTTTAAACTAATAGAGGAGAGATTTAGATTAACTAGGAGAAAGAAATTCTTTAGGGTGATGGTGGTGAGCTTCTCCCCCAGAGCAGCTGTGGATGCTCCATCCCTAGAGGTGTTCAAGGCCAGGCTGGATGGGGCTTTTTCTAGTGGAAGGTGTCCCTGCCCATGGCAGGGGAGCTGAAACTAGATTAATTGAAGGTCTCTTCCAACCCAACCCATTCTGTGAATGTATGGAACACGCTGAGGATTCATCTTGCAGCAGGAATTTTGCTCGAGTATCTAGAGCTGCTCTCTGAGAAACCTAAGCCCCTCTTGGAGCAGGCAGAGAATGAGCCTGCATATCCCAACGTGCCCCAGTGAAATCCACTGCTTGCCACGGCTTGGCAGAGTAAGGAACAGAGCTGGGTGGTGGAGCAGAGCTGGAGAGGCCAGGAGCACAGGGAGCAGTGCCCATGGAACACCCAGCTCTGAGTCACCCAGCGTCTCGGCTCCCACTCAGCACGGAGATCTTGCCAGCAGCTCCTAAAACTCTGCCCTCCTGCTGCTGCCTGGCCACATCTTACACGTGCTCACTTTCTCCCCTTTTCCTCACACTGATGGGCAGCAGGACAGATAGAATCATAGAACAGTTCCAGCTGGAAGAGAACTTGAAGATCATTAGTCCAGCCTTTGTCCTAGCCCTAGCAACCTGCTAAATGATGCCTCCCAATGCAACATCTACCTGTCTCTTAAACACCTCCAGGGATGGGGACTCAAGCACCTCCCTGGGCAGCCTGTTCCAATGGCTCACAACCCTTGCAGCAAAGAAATTCCTCCTAATGTCTAGCCTGAACCTCCCCTGGGGCAATTTCCATCCATTTCCCCTTGTCCTATCACTCTCCACTAGGGAGAACAGAGCAGTCCCTGCCTCTCTACAACCTCCCTTCAGGTAGTTCTAGAGAGCCAGGAGGTCTCCCCTCAATCTCCTCTTTTCCAGGCTAAACAGGCCCAGATCCCTCAGTCTTTCCTCCTCAGGCTTATGTTCTAAGCCCTTTAGCAGCTTGGGAGCCTCTGTCCCCTCTCCAGCACCTCCATGTCCCTCTTGGAGTGAGGGGCCCAAAACTGGATGCAGTACTGGAGGTGAGGCCTCCCCAAAGCTGAGCAAAGGGGCAGGATCACCTCCCTACTCCTGCTGCCAACACTGTTCCTGCTCCAGGCCAGGATGCCCTTGGCCTTCTTGGCCCCCTGGGCAAACTGCTGGCTCCTGTTCAGCTGTCACTCGGCACCCCTAGGTCCCTGTGTGCCTGGCAGCTCTGCAGCCACTGCTCCCCAAGCCTAGAGCACTGCTGGGGGTTGCTATGGCCAAGGGGCAGCACCTGGCATTTGGCCTGAGTGAACTTCATGGCATTGGCCTTGGCCCAGCCATCCAGCCTATCCAGATGATCCCAGAATCTGCAAACGAAAGGGGAAGAGATGACCCAACCCTCCCACACTGCAGAAAGTAGAAAGAACAGCACAACTGGGAAGAGGCAGAGCTTCCTCCAAGCATCCCAGCACAGTGCTTGCCCCTGGCCCCCAGGCAGCTTCGGGCTGGGGGGATAAGGAGCAGGGAGCGGGCACTGTGCAGGGCTGGCCTAGCTGCTCCCTCTGCCAGCACAGGCTGCTTGGCTGGGGCTGCTCAGCTCTGCACTGACGTGAGAAACCTCATTTCCAGTAAAAACAGACCTCTGGGCTTTTCCACGAAGCCTTTCCACTTTCTGACACAAAGCCTTGGAAAACGAGACACTTCTCCTGCTTCAATAAAAAAAAAAAAAAAAAAAAGAAAGGTCTGTGGTGAAAAGCAAGGCTTGTTTTTCCCCTGACAAAAATGTGAGATTTCCCACTGCCGTTGCTGCGGGGAGGAGAGGAACCCTCCCAGCCCCATTTCCTGAGCTGCTCTAATCACAGCAGCAATGAGTTCAAGAGAGAAAAATCTTCCCAGAGCAAGTGCCAGCTCCCCCCGCACACACACAGCACCTCTGCGGCTGGGAGCAGGGAGCCTTCCCCTGGAAGTCACAGCCCATGAAGCAGTGCAGCTCCAGAGGTAGGCATTCCCGCGGCCCTAATTACACCTCCTTCCTGTCAGATAACCAGCAACGGCTCCTACCTGCTCTTTGGGCTATTGTTTTTAGGCTTTTGCTGGGAGAAAAGCACCCAAGCATTTGCAATCTCTGCCAGTCCAGCTCTGTTCCCAAGGCTGAGCTGCCACCTGCATGCCTTCACAGGATCCCTTGTGCGGGGCATGGCTGTAGCAGGGAATCCCAGCAAGGGGAAGGTTGGAAGAGACCTCTGGGGATCAGCCAGTCCAATTCCCCTGCTAAACAGGCTCACCCACAGCAGCTTGCCCAGCATCACCTCCAGGTGGGGTTGGAATCTCTGCAGAGAAGGAGACTCCACAAGCTCTCTGGGCAGCCTGGGCCAGGGCTCTGGCACCCTCACACCAAACAAGTTTTTCCTTCTGCTATGTCCCCAGCTTGGCTCCCATGCTGCTTGGGGCAGGCAGGACAGCTCTGCAGCCTGTGGAGAAACCAGCTCCTACAGCCTTGCAGGGAGTGGTGCTCCACAGACAGAGAGAGCTCCAAGAATCATTTCCAGATGCCTCCCTCTGTTCTCCCAGCCCTTCTCCAGGGCTGACACGGCCGCAGCAGCCAAAGCAGCTCCTACTGGGCAGCAGGCAGGATTATCATTCCAGGCACTGCAGGAAAACAAGCGCTTGGAAGCGATTAACTCATGATCTCTCATTTAATTAAACAAAGGGGAAAAAATGATGTATTTGCTTTTCAGCTCTCAGGTCCTGCTTCTGCGCATGCTGGAGCTCTGGGCACGCTCAGCCACTGAAAGGCAAGCCCAAAGCTGGCCGATTCCCTGCCCCAGCCCAGGGCTGCTGTGGTTTGGGGACATCCTCCATTGCTCTGAAAGCAAAGTGTGACCTCCTGCAAGCCTGGAGCTACTCAACAGCTATACTGATGTTGTCCCCATGCCAGGGCAAAAGGCAGCAAGTAGTAGAGGGCCAGAGGCAACCAGTCCAAGTCTGCCAAGTGCAGACCTTTGTGTGTGGCAACAAGACTAGCAACAGTCACCTGAGCTTGATCCCCTGCCCCAGACACCTGCAGCCCAGAAGGATCAGAGCATCATAGAATGGTTTGGGTTAGAAGACACCTTCAAAGTTCATCTAGTCCAACCTCCCTGCACTCAGCAGGGACATCTGCAACTAGAGCCCCAAAACATCTCACTTGGAATTGTTCCAGAGATGGGACATCTCCCACCTCTCTGGGCAACCTGGGCCAGTGTCTCACCACCCTCAGGGGAAAACATTTCTTCTTTCTCTCTAGTCTAAAGCTCTCTTTTTTTAGTTTCAAACCATCACCCCTTGTCCTGTCCCAACAGGTCCTGCTAAAAAAAGTCTGTCCCCATCTTTCTCCTAAGGCCCCTTGAAGTCCTGAAAGGCTGCAAGAAGTCTCCCTGGAGCCTTCTCTTCTCCAGGCTGAACAAGCCCAACTTTCTCAGCCTGTCCTCACAGCAGAGAGCTTCCAACCCTCAAAACCTAGATGTTACAGACGCCTGATACAGTAACACAAGCAGCAAACCTCCTATAAGCATACCCCAAGCCCAAGATTCATCCTTGCTACAGTCGTGTCCTGGTGCAGCCCTTCAGAGAGCACCTGAGAAGCTGGGCCTGCCCCAGCTCTCCTCCTGCTTACTCATGAGGCCAAGGAAGCTGGACACATGTGGCAGCTTCCAGAGCAAGCTCTCTGCTGTTCAACCATCTCCAGACCAGGCTGAGCACACACTGCTCCTGGAAGGAAATGGCACCAGATGCATTCAGACACAGCAGTCCAGCACCTCTTGCCACCAGAGCTTTTATAGTCACCTTACTCCTCTCTGCCTTTTAGGTTTCCATACTCCAAGTTCTCAGCCACAGGCCCTGTTCCCTTCTCTTTTGTCTGTGCAACACCCAACACATCAGAAAAGCTGCTGACAAGTGCTGAACAGATTAAAGAGGCCAAACTGGGGATGAACCACTGACCCACAATCCAAGAAAGTCAATGAGCGCCAGGGAGGAGCTGAACTGGGAAAGAGAGCTAAGCCTTTCCTCGCAGGGATGTGGCACACTCAGAACTAAGCTCCCAAGAGCAGAAGGTGGCTCTTACCCAGAGCCAGCAATGAGCCTCTGCTCCCAAAGGCCTGTTACTTTCCATTAGCAATAGATCAGGCAAGATGATACAGGTGTTTAGAGGGCATGAGAGAGGACAGACCAAAGCCCTGTCCTCAAACAGCCACCTTCCAGCTGAAACGAGGGCTTGCAAGAGGATGAGAAGAGCTGTGTGGAACACACCATCCTACAGCTGGAGACCAGCTTATTTTGGTTTAGTTTAATCAAGGGATTAAGTCCTTAATCTGAAATAACTGTCTAAGCACTTTTTTTTGTTGTTGTTTTAATATCACTGGAATAAATCTAACCATGCAATCAATTAAGAAAGTTGTACTGGGTGTGATGCAAAAAGCTTTGGATACTTTTAAAACACCTTTCCCAGCAACAGACTGATGCTGGAAGAGTCTAAGCACATGTTGGCTGTGGTTCCACTGCCCAGGGTTAGCTGCATACATCTCCTCAGCACCCCCTGGGGCAGAGCTGCTCCCCTGGAGTGAGCCCCTCAAGAGCTGTGTCCCTCTTCACTGCCACATCAGCCTGCATGGGCTGCCCTGGCTTGAGCACCAACAGCCATGGTCCAGCCAAGGATCTCTAAGTGTCATGTTCCTACAACAGGCTTGGAAGAGGCATGCTAAACCCCATCAGGTATCACAGAGAGAGCCAAGAATCTTTCAAGACAACTTCTGGGACATTCCAGCAGACTCCTTGTGTTTACAAGGCTCTTCTAGGAAAGGCACTAAACCTTTCTTTCTGCTGCCCAAAAGAACTGCTTGAGCTCATTTCATCTTCTCATCAGTATTTTTCTCTCAACTTCAGCCATTGGCATCCATCTGGCATCTTGTACCCTTTACCATTTGTCCAGAACACCTACCAAAAATAGCAGGGTGCTCCAGGCAAGTGAAAGATCTGTTTGTACCAGTCAGCTCTGAAATACCTTGAGTAAACTCCTAGCCAAAGAGGTCAACTCCTTTTAACCCCTTTTAGTCAGAGGCACGAGGCCATAGCCAGCACCTTGTGTTCAGACATCCATCTGGGGAGATGCTACAGCAGATGGGCAGCCTCCTGTGCTCCAAAAGAAAATGATAATCCTTCAGCAGAACAGCTGAGGAGTGCCAGAAAGGATCTTCAGAGGGTCAGCACTTAGATTATTACTTATGGACCAGCTTCTGGGCTTGAGGCTGGCTCATGTCCAGATGCCAGTCCTCCCTCTGCAAGGTGCACAAGCTGCTGGGCACAGTCACAAGGGGAATGGTGGGTTCACTATCTTACTACCTCCACAGCTGAGAAAAGACCATGGTTTAGTTAAAAAAAAAAAAAAGAGCTCCCAGACTCAGTGTGAAGCTAGTTATGGTCCCAGTATCCCAAAACAGATGAGCCATAGTTCCTTTTATCATAGAACCATTTAGGTTGGAAAAGACATTTAAGCTCATCAAGTCCAGTTGGTAGCCAGCACTGCCAGGTCACCACTGAACCATGTCCCTCAGCTCCACATCTCCATGGCTTTTCAAGCCCTGTGCCAGGCCTTAACTATGCTTTTGAGGAAGAAATTGTTCCTAGTGTCCAACCTAAACCTCTCCTGGCACAACTTGAGGCTGTTTCCTCTTGTCCTGTCACTTGTTACCTAGGAGAAGAGACTAACCCACACCTTGCTCCAGGCTTCTTTCAGGGAGTTGTAGAGAGAGCTAAGGTCTCCCCTGAGCCTCCTCTTACCCAGGCTAACCAACCCCAGTGCCCTCAGCTGCTCCTCAGCACACTTGTGCTCTAGACCCTTCCCCAGCTTCCTTGCCCTTCTCTGCACACATTCCAGCACCTCAATGTCATTCTTGAAGGGAAGGGCCCAAGACTGAACCCAAGATTCTTGTCTATTTTGGCCTTAAACACTTTGTTTTACCACGTGCTCATGAAATACAAGTCCTGCTCCATCAAAGGGAACAGAAAACACTCTGAGGCTATCTAGCAATTCCAGGAGGGGCTGGTCAATCCCATGAGAAAACAACTATCTCAGCTGAAACCAGGACACTGTGCCCTGCAGGGAGATGTGCTCCTGAGTGCAGAGACCCAAACTAGCTCCAAGGCTCTCTGAGGAACTGGCATACACATGCTGAAGCTCTCCTATCCCTCAGCAGGAGGATGAAAACATTTCCCCCTCTATTGAGACAAGAGCACCAAACGCATCCCTCTTGGAAAGCAAAGCACCTCAGTCAGAAATCCAGGGCATTGCTTTCACTCAACTCCTCCGTTTAAAAGCAGCAAATCACAGGTTTTTAAAGCTACACTCCCTTTATAGCTTTTTTTCTCCCCCCACCCCAAACAGAAAACAGTCTCATATGTCCCATTATTTCCATACATCTCAAAGGAGGGTGGAGATTCAACTAGAGATTGCTAAAAGACATCTTTGTGCACAGAAAGGGATGGATGCCAACATGTGGGTGGTTATAAGCCCAAACACAAAAGGAGAATACATCCACAGGCATTTTCCCCCTTGATCCATGAAGGGGTCTGCATACCAGCCTCCTGAGCCTCTGAGAAGGACCTTGTTCAGAAGGTAAATGTATGCAGAAAGATGACAACAGACAGCAAATCATCCACATCCTTTGAGCACAGTGGAAGCTCAGCAGCACTACTCTGGGTTTGTTGGGAGCCACTGAGCTTTGCCACAGGCAGCCTCAGGGAAGGGATCCATCCTCCTCATGGAACCTGCTGGGGAAGCCTCCCAACTCCACCTCCTGCCAAGACTCCCACACCCCAGGCAGGCTGCAAAGCTCAAGGTGGACACCTAGCTCACATCACCAGAACTCCTGCACCTTTGTGTCCCACTGAGGGTGACCAGGAAGGGCTCATGGGCACCAGCCTTCATCTGGTTTTACAGAGGGATCTGGATAGGCTGGATGGCTGGGCCAAGGCCAATGCCATGAAGTTCACTAAGGCCAAATGCCAGGGGCTGCCCCTTGGCCATAGCAACCCCCAGCAGTGCTCTAGGCTTGGGGAGCAGTGGCTGCAGAGCTGCCAGGCACACAGGGACCTAGGGGTGCTGAGTGACAGCTGAACAGGAGCCAGCAGTGTGCCCAGGGAGCCAAGAAGGCCAAGGGCATCCTGGCCTGGAGCAGGAACAGTGTTGGCAGCAGGAGCANGTCCCAGTTTCTTTTCAGCTGAGCTTGTGCATTCTCTTGAAGTCAGTGGCTGGTTGCACCAAGTGGAGCACAGGTTGCCCCTGAGCATGCCAGCCTGATGGCAGAACAGTCAATCAGAGCAGACAGAAAGACTTTCAGATTCATTCTGTGCTGCTTTGATCGTGGAAGTTTCAGCTTAGTGTCCAACGATGCAAAAAAATAGGCTAGGTATGGAACCAGCCAGGAGCATTTACCACAAGAAAGGTCCCCAATTTTGTTCATTTTTGTATGACAGACTAGGCCAGCCAACAGAGATGAGGCACTGTGCATGGCAGAGAACTGTCAGCATGGTCAAACCTTCAGAGTTAGCAAAGGCATGTCCATTCACTTCTGTGAGCTGCAATCCAGGTAGAAGGCACAGAGCATCCTACCAGCAGAAGCAGGCAGCTCACCCTGGCAGGCTACCCTTGCCTTCTAGTCACCCCACACACCTCATCCTGCTATCACTCCTCACTTTTTCAGCCCTTGCCTACATTGAGCTGGGCAGGACAGGAACAGGAGGTTCCCTCTGGGGTTCCAGTAAGAGGAACAAAAGGTTCTCTGATAAACTCAGTGCCCTCAGGTGGGTTGATTTTAAAGCTTGTGCCAGAAGACACTGTCTTCACAGAGATTTTTCAGTGCTTTGGTACTAAAGTGAGGTTACAACTTGGGGTTGTTCAGCCTAGGGAATAGAAGGCTCCAGGGAGACTTCTTGCAGCCTTTCAGGACTTCAAGGGAGTCTAGAAGAAAGATGGGGACAGACTCTTTAGCAGGGCCTGTTGGGACAGGACAAGGGGTGATGGTTTTAAACTAAAAGAGAGAGATTTAGACTAGAGAGAAGGAAGAAATGTTTTCCCTTGAGGGTGGTGAGACACTGGCCCAGGTTGCCCAGAGAGGTGGGAGATGTCCCATCCCTGCAACCATCCCAGGTGAGGTTGTTTGGGGCTGTGAGCAACCTGCTCTAGTTGCAGGTATCCCTGGTGACTGCAGGGGTGTTAGACTAGCTGACCTGGAAAGCTCCCTTCCCACCCAAACCAGTTTGTGATTCTAACTGGTGCTGCAGCCTCTTCATCTGTGACTTCTCCCCACACTCAGCCCCAATGCTGAGGTTCAGGCTGGGCCCAGAGCCTGTAGGTTGGTGCCATTTTGCACAGATTTGGCTGCAGAAAGAGTTTTGTTTGAGGTGAAGCTAGAAGATGAGGCTCTGGAAGCTGAGTGGCTGTGAGTATGCTCCAGGATTTAGAGGTAGACACACTGACAAGCTTTTCTGAAGTGTTCAGCAGCAAGATGCTCACAAAGCTCTTATCTTATGATCTCTTCTGCTAGCAAGGAATGCCCTCAGGGCTGACGGCACATACAGGCAGGTAGGTGGCAAGCAGCATGGCCACAGGTGAAATTGCTGATTTGCAGGGGGGAAAATAAGGCAATAAATAAATAAAAAAAAAATCAAAAAAATGCTGACACTCAGCCTAGAGTCCTCCTTGGACACCTGCACCTCTCCATAAACACTTGCTGTCTCACATTCCACCTCATAATAGGACACAGAATCACACAGGATCACAAAGGTTGGAAGGGATCTCTAAGCTCATCCAGTCCAACCATGCCTAGCACTCCCATACCACTAACCCATGGCCCTAAGGACCACAGCTCAATGTTTCTTCAACCCCTCCAGGGATGGGGACTCCAGCACCTCCCTGGGCAGCCTGGGACAACACTTAACAACCCTTGCAGCAAAGAAATTTCTCCTTAGATCTAATCTAAACCTCCCCTGCTGCAACTTGAAGCCATTTCCTCTCATCCTCTCCCTGCTAACCCTGGAGAAGAGACCTACCCCCAGCTCACTCCAACCTCCTCTCAGGGAGTTGGAGAGAGAGCTAAGGTCTCCCCTGAGCCTCCTCTTCTCCACACTAACCAAGCCCAGTGCCCTCAGCTGCTCCTCAGCACACTTGTGCTCCAGAGCCCTCCCTAGCCTCCTTGCCCTTCTCTGCACACACTCCAATGCCTCTGGGTCCTTCTTGGCCTGAGGAGCCCAAAACTGAGCCCAGCACTCTAGGTGTGGCCTCCCCAGTGCTGAGTGCAGGAGGATGCTCACTTCTCTGCTCCTCCTGCTCACACTAGTTCTGCTCCAGGCCAAGATGCTGTTAGCTTGCTTGGCCACCTGGGCACTCTGCTGCCTCATGCTCAATCCACTATCAACACATTTGGGTGTTGTTAGGCAGAGATACATGGGTGCAGCTGGCCTCTCACCTGCATTTCACCATTATTTTGATTGCTCTCATGAACAGCATGTTCACCTGCCCACTGCTTTTGGAAAGAAGCTGGGCACAATGCACAAGTTATCACCTTTGTTACCCCCAGGGAAGATGCTTTCAAACCACTTCCATGTGCTCAGCATTATGTCTCTGGGCTTTGTCTGTGTTCCAACCTCTTGCTCATGGCTTTGGCACAGAAAGAAAGAAAGAAGAGCCCCAATGCTTAAAGCTCTTTGTGATTCCCAGACTCATTTCCTTCCCACCCCAGGAGAAGAGGTAACCAGAGGACAAAAGACGGTATTTTCTGCTGAAAGCCATCCCCTTGCCTGCCAGCTTAGAGGTGCCACCTGAACTTGTCTGCAGGAAGACACTAGCATTTGCATATCTTGTGATACACACAAGCTCTGCTCTACACATCTGTGTGATGACTGGAGACTAGGAGCATGCCACCAGAGAGGAGTAACCCAGGCAAGTCCAAGGTGCCTCCAGAGGCAGGAGCCTCACTGAATTCACATGCTGGGCTGCCAGTGCCCCAGCTGCAGCAGTCATAGAAGCACAGAACTGTCAGGTTGGAACCTTAAAGCTCCTCTAGCCCCAACCCCCCTGCCATGGGCAGGGACACCTGGCACTAGAGCAGCTTGCTCCCAGCCCCAGCCAGCCTGGCCTGCAACACTGCCAGGGCTGGGGCTGACACCACCTCTCTGGGCAACCTGGCACAGTGGCTCAGCACTCTCCTGGGCAACAACTTCTGCCTAACATCCAACCTAAATATCCCCTCCTCTAGTTTGGATCCATTCCCCCTAATCCTAGCACTCCCTGACAGCCTAACAAGTCCCTCCCCAGCTTTCTTGTAGCCCCTGCAGATCCTGGAAGGCCACCAGAAGGTCTCCTGGGAGCCTTCTCTTCTCCAGACTGAATAATTCCAACTCTCTCAGCCTGGCCTCGTAGGAGAGGTGCTCCAGCCTCTGAGCATCCTCATGGCCCTGTTCTGGACACCTTCCAGCACCTCCAAATTTTTCTTGTGCTGGAGGCTCCAGAACTGGACTCAGTACTCCAGCTGAGGTCTCAGCAGTGGAGTAGAGGAGAGAATCACCTCCCTGCCCCTGCTGGCCATGCTTCTCTGGATGCAGCCAGGCTAGGGTTGGCTTTCTGAGCTGCAAGTGCACCCTGAGGGCTCATGTTGAGCTTCTCCTCCACCAGCATCCCCAAGTCCTTTTTCCTCAGGGCTGCTCTCAAGCCAGTCCCTGCCCACCTAGCAAGGGTGGAAAAGCAGTCCCTGTGGGCTCTCTGGCCAGCTGCTGCAGCTTGAGTTGACTTCCAGGAGAGGAAGGGACACTCCACAACATTGGAGCAGAAGCTGGGAACCAGAACCAGAGCCCACAGCGTGCCATGGAGGAGTGGGGCTAGTGCTCACTTTGCCTCCAACCAACCCACCCAAAAGCACAGAGTTTTTCACCTGCTTGGCTGGAAACTGCTCCTCAGTGGATCCCACTTGTGGTCCAGCCACACACCCTGCCCATCTCCTGTGCTCCATCCAGCAGCAGGCACCAGGCAAGGTGAAGCCTGCTCCCTTCTCCCACAGAGGAGAAATCCCTCCTGGGGAATGAGGAAAGCCACAATGGCACATGCAGAGTAGACAGAGCCCAGCCAGGCTCCTGCCTTGAGGCATCCTGGGGCTTGCACAGCTGCAGAAGTCAGTTCCAGTGGAAATGGGCTACTTTGGCCTATAGTATCTTACCCATTTGATGCTTTAGACATCCTCCAGCTGCAAAAAGCCTAGGTACTCATATACACCTCACATCACCCCTAACACTGAAGCAGGACAGACACAATGAAGGGGAATCAACAGGGCAGCCAGCAGCTGCACAGTGCCAGATTCCCATCAGGAGCCAAGCTTCTGAGAGTTCTGCAGACTGCCAGAGGCCATGGAGAAGCCTCACACAGGCCAACAGACTGAGCCACAGCCACTTTGATCCAAATATTTTGCCTGCAGCACTTGGTTGATTCACCAGGACACCAAAATCTCTGGTCAAACACAACAGCTTGGAGCTCCAGTCACGCCTCAGAAGCTCACAGGTCCCACCTCCCAAACTGTCTATGACAGCCCTGAGAATAGCACCTGCCATGGACTAGCAGGTGTCTGTCGTGTGCCCAGTGCCCATTGCTGGGTCTGTGGCAGCTTGGCCTCTGGTTCCTGCTCCTTGCAGCTGCTCAGTACCTGAGAGGCACAGGATCCTTCTTTAGCAGGGATGCATGCTCCCTGCACACCCACAAGGCACCATGGCACCAGGACTGGCCATGGCTCTGCCTCACACAAATGCCCTTGCTTCAGACAGCTTTTGCATCACACATCAGAGCAAGGTAAAGGAAGACCTGAACTGGGCAATCAGAAAGTCACCTCCAGCTTGCAGGAGCAGAGGAGCAGCAGCTGGTCTCTGCCTCAGGCCACCTGGAACAGCTCCTATGGCAAAATGCAGCCCATGGGACTGCAAGGGCTGGCCCCACCCTGCAGAGCCCAAACAGTGCTCTCCTTTCATATCAACTTCATACCACAACCAGCATAGGCCAAAAATTGCCAGGCACACACCAGACACGGGGTGAGGGAAAGAGGTCTCCTGATTGGGGTGAAGAAGTGGAAGAAGTGAGAAGCCTTCAGGCCTCCACAGCAGGATGGGATGGGAGAGCTCCTAGGCAGTGGGTGGCAAAGGGAAAGGACACAGGTCCACCAGCTTAGCTCAGGTTGCAGAAGCCAAAAGTTGAGCAACTCATCCTTCAGTGAAAGCCAAGCTACTCCCAGCCCAGAAGCTGAACTTTTAAGAGCAAGCAAGCAAGTCACTGGCAAGCACAGCAGCCATGGAAGCTGCTTGTACCCCTCACCGACTTTGTTCTCTCTGCTGTGGAGAAGCAGCCCATGATACAGTAGGACACAGCCAAGAGAGTTAGAGCTGCTGGGCACATGGCTCCCACCTTCAGTCCAGAAACAAACCAAGAGAAGCCAGACTTGTGCTCTGTGGGATCTAAGCCAGGGCTAGGGATTCCTCCAGCCTCTGCCACCCCAGGGCTGAGCACCTCTGTTTGCAGGCCATGGCCCTGCAGCCACTCCCTGGGGGATAGGCTGCTCTGCTCCAGCCTCTCCCTCCCTAAACAAGCATCCCCACGTGCAGAACTTGACACAGAAAGGGAAGGCTCCCTGCCTGGCTCCATGGCTTTCTCTGAACCCCTGGATGCCCACCCTGGGCAGGAGAAAAGCTGCCGATGTCCCCTTCCCTGGACTCTGCACGGGGACAGTGCCCACACTTCCCAGGGCAGGACTGGGACAAAGACTAAGGGCAGGGGAGGAGAGTCCAGCACCAGGGCAGCCCCAAAGCCAGAGCCCTATCTGACCTACACCATCCTACCTCCTAACTCCAGGGCTGCACCCCGATCGTGCCAACAGGAGCCTCACGTCCCAGCCGCCACCATCCGTGGCTGGCACCCAAGGGCACGGGCGTGCCAGCCGAATAACGGGAAACGCCGGGTGAGCCACGTCCCGCTCCCGTGCCCTGGCTCCAGGCAGGCTGCCCCATAGCAGCTCCATCCCACACAGCCCTGCTGCTGGTGCCCAGGGCCAGAGCTCTTCGCAGGGATTTCCTTACCATGTTCCTGGTCTCCTGGATTTCCCTCCCTTCACTTTCAAAGGCAGCCTTCTTTCTCTTTTTCCTCCATGTGTGCGAGCGGGCGTCTCCTCTCCCCTCCGAGGACGTGAACCACCGAAGCACTTTGAGTTCTGGACTGTAATCCAAGCCCTCACCGCCCCCAGCACAGCTCCAACTAATCTAACTCATGACACTACCGGGGCTGAGCAGGGGACCTCCAAGGTTTCTCTGACAGCCAACTGCAGCTCTAGGCAGCAGCGGGGCATGGCGAGAGCGGGATGAGCCTTCCCAGCCCTCCGGAGGACCTTCGGCACACAGGCAGCGAGGCCTCGCTGCTATCTGTGTCCCTGCTCAGTGCCGAGGCTTCGGGACAGGGAGCTGCCTTCGCCCGGCAAGGTCTGAAGAGCTGCTAGAGGAGAACAAGCCCACGGCAGGCATCCCGAGAAAGTCTCCAGCTTCCCAAAGAGCTTTCCAACAAAATCCTCCCACCCCCACCCTCTTCTTGGCTTGTTTTTCTCCAAGTCCAGAGAAGTTTCTCCGCTCTGTCAGCTCCCGAGGCAGCGCTGCAAATTAAGGCAAAACGCCGAGAGCCACAAAAAAAAAGCCCAGAGGGCTGGGAAATCTTGTTTTCCCAACTTCCAGAAAGGAAAACAGAGAGGCAGTGACCGCTTCAGGCAACGGGGACAAACTGCATTGGGATCAGGAGAGAGATGTGGAACCCTCACCCCCTCCCCAAGGAGGAAGTAATTTACCATGGCAAGTTTCTCCACCCCGCCATTAATTGTTTAACATGGCCAGGGGCCAAAACGCTGCCCAAGCGCTGGGAAGGTCACCGAGCAGCCAGGCAGCAGCCCACAGAAGTGACAACGGGAAAGGGCAGAGCCCCGGCACCATGAAGGGAGGGAGGGAGGGCAGAGGCAGGTGCCGCAGGGCATCCCAGGCTCTGGGAGACACAAAGGCTTTGTCTAACGGGAAGCAGGGCGGGAAGTGACACATAGGCAAGGCTCGGAACCCTGGGCATGAAGTGCAGGGCTGGAGACCTGGAGCAGCCTCGGGGGGAATGTACCCTCCACCAGGGAGGCCACAGCGCTAGGAGTTGGCTGCTGTCTCCCCTTCTGGGGGAGGTCACACAAGGCAATCTATCCCAAGAGGAAGGGTGACTCAGGCAGGACATCAGGACCCAGAGCAGGAGGGAAGACATCCCCTGTGTAGCCAAGCTCAGTAGAGGAGCACAGGGTACTTGCCTGCTGAAGCTGGAACAACTGCCACCAACCTCTCTGCTGTCTTTGGCTCAAGGTGTAGGGCCCCACAGCCTTTCCAAGCCCTGCTCCACAGTGCCAGCAGCACTGCCCATGTGGGCTGGTCCAGCTCAAGAACATAGAATCATAGAACAGTTCCAGCTGGAAGAGACCTTGGAGATCATCAGTGCAGCCTTTGTCCTAGCCCTAGCAACCTGCTAAATGATGCCTCCCAATGCAACATCCACCTGTCTCTTAAAACACCTCCAGGGATGGGGACTCAAGCACCTCCCTGGACAGCCTGTTCCAATGGCTCACAACCCTTGCAGCAAAGAAATTCCTCCTCATGTCTAACCTGAACCTCCCCTGGTGCAATTTCCATCCATTTCCCCTTGTCCTATCACTCTCCACCAGGGAGAACAGAGCAGTCCCTGCCTCTCTACAACCTCCCTTCAGGGAGTTCTAGAGAGCCAGGAGGTCTCCCCTCAATCTCCTCTTTTCCAGGCTAAACAGGCCCAGATCCCTCAGTCTTTCCTTCAGACATTCCTCTCCCAGGGAGGGCTCCCAACAGTTGGCCCTAAAACCCATTGCACATGATGGCCTCGTGGAATGTTTTCAGGCACAGCCAACAAACAAGGGCTCAAGCAGTCCCAAAGCCAACCAGTCCATTCACCAGCTGCTTGATGCACTGTAGCTGCAGGGCTGGAGTTTGCTTTTCTGAAGCAGAAAGAGATGCCCTTCTAAAAGGGGATGTGACACTGACAATGGACCAGAGCTTGTCTTTGAAACAGTCCTTGCTTGCTGAACCTTCCCCAGGGCCTCTGACAGCTTGTCACCTTTCCCCCTACAGTGACAGAGAGCTGCCCATAAATGCGCCACAGTACTGAGGACCTCCAGCCCATGTCAGGTGAGGTCAGTTGGTAATACCAAGCTGGGTGAAAGAGAGCACCCCTACCAATGCAAAGAGTATTAACAACCCAGCACAGGCATTACCTAGTGCCTAGTTGTTGTTGCCTGCAGCAACTACAGGAATTTGCCATCTTGAGCTTTTCTTTCCCACTCATTCATAGCAGGAGGATGCAGAACCTGGCATACAGCACTGAGCTTCTGGAGCATGTCCAGAGAAGGGCAACAGAGCTGGTGAAGGGCACAAGTGTTGTGAGGAGCAGCTGAGGGAACTGGGACTGGCTAGCCTGGAGAAGAGGAAGCTCAGGAGAGACCCTTTTGCTCTCTACAACTCCTTGAAAGGAGGTTGGAGTGAGGTGGGGTCTGGTTTCTTCTCCCAAGGAACAAGGGAGAGGACAAAAGGAAATGGCTTCAAGTTCTACCAGGAGAGGTTTAGGATGGATGTTAGGAACAATTTCCTCCCTGAAAGAGTGGCTATGCATTAAAACAGGCTGCCCAGGGCAGTGCTGGAGTCACCATCTCTGGAAGGATTGAAAAGCCATGGAGATGTGGTGCTGAGGGACACAGTTTAGTGGTGACCTGGCAGTGCTGGAGTCAATGATCTTAGAGGGCTTTTTCAACCTTAATAAGGCAGAGCCTCAGACCACAGATTTCCCTGTCTGCACAAGGCATTTGCCCTTCATGTGTTCCCCAAATACATCTTCCAGCCCACAGATGTGGCCACACCTTTGCAACATCCTCCCCTGGGTGCTGGGAGCCTCCCTACAGACTGTCCCCTCTGAGAAAGGAAGCACAGACAGCAATGTCCCTCCAGCACATGCATGGCATGCAGCTGGCTGTGACAAAGCCCATGCTAGCAGAGGAGCTGAGCTATTTCTGTTGGAGGCACAGCCCCTCCCACAGAGTAAAGGGAGGTACAAGAGATCCATCACACCTCTGATGCCCAGATGCTGGATGGCAATCTGCCTCCTCTTCTCTCAATGGCAGCAATACATGGAGGTTTCCTTTCAGGAAGCCAACAGCTGCCCAGGGCTAACCCAACTCCTTGCACATATCTATTTTTATCCAGCAAAAAAGTCTCTGCAGTCACCCTGGGGACTGCAGTGGAGCAGCCTCTGAACAGAGATCTGAAACCACCAAGCAGTCTGACCACCAGCAACCTGGGGACCAAAACTGGGCTCTTCAGGGCTGCTCCAGCAGCAGGCCAGAGACCAGAACTGTTGTAACCCCACCAGCCTGTTGAAAAGCATGTTGTGGGGCTGTTAGGGGCCCTAGAGCCTCCTGCACAAGGGCTACCTCACCTTTTGAGACAGAGACACATGCTCCCCAGGCACAAAGGGCAATGTAGACCCAGGTGGGGCTGGGGATGAGCATGGGGATGAAGAGGATGGAGCAGAGAAGCTGCTTCCATGCTGTTAGTGCATCAGCCAGGTCTCCCATCCCAGACCTCTGCAAGCAGCTTGTGGCTTTCCTCACCCCTTCAGGTGGCTTGCACAACCCTGGGAGCACAAGGTTGTTGTCTCCTCCAACAAGTCTGAGTTGGCAGGTAAGATAATGTGAAGCCACCTAATTCCTGCTCTTTGAGGGCCAGGAAGAGAAGAGTGGCACTTTCAGGGCCTGGTGGAGGAGTTTGCAGCATCCTGTGAACAGATGGGAGGGCACTAGGGAAGCACAGAGCCCAGGTCTGATTCCTATCCCATCTTCTACCTCTGTGAGCAGGGACAGAGCCAGGTGCTCCCCCACCACACAGCCAACACTCACTATCCAGGCCTTACCCTATACAACTATCAGCAAACACTTTTTGCGGTACAGCAGCCAGCTTGGCTGTGGAGAAGACAACTGAAAGCTCTCTGCAAGTTCCAAAGCCAACACCACACTGGACAACACAGAGAAGTCAGCAGCTGTAGGTACACAGCCAGGTATGTCCAGCCCTAGAGTCCTGAGCACAGCACAGACATGGAGCTGCTGGAGCAGGGACACAGGAGGACACAGCAATGATGGGAGGGCTGGAAGCTCTCTGCTGTGAGGACAGGCTGAGAGAGTTGGGCTTGTTCAGCCTGGAGAAGAGAAGGCTCCAGGGAGACCTTCTTGTGGCCTTTCAGTACTTCAAGGGCCTAGAAGAAAGCTGAGGACAGACTGTTTATTAGGACCTGTTGGGACAGGACAAGAGGTGATGGTTTGAAACTTAAGAAGGGAGATTTAGACTAAAGAGAAAGAAGAAATGTGACACAGGCCCAGGTTGCCCAGAGAGGTGGGAGATATCCCATCCCTGGAACCATCCCAGGTGAGGTTTTTTGGGGCTGTGAGCAACCTGCTCTAGTTGCAGATGTCCCTGCTGAGTGCAGGGGACTTGGACTAGCTGACCTTGAAAGGTCCCTTCTAACTCAAACCATTCCATGATTCTCTCCAATGGGCTGATGAACACAAGAGCAGCTTAGAGCCCAGCCTCATGCCTCCTCCCTTTCCTCCACTGCATGCAAAGCTCAGCAGCACCTTCCCCCATCAAGGATTTCCAGGCTGCAGAGCCCAAGCCCAGCTCACTCCCATCCCAGTCAGAGGCAGTGAAGTGATTTGCTGTGCCATGGCACTGTGTGAAGAGGAACACCACCCTGCTCTCTACTCATTGCTAGATCCTGAGAGAGCTTGCTCTTGTTTGTTACATTGCAGAGTGGTCTTTTCCCTCCTCTCCTGCATTGTAGAACCATTTCCCACACCAGCACATGGGAGACAGCTGTAGCCAGCACTCAGTGGGTGTTAGAAGCCCCTCTTGACTGGGCCTGACAACAATGCTGAGCTTGTTCCCCAACACAGTCCTCTCACTGTCTCCTCTCAGGAGCAGCTCCTTGCTATTTGCAAGAGGCCTGTGCTTTCCTCTGGGCTGATTTAATTGCTGAAGCCACTGCAAAAGGCTCTTGTCATCCAGCTCTGCCAGCAGAGCTCTGGGTGCTCCAGCTTCCCAGCCAGCAGACCCAGGTCCTCTGCATGGACCAATGGATCTGCCTGCAGTGGCAGATGAGTACTGCTGAGCACAACCCATCCCAAGGGTGAGGGATGGGAATAAGCAGCAAACACTGACATCAGGAAGGATGAGGAGCCAAACTTTGAAGGCTGTGGGACCTCCCCAGAGTTGGAAGAGAAGTGGGTGGGAGAGGGTACAGCAACTGTTCTGAACCTTCAGGGGTCATAACTTCAGAGCCACATCTCTTTCCTCCTCCTCCTCCTCACTCCTTTCCCTTCCGTTGGGTCTGATTTCTGGAGCTGCAGTATTCCTCACGTGCCTGCTGAAGTTATGCCACTACCTCAGTGCCCTGTAAGAGCTGGGAAAGAGCTCAGGCAGAGGCAGGAGGCTGCACAGGACCTCTGCCTTCGGGTCAATGCTAGCAGAGTTTTGCTTATTTTCAGTTGTGCAAATCAGGGAAAGCTCAATCCTTTTACCAACAGGACTCAGCTGTGCTGGAAGAAACATAGGGCAGATGTTTTAGATGCCAGATAAGGACATCTTCTGACCTAGGGGAAGTTGTGCAACACACAGACTAGCTAGATGACTGCACTAGAGCAGCCAGCAGCTCTTAGGAAAGCACCCCACACCTCCACCTTAGCTCAGCATGGTCACTGGTGTAGTCCTCAGCCTCCTCCTATGGCCTATGAGAGAAAGGAAAGCCTGGCAGCAGGCTGTAGCAGAGCAGTGCTCCAGAACCTACATCCCCTGCTAACTCACTGTGCTCTCAATCTGCTTCTAGGCATCTCTTCATCAGCTCTCTAGGAGCTCCTGTGTCCATACACATGGCTGTGCAGATGTCCCATGGATTAAGCTGTGCCCTTTTCAGGTACTTTCCAAGCCCACCAAGCTGTGTTCACCACTGTGAACCCCAGCACCCTCCCACTTGGCAGCCTAGCAGCATCCACCACGAAGCAGCACTGGCACCCCACTCAGCACCAGCATGTGCCTTAAGCCCAGTGAGAGAGGTTGGCTTGAAGCAGGTTTTGTCCAAGAAAAGCCACAAGTGCTTGACAAAAGCACTAGCTCCCTCCCCATCAGGGAGACAAGAGCAGGTTATATGCAGTTGAGTAACATTGAAACCTTCATTTCAGATCACAAGCAAAACAGGTCCTCAGCTTCACAAAAGCACATCTTGGTTTAACTAATTAATTTGATAATCCCCTATTTGCAACCCTCAGGGGACATTCAGCTTCTAAAGCAAGTAATTACCACTAAGTGGCAACCTCTTTGTGAGGCCCAGCCTGATTAGGGGGAAAAAAATGTCTTAAGCCAGAAATATAATCGTGGTGTGATTTCCCAGAAGGGTTGGAGGAGAGACTGCAGAACAACAGCTGGTCATGCTCACCACTTGAAGGAACAGGAGCAACTCAATTACCAGGTCTCTAGCCACACTTCAAGATGTTGTTCAGTGCCATGTGCAAACCTGGCAGGCAGTTAACCAGCAGGAGCCTTTACTGAACTTGTTTTAGAGGTACAGATGGCAGGAGGTCCAACTTTGGGCTCTCAAATACTCATGTGTGCCTCAGGGTAGGGGGGAATAAAAATATGGCATATCAGGCCTCCTGCAGCACTTGTGTAAGCTCACAGTGTGCAGTCCTGTAAGGAAAACCTGTCCAGTTCTGGGCTGCCCAGTTCCAGAGAGACAAGGAACTACTGCAGAGAGTCCAGCAGAGCCTAGGAAGATGCTGAGGGCACTGGAGCATCTCTGGCAGGAGGAAAGGCTGAGAGCCCTGGGAATGCAGAAGAGCAGAGCCTTGAGCTGCTCAATACTGAGCAAGAGCTAAAGGGTGCAGGGGGCAAGAGGCTGGGGCCACACTCTGCTCAGTGGTGCCCAGGGCCAGGCCAAGGGGCAATGGGCACAAACTGGAAGCCAGGAGGTTCCATGTGAACAGGAGGAGAAAGTTGTTTGGTGTGAGGGTGCAGAGCCCTGGCCCAGACTGCCCAGAGAGCTTGTGGAGTCTCCTTGTGTGGAGAGATTCCCAAGGCACCTGGAGGTGATGCTGGGCAAGCTGCTGTGGGTGAGCCTGCTGGAGCAGGGGGATATTGGACTAGATGATCCCAGAGGTCACTTCCAACCCTCACCATGCTGGGAGTCTGAAACAATCCCTGGCGGGGGGGGGAATGCCAGCCTTACAGCCTCTCCATAAAGCTAGAAAGGCACACCTTGATGACACACAGCATCCCAGACAAGCCAGTTGGACTCAATACACGCAGAGCACTTTACTAGTCTAATGCCTGCTCCAGGCATCCCAAAGTGCCTAGGGTCTCAGTTCAGCAACAGCCCAGTGATAGCACTGATGACTGCTGGAGCCCAAAGCACAGAAGTTCTGCCCAATACGTGTTCTTTGGGGGAGAAGGGAGACATGCTTGCCCCCCCAGGCTTTGCTGCATGCCACTCTTGGGTTAATGTCTCTAGAACAGCATTCTCCAGAGACTTCTTGTTGTGTGAAAGTCAGGAACGCAGCCAGTGCAGGTAGAAACAGGGCTTGGATGGAAACCAGGACTCCTGCCCTGATCAGGCATCCTCCCAACAGGCATGTCTTTCTTTACGCTGAGATGTTTTCCCACTGGGAAACATCTCCCTGCTTGGGAGATGGGTCTCAGCATCCTGGTGCTCTGAGCACTAGGCAGGGGCATTGCTTGGTGGGACATGACCACCCTGGAGAGAAAAGCTCAACCCCCCTGAAAGCCTGGAACACAAAGCCAGCTAAGAGAGCTTGAACCCTTTAAGAGGAGCTGCTTGTTTGTCTCCCTGGAGTTTATCCGAAGGATAAAGTGCTCTTGGCATAGAAATCCAGCTGTGGGTTCAAGACTGCTGCTTCAAAACTCAACCCTGTCTCTGAGCAGAACAACAGATTGGCTTGCTCTGCAGAGCAGCCTCAAGCTGACCTGGCCCTCTGCAGAGCCCACGTCTTTAATGGCACAGGAGAGTCATCTGTCTCCCTTCCCTGCTGGCAATGACGTTGCACACTGTTTAGTGCTCACAGCACATGTTTACTGTGCTGTCTCAGACAGCATGCTCATCTCCCAGTGAGACATGCCAGTGGGCACCTACACCCTTCCTGCCCCAGCCCAGCAGCCATGGAGCATAGGGGCTCACAGCTCTGAGAGCTGTTTCCAGCTCTGCTTCACAGACAGACATCTCCCTCCATGTCTCTACACCACCAGCAGACCTCCCTCTGTGTCCCTGCTCTGTGTCCACCTCATGCCAGGATACCTGCCCAACCCACACCAGGAGAAGCAGATACAACCCTCAGAGGACACCTCAAGTGGGTACTAAGGAAAAACACTGACCTGTTGGAGCAGGGCTACAGAACTTCCAAGCAGGCTGCAGAGGGCCTGTTTGCAAAGGCCTACAGTGAAAGGACAAGGGGCAATGGTTTGAAATTGGAGAAGAGGAGATTTAAACTGGACATTAGAAAGAAGTTCCTCCCCACGAGGGTGGTGGAACACTGGCACAGGTTGCCCAGGGAGGTGGTTGAGTTCCCATCCCTGGAGGCATTGCAGGTGAGGCTTGCCAGGGCTCTGGGCAAGCTGCTCTAGTTGGGGATGTCCCTGGCCACTGCAGGGGGGTTGGACTAGATGAGCTCCAGAGCTCCCTTCCAACCCAAACCAGTCTAGGATTCTAGGATTCTAAATGACTGCAGGGGATGGAACTAACTGACCTTGGAAGGTGCCTTTCCAAACCAAACCATTCTAGGAGAACATGAGCCTCTCTGGGTACCCTACTCCAGATACTCCTAGAAGCACAAGGAGTTCAGCAGCCCAGCCACTACCAGACAAGAGATGAGATGCACATCTGAGCTAGAGATCCACCCCCTCTCTTCCCAAAAGCAACCTAAATCCTTCCTAGGAGGAAGAGCTGCCAGGTCTAACCACCCCACTCCAGGGGAGCAAGGACTCCCACCCCACTCCAGGGGAGCAAGGACTCCCACCCCACTCCAGGGGAGCAAGGACTCCCACCCCACTCCAGGCGAGCAAGGACTCCCACCCCCCTCCAGGCGAGCAAGGACTCCCACCCCAACCACTGACTACAGCTCCACCCCAGTTTACAGAGCCAGGGCCAGCAGCCACAGACCACAACACCTCTTTCCTTCTACCCCAGGACTGCTATTCCCCCTGGGCACACAATCAGCCAGGCTCCCCACCCCAGCCCCTCACAAACTCCACACTTACAGCCAGCACTTGCAGTGCCTGTGCCCAGCAGATCCCAGCAGATCCTGCCAACCATTCTCCCATGGCAGAGCCTCTCCAGACAGAAGGAAAGCCCTCACCTGCCTGCCGTTTGCTTCCAGACCAAGCAAAGCAGCAGCTGGGTTAGCTCAGCCCTCCCTGGGGCAGAGCAGTAGCCCCAGGACACAGCTGCAGGTGGGGCATGCAGGCAGTGCTTTAGAGAGAAGCAGGGCTGTTCCCTGCCACCAGCTCTCCTCTTGCCTCTAGCAGCTGAGCTGTGCTGCCCACTAAACTTGGGCAGTCCCACGGGTGGGGGTCCTCCAGGTGCTTCTCAAAGTACTCCTAAGCCTGTTGGTATTTCCAGCAGGGGAATGGCAAGCTGCTCAGAGCAGTGATTGTCTTCACTGGGACATCACAGTATATTAGGGGTTGGAAGGGCCCTAGAAAGATCATCTAGTGCAACCCCCCTGCCAGAGCAGGATCACCTAGACCAGCTCACACAGCAATGTGTCCAGGCAGCTCTGCAATGGCTCCAGACAAGGAGACTCCACAGCCTCCTGGGCAGCCTGGGCCAGTGCTCTGGCACCCTCACTGCAAACAAGTTCCTCCTCGTGTTANACTTCCCCTTGTTAAATTGCATTCCGTTTTTCCCTGCCCATCTCTCTAGGACGTGAGAGAGCTGCTTTGGTCTCACCTCCAGCCTGGTGCAGCTGGCAGCAGAGGATATCTCAGACACAGCAGAGCCCCTCTGCAGGGCTCCAGGCTGAAGGGCAAGTCACTCTGCAGCTTGTGGTCAAGGTCTTCTCCCCAGGGGATACTGGAGTCAAATGTGCTGACTGTGGATCCAGAGCATGAGAGGTGATGGGAAGGCTTCTCAGATGGCAGTGGGAAGGGCTGGTTTGACAGGGCTAGGAGCAGTCTGCCATGGCATATCCAGAGTTGGCAATTAGAGGAGTGAACCTTGGGGAATGCCTGCAGCAAGGATGCCAGGCAGGAAGGCAGAGTGGGTGGGACATAGGGCACAGCAGGTTCCTGGAGGAGGTGGTGTGATGGGGATCAGAGGTCTAACATCAGGGACCCTTCATTCCCAGTCTGGGTTGGAGGGAGAGGACCCTGCAGCAGACAGGAATATGCAACCGGATGCTGTGTGGTGCCAGCCAGACTGGGCCTCCTCTCCATGGGAGCAGGGCTGGAGAGCATGAGCAGGGAATAGTGTGATTTAATGCTACCAGCAGCAAGAACAGGAGTCTCCTAAAGGAGATGAGCAGCTTCCTCTTCAGACAGGTGAGGGCAGAGGGCTTGTGCCTCTCAGCATCAGTCTCTCCTGCTTGCTTCTCACTCACCCTTCTCCCAGCACCACTGTTGATGTCTCATTCCTTGCAGAAAGATCTCTGCTCCCAGATCAAGAAAGCTACAGAGCAACCATGGGAAAGGACCAGGAGGCTTAGACCCCACTACCATTGATAGAGGGCGTGTTGTTAAACTGGGGCCATGTGCCTCTAGAAAAGCTTAGCAGTAAGTAGGATGAGCTGGTAAAGGGCTGTGGAATTGATATGCTGGCTATCCCTGGAATATCCCTTGCATGAGGAATATGAGACCTCAGCTGCAGTGCTGGGGCAGCTCTGGAGTCCTCAAGCACAGCACAGACATGGAGCTGCTGGAGCAGGGACACAGGAGGACACAGCAATGATGGGAGGGCTGGAAGCTCTCTGCTGTGAGGACAGGCTGAGAGAGTTGGGCTTGTTCAGCCTGGAGAAGGCTCCAGGGAGACCTTCTTGTAGCCTTACAGTGCTTCATGGGGACAGACATTTTAGCAGAGTTGGGACAGGACAAGGGGTGATGGTTTTAAACTAAAAGAGGGAAATTTGGACTAGATAGAAAGAAATGTTTTCCCCTGAGGGTGGTGAGACACTGGCCCAGGTTGCCCAGAGAGGTGGGAGATGTCCCATCCCTGGAGCCTTTCCAAGTGAGGTTGTTTGGGGCTGTGAGCAACCTGCTCTAGTTGCAGATGTCCCTGGTGACTTCAGAGAGGCTTCACTAGCTGACCTGGAAAGGTCCCTTCCCACTCAACCTATGCTATGACTCTGTGGTCCTCTCTGGGTACCCTACTCCAGATACTCCTGGAAGCACCAGCAGTTCAGCAGCCCAGATGAAGCCAGCATTCCTCATCCCTCTTGAGTCCAGGCAGCAAATTCCTCATGGCTAGAGAGCCCATACAGGTCCAAGTGTGTGTTCTTTGTGGCTTTGTTGGTTTTGTTTTGGGGTTGTTTTTCGCCCCTGACAAGGCAGCCCTTGCCTACTGGGTATGATTAGAGAACCATTTAGGTTGGAAAACACCTTTAAGATCATCAAGTCCAACTGTGAATGTAACACTCTCAAGTCCACCACTCAACCACATCCCTCAGCACCACATCTCCAGGTCTTTTCAGTCCCTCCAGGGATGGTGACTCCACCACCACTGCCCTGGGCAGCCTGGGACAGGGCTTCACAACCCTTTTGGATAAGATATTATTCCTCATATCCAACCTAAACCTCCCCTGGCACAACTTGAGGCTGTTTCCTCTTGTCCTATCACTTGTTCGCTGGGAGAAGAGACTAACCCCCACCACACTCCAATCTACTTTCAGGATGCTGGAGAGAGTGAGAAGGTCTCCCCTGAGGTGAAGCCTTTGGAGGAAGACGCTGGAGGGTCTCTGGGAGCACTGACCACCTGCAGTTCCTCCAGGCAGGGACACTCCTGGGGGTCAGAGCGCCTGGGGAAGAGGTGAAGAGGTCCATGGCTGCCGCCCCAAGTCAGACATCACAACCAACCATCAGGAGGGCAGTGGGAAGCTGAGGGGAGCCGCTCGTTCTTCACACTTCCCTAACACACCGGAAGACAGCTAAACCTACCACATATATATATCTATGTCCTCCCTCAGACCACCCCCTGGTGGAAACGCCGGGCCTTTGGCTCTCCTCGCTGAGCTCAGCCCCCGCAGAGGGGCCGGGCCGGGCGCGGGAAGCCCTGTGGGCACCTCCGCCGCCATCTTGGCGGGGGCGAGGCCTTGGCGCGGGGCGACACCTGCTGGCCTCGCTGGGCAGCGACCCCCGCAACCCTTCCGCGGGGGCCCCGAGCTCCGTCTGAGGCAGCTCCTCCGGCGCTGCTGCCCCTCTCCCGCCCCGTACAGCCCTCATCGGAGCGGGCACTTTCCCCTCACACCTCTGGCTCCTCAGACAACAGAGCCCTGGCTCCCCAGGGCCCAGAGGGGCACGAGTCTCCCCTGTTGGAGCAGTTCGGGAGCAGTTCGGTTGCCTTGGGTCAACCTTTGCTTGCCTTTGGTTTGCCTTGTGGAGCTCAGGTGGACAAATCCAAGCAGAGTGAGGTACCTGCTGGGCTTTCATCACTCTTTATTGCACTGTTCAGGCTCTGCAATTTCCTGTTTGCTTCAAAAGCTATTTTTGTTAAGGGAAACAAGAAACATTTATAATCATTCTGTCTGTTCCCTAGGAGCAAGCTTAGCAGGGGTCACCCATTCACTATCCATCAGCAGCCGGGGCCAACCTGCTCCTCAACAGTCCTTCAGTCCTGCCAAGCACAAGCTGCTGCTGGCTCCCATCAGCCAGCCCCACACCACCACATGTAAAAACATCATTGTTTTTAGCCTTCACAGGTGCTTTCCTTACTTTTTCATCTTTCTGAGGTACCTTCCTGAAGCTTCTGCCAGCTTTCTCCGTCAGAGGAGAGGGTAGAGAAGTCTACTGAAAATACTTGTATCTGCACACACCGTGTCTACCACACTACATACATGGTAGACAAGAGTATATCCTGGCTGCTGAGAGAGGAGGCAGGACCCTACAGGTCCAGAAGGAATCTGGAGGAGGTGATGCTCCTTCCACGAGTGATGCTCGTGTGGCAGCTCAGAGCCCATGATTCATCTGACTGCCTTGTGAGAGACTCAGAGCCCCAAAACCACTAGGGACCCACAGAGGGTGAGGCCCCAGGTGAGATGAGGCCCAGCCACCTCCCAGCCAGCCAAGGAGTTGAAGCAAATCTTTAACTAGCTCTCCAACCAATTGGGTTTAGCTGGGCTCCAGGAGGCAAAGCTTGTGCGTGTGCAGGGAGTGCACCCACATCACTGCCCGAGAGGAAAGCACAAACACAGCAGACCTGTCCACAGAGCCTGCTCTCCACTGGGAGCCCACAGCAAGGAGATGGGGCACCCTGGCCTCTCCAGGCTCTTTTTTGTGGGCTCCTCACAGGCTCAGGACAGCCTGTGGTCTGATGCACCTTCTCAGAGTGTCCTCAGCACCCTCCCTCACTGACTAACCCAGCCCAGGTTTCATTTACCTTTAGGACAGCCTGGCCGTGTGGCACCGGATGCCAGGAGGTGAGGAGAGAGGAGCACAGCTGGCTTCTTCAGGGATCTTTGCTTTCCCTGTGGCTGGGAAGAACAGCTTGGTCTGGCTGTAGGGAATATCACAACTCTAGGATCTGGAGTGCTTGTAAAATCAAAGCCCTCTTCATGTCAACATCCATCCAGGCTGTTCTGCAGGAACAGCAGCAGAACAGCCACGCAGTCCTCCAGGGCAGGCAGTCCCACAGTCGCCTTTGCTCCTCCAGGCAAAAGCAGGGAAATCTGAACCACGAGGAGGGCTGTGGATCACCCCTAAAGATCCCACTGATCTTTGTCTGTCCTCAGCCTGTCCACACCGCAGCTGCTTCCCCAACACATCTAGGGTGCAGTGGAAGTCTTCTAGGCAGCCCTGCAGCGTGGTGGATGGCAGAGCCAGCAGAGAGGGTGCCCAGCTGTGCAGGGAGCCTGAGCACTCTTAGCTCAGGCCAATGGTGAGGAGAGCCAGGCGAGCCAAGGGGCTGGCTCCACACGCAGGAGGGGTGCAGTGGCAAGCACAAAGGCTCTCCCATCCTGGCTGCTCTGCCCTGGAACGCAGCATGGGAACTGCTGCCCAGCACAAATCTGTTCCTCATTATCCACCCTGGCTGCCAACTGATCCCAGCTCCGTCACCAGCCACTCACATCCCATCAGCCAAGCAACTTCTGCATGAGCAGTGGGGCAGATGGGGACCAGGGCTGGCATCCGTCCCATGCCCCCCCAATGTGTGGTGAAAACCCCCCTGCCATGGTGAAAATGCATCATTCCCTCCAGCAGCAGGCAGAGGAGGCTTCCAAAGGGAGCAGGGATGACTGCTTCACGTGTGGAAAGCAGCAAGGCAGACGCAGGAGAATTCAGGATAGGTGTTCAAAGGGATCATACCCAGGGGAGATGGACACCTGGACAGAGGGAAAGGAGCAGGAAGGAGCAAAGAACTGACTGATGTGTCTCCAAAATGTGTGTATCCAGACATAATCCTGAATTCTCCTGCTGTTCTCCATGAAAACATGAGCATGGCCAAAGCCTCTGTCATGCTTTGTGCTTGCTGGAGCCAAGTGGGAGGTGGGAAGCTGCTCTCCCATTCACTAGCTTCCCACCACTTGTGCCTGCATAGGCCATTGTGAAAACATCACATGAGGAGGGCATCAGAAGTACTCCAGAAATAGAGCAGAATGAAAAATTACACAAGGTTGCCTGTGAGTCAACAGCACCCTTGCTGAAATGGAGAATGTGGAGCTGGAAGGTTTCAGGAGATGATTATTCTTCTTCACTTGGCACCTGTGAGACACAACTGGGCCCTAGCACAAATCTAGGGCTCTGCAGAACAAGACAGATATATATAGCAAAGAGAACCAGCATTAGGAGGACAAGGCAAAGAGGAGAGCTACCTACAGTTAGGCACAGAGAAACCAGTGCCCATCTCTTCTCAGAGACACACTTGGAAGCTCCAGAGGCCATGGGGACAAGCTGCACCAGGAGAAATGCTTGCTGGGCATAAGGAGAAAATCATTCTGTGATTTGCCATAGTGTGGCTCTGCGACAGGGAGACATCTCCATCATAGACAAATCATAGAATCACAGAATGGTTTGGGTTGGAAGGGACCCTAAATGTCATCTAGTTCCAGGCCCCCTGCCATGGGAAGGGACACCTTCAACTAGACCAGGTTGCTCAAAGCTCCATCCAACCTGGCCTTGAACCCTTCCAAGGATGCAGCATCCATAAGTTCTCTGGGCATCCTGTGCTAGTGTCTCACCATCCTCACAGTAAAGAATTTCTTCATATCTAATCTAACTGTACCCTCTTCCAGTCTGAAACCATTACTCCTCATCCTATCACCCTACTCCCTGATAAAAAGCCTGTCCACATCTTTCTTCTAGGACCCTTTAAGTACTGAAAGGCTGCAAGAAGTGTCCCTGGAGCCTTCTGCAGGCTGATCAAGCCCAACTCTCAGCCTGTCCTCACAGCAGAGAGCTTCCAGCCCTTCCAGCATTGCTGTGTCCTCCTGTGTCCCTGCTCCAGCAGCTCCATGTCTGTGCTGTGCTCAGGACTCCAGAGCTGTCCCAGCACTGCAGCTGAGCTCTGCCCAGAGCAGAGCAGAGGGACAGAATTCCCTCCCTGCTGGGCACATGCTCCAGGGACTTTGCAAGCCAAATTAGCCAAGGCTCTGAGCTACTTGCTGTAGCTCTGCCAGCAGTCCTGCATGGAGCCAGGGTTGGACCACAGACCTCCTGAGCCCCTGTCAGCCTAAAGCTTACCTGAAGCTCCAACACTCAGCATGTAGTGGTGGTTTTAAGAGGACTGTGCATTCCTCCAGCTTAACTGCCTTGAGAGGAAGCCAACACCAATCCATCACCCACAGCTTGGATCTTCCATCAGGCTGCTGCCCCTGTTACCAGAGCTGCCTTACATCCTCTGCTGACTTCACCAGTTGTGGTAGCATAGAGAAACTGGAGGAGCTGAGCATGGGAGAAAGGAAATCACTGTGGAAACAAACGTGCAGCTTTAATGGCAGGCTCTGAGGAGAAGCCTGGATGCAAGATGACAGCTCTGCCATTGTCAGGAGGCTCTGGCACAGGGTTGCTTATGATAACAGCCAGAGGACTGGATGTTCTGGGTTACAGTCTGACAAGCAGCTCCTTTGGTTCTGCCTTACTGTGCCCTGGAGAAGCAGAGGTTTGGGCACATGTGTTGGTGGTTTGGCCTGGTTCTTGTGTTTTTCCACTGAAGCACTTCAGTATTTTTAGGCTGGAAGAGACAGTTCTGGGCTGTGCTGGAAGGGTTGGAGCAGTCCTGTGCAGGCAGGATGCTGCCTGCTAGCTCTGCCTGGAAGGTGAAACACAGAGATGATGAGAATAAATACAGAAAAAACACTATGGGGAAGGGGAGAGGAGCAGCCACCAGCCCTGGTCACTCCATGGATGGGGTCAAGGGTGGGAAGAGTGGGCTCCAAGAATCACAAAGGTTGGCAGAGACCTCTAAGCTCATCCAGTCCAACCATGCCTAGCACTCCCATACCACTAACCCATGGCCCTAAGGACCACAGCTCAATGTTTCTTCAACCCCTCCAGGGATGGTGACTCCAGCACCTCCCTGGGCAGCCTGGGACAACACTTAACAACCCTTGCAGCAAAGAAATTTCTCCTTAGATCTAACTTAAACCTCTCTCTTCCTCCTCTGAGGACCTGAATGTCACAGACCCACTGCTTCCAGGAGAATAACTGCCAAGGAGATCAAGATGGCACCAAGGTCCAGCAAGAAGAGCACCACTGGGTAGGACATGAGGCAGATGGGAAATGTGGAGAGGAGCAAGACCTTCCAGAAGGACCAGTGCAAAGCTTTTGGGTCTAGGAGCTCTATAGGAGCCCTGCCAGAAAGGACCTGGGGTTGATGGTAGAAGCCAGATTCAATATAAGCCAAACTTCATGTTGAGAATCAAGTGAACTGTATTCACTCTCCTTTAGGAGCCAGGAGATGGAAGGAAGAGCAAAGTCAGCACACATCCATGTGGGGAGGTGCCAGTGACCCAGAATATCCTGAAACCAACCCAGTTTTGGCAGGGAGAGAGAGGAAGAGTGGCCATGGGAAGATGTGGGCTCCCAGCACTGTGCTGCTGTGCAGGCAGCCCCCAGAGGAAGCAGTGAGAGCTGCCTGCTGGCCTCTGGCTGCCTGCTGCTCCTTGCAGCAGAGCCTAATGAGGGCCGCAGGCAAGCTTCTCGTTGGAAACAATGTCACATTTTCCATAAAGAGGAGGAAATCCAGGCTGAGAGGGAGCTGTGGCCTTGGCTGGGGAAGAGCAGAGAGGAACAGGCCTGCAAGGGAGAAGGCAAGCAATCAGGAAGGGGTAGAGTGTTCCCTCAGCAAGTTTGCAGATGATCCCAAGCTAGGAGCAGTGGCTGGCACACCAGGAGCTGTGCTGCCATCCAGAGTGACCTGGACAGGCTAGAGACATGGGCAGGGAGAAACTGCAATTTAACAAGGGTAAATGTAAAGTACTGCATCTGGGAAAGAACAACCCCATGGATCAGTACAGACTGGGAACTGATCTGTTGGAGAACAGCCCTGGGGAAAAAGCTCTAGGAGTGCTGGTGGCTAGGAGGATGCCCATGAGGCAGCAATGTGCCCTTGTGGCCAAGAGGCCAATGGCATCCTAGGATGCATGAAGAGGAGCGTGGCCAGCAGAGCCAGAGAGGTTCTTCTCCCCTCTCCTGTGCCCTGGGGAGGCCTCCCCTGGAATGCTGTGTCCAGTTGTGGGCCCCTCAGCTCCAGAAGGATAGGGAGCTGCTGGAGAGAGTCCAGCCCAGGGCCAGCAAGATCCTGAAAGGAGTGGAGCATGTGCCCTAGGAGGACAGGCTGAGAGAGCTGGGTCTCTTGAGCCTGGACAAGAGGAGACTGAGAGGAGACCTCAGCAATGCTTAGAAATATGGGAAGGGTGAGTGTGAGGAGGAGAGAGCCAGGCTCTGCTCAATGGCATCCAATGGTAGGACAAGAGGGAATGGGAGCAAGCTGGACCACAGGAGGTTTAGTACTAACCTGAGGAGGAACTTGTTTGCAGTTCAGGTGCCAGAGCACTGGAGCAGGCTGCCCAGGAGCCTGTGGAGTCTCCTTGTCTGGAGCCATTGCAGAGCTGCCTGGACACATTGCTGTGTGAGCTGGTCTAGGTGCTCCTGCTCTGGCAGGGGGGTTGCACTAGATGATCTTTCTAGGGCCCTTCCAACCCCTGACATACTGGGATACTGTGATACTGTGAACCAGACGTTGCCAGAGAGCAGAGAGCAGAGCAGGACACCTGCCCCACCTCCCATTTATTGAACATTACAAAATACTCTGCATATATATCTTCACATTCAAACAATATTCTTGCAAATAAAGATATTAAGTCTTGAGTCCTTTGGGGTGCCCAGGGCTTCAGAAAAAAAACCAAAAACAAACCACTGACCCAGCTAGACATTCAGTATGGCCCAATCAAACCTGAAATAAGGCATACCAGAAATGCAGAACTATAAAAAAACTGCTTAAAAACCTCATGCTCATCTGGTGGGACAGGTACAGAGCAGAAGAGCCTTGGTGAGGTACCAGCAGCTCACTTGCCCCACATTGGGCTCACTCACCCAGTGCACCTAAGTGCCTGGAACAAGACCATTCATGACCTGCTTTGGGGCATTAAGGGCCCCAGGCCTCATTCATCCCCAATCCCTCCCATGTTGCTGGTGCCCAGCTGCTGTGCTGAGCTTTTTGTGTGCTGAGGAGCAGTTCTTGGGGAGAAATTCTTGGCCCTTGAGGTCACACCAGGAATAATTCACTGCCACCAGGTTCCATCTCCCTCTCAGGAGGGAGCAGGGTGGTTGGGAGGCAGGCAGTGGGGACAGAGCTTTGAAGATGCACTCAGCTCTCACCCATCACCCCAGTCCCGGATGTACACTCATAGCTGCTGCTCACTCCACTCCTTGCACCATGCCCAGCCCTCCCAGCTGATGGGCCCTGGCAACTGGATGGACTGGGACATGGGCAGGATAAATGCCAAGGATGTTGTGCACAGCAACTGCTTCCAAGCAAACCCAGAATGCTCAACACCACAGCTACTGGGAACAGAGCCAGGCAAGAGGCATGAGGCTGGCACAGCAGGTTGGTTGTGTGGCTTGAGGAGTCCCTGTGCATACAGGTTCATGAATCCAGCTCCTGGTGGAGCCAAACCCCAGGAGCACTGCTCCCAGTCCTGAGAAGGTCATGGCCTTGCCTTTGTGACCCAGGGAATGGAGAGCTGCTGTGACAAGGAGCCCACCTCTGGGCTCCTGGCTGAGCTCCATGCATGCTATGAGGAATCAAGCACTGTAGCCACCTTGAAGTCAACAGCTTGGTCACTGGCTGTGGATGAGCTCTTGTGCACTGGCCACTGTGCCCAGTCCTCACTCCTACTCCAGAGGTCTGCCACTCACAGTCAGGCTTGAGATCAGCTCTCACACCCATGAGCAGCCACAGCCCATAAGCCAGCCCCTCTACACCTCAAGGTGGCACAGCCACGACAGGATCAAGCCTGGCTGGGATCTCAGCCTTGGGAGGAACATCGATGGCCTCCCACTGCTCTGAAGATGTGTAGGGACCAGAGAGGGAGCAAGAGGTTTGGGCTCTGTGCCTCCCTGGGTGAACAGTGGCTGGTGCCTGCAGCTGCAGCACAAAGCCCAGTTATTGACCAGTTTTGCATCAGTAGGTCCATGGGGAAAGCCCACTCTGGAGTGCAGCTCCAGGAGGAACACCAGGCTCTCCTGCCACTCCTGGAGTTTACAGAGACACACACGACCTTTACAAGCAAAAGAGCAGAGCCGTCAACAGGTCACAGCCCATCCACAGCCCCCAGCCCCTTCCCCATCCACAGAGTCTGCCTCAGAGGTGGCTTGATCTATTGAACATCAGCCATCTGGGCTCAGTGGTGGGCAGCACCTTGCCTTGCTCCTCTGTGGCCATCAAAGGCTGCAGCTCCTGCTGCTCAGTGCCATCGGGGCTGCTGTCGCTCTGCGAGCGGCCGCTCTTGGACATGTGGCTGGGGAACTGGAAGCAGGAGCTTTGCTCTGGCATCACCTGGCTGGCAGACTGAGGTTGTTCCTCCAGCACAGGGCAGGCAAATCTTCTGTGCTGAGGTCCACTCTCGATGCCTGGAGGGGAAGCAATGCTTTCCAGGGAGGAGATGCTTTGGTTCCATGCCTTCTGCATATCCACCGGCACGATTTTGGTGGTCTCCGAGGAGACATAAACAGCCAGATCAGCCTGGTCTCCTTTCCATGGCAGCTCCTTCTCTGCCAAGGTGGGGGATGGTGGGATGATGCAGGGGCTGGGGCAGACATCCAGGCTGCCTGGGGATGCAGAAGGAGGGACAGTGAGAGGGATCTTGCACAGCTCTTGCTCTCTCCCTGGGCCCTGCAATGGCCAGCTGGCCCAGGGATGCAGGAGCCATCAGGGAGTCTCTGCCATGACTCCAGAGACACAGAAAACAATGAGTCTCCCATTCATGCTCTGCTGACTTGGGCTTTGCCCAGCACAAGGTAAATTTGCTCCTCAGGTAGAGGAAGGACAAGCTACCCATTGGCAGCTGCCCTGGTGTGGGAGCATTGGTGCCTACCAGGAGTTGTCTTTCCCTGCAGGACCTCATTGGTAGCTCGAGCGATGAAGACAATCCCTTCATCATCTTCTTTCTCTGTCTCTGAGCTATCACTCTCCTCCTCCTCTGAGCTGACCATCACCAGGACAGGAGCTACAGCCAGATGGAGGGAGTTGGTTTGAAGGATGGGAAAGGACTGCACCCATGGGAGAAGGATTTAGTGCTGTCATGCCACCAAGCCAGCAGTGGGCAGATAGAGTGGGCTGCTCCCATCCCACCCCACCAGGTCCCCTTGCCAGGACCTTGCCTGCCACCAGCCTTGCCTGCCTCCTGCCAGGGGATGTGTCTGTGTGTCTTCCCATTGGGTGCCTCGCTGCTCAGAGAGACGTTCTTCTGTGAAGGAAGAGGGACAGGCTGGGACCTGCCTCACCAAAACCTCTAACCCCAACCCACTCCAAGCCAGGCTAACTCCAAGGACACAGATTCCCAGCCCAGCTAGATGGTAGCTGGCACTCCTAGTCCTTAGGCATCATACCTTCATGGTCCTACAACAAACATCTCAGTGCAAAGGCTGCAAAAACCTCCCAAGGAGAGAAGACCCCTAAGGGTCAATCTAAGGCTTAGTGCCACGCTTCTGAGCCTGGATCTGCACTGATGGTCAGGCTACTTTATGCTGAATGCTCTTGGAAAACAAACTTGGGCCTCTCCAGGGAGGAGTAGGATCACTCTGCCCAGGGAAGAACCACCCCACTGCAGTGCTGGCACGCTGGGGACATGTGGATACTGGACACCCATGTGCTCACACACAGCTCTCACAGGACTGAGGTGAGATGATCTGCTTTCTCCACTGCCTCTGGAGATCATTGCCACTTTACTCTGCTCTGCTGACACCTCCTCTGGAATACTGTGTCNATGATCCTAGAGTCATTCAGGTTGGAAATGACCCTTGGGATCATTGAGTCCAACCATTAACCCTACTCTACAAAGTTCACTCCTAAACCATATCCCCCAACACCACAGCTAAACAACCCTTAAACACATCTAGGGATGGGGACTCCACTACCTCCTTGGTAGGCTAGGCTAGTGTCTCACCACCCTCTCCGTGAAAGACTTCTTCCTAATGTCCAGATGCCAATACCCTGCAGCCCCTCACCTATACCCCAAAGAACCTCACCGTCTTCAGCCTGGGGAAGGCCAAACCCCAGAGCTAGAACAAGAGTGGGAGATTGCTTGCCTTTTTCCTGCCTTTCTCCTTCAGCCTGGCCTTACTCTTGGAGGAGCAGACATTGTGCTTTGTGGACTTGAAGGTCTCCAGCCTCCTCTTCATGTTCTGCCGGAAGATTTCTTTATCTTGGCGCTCTTGTTTATCTGGAGAGATGAAGTGACGGCTGTAGCTGGCCTTGTACTGGCCGAGGGAGAGGCAAAGAGACACAGGGTGAGCAGCTGGTCCCCCAGAGCATTGTGCAGCCCTGCTCCTCTTGTAGGTGCTGAGCCTTGCTGGGGCTCAGCCGCACGCCGGGGCCGGCCAGCGCTCACCCTCCGCCGCGGCTTGTAGAGGCTCCCGCGCAGCACGTGGTGCATGGCTGCATCCTCCTTGTCCCGCCGGCTCCGCACTGTGTCGATCACCTGCAGGTCCAGGCACGCGCCGCTCCCGCTCTCCCGCCTGGAGGGATGTGCACAGGGACATGAAGGGAGACAGAGATGGACGGAGAGGAGAGGGATAGAAGAAGATGGAGAGAGAGGGAGAGGGAGCGAGATAGAGACGGAGGGAGAGGGAGAGGAAAAGGGAGAGGGACATAGAGATGGAGGGAGGGAGATAGAGATGGTGATAGAGGAAGATGGAGAGAGAGGGAGAGGGAGAGGGAGAGGGAGAGGGAGAGGGAGAGGGAGAGGGAGAGGGAGAGGGAGAGGGAGAGGGAGAGGGAGAGGGAGAGGGAGAGGGAGAGGGAGAGGGAGAGGGAGAGGGAGAGGGAGAGGGAGAGGGAGAGGGAGAGGGAGAGGGAGAGGGAGAGGGAGAGGGAGAGGGAGAGGGAGAGGGAGAGGGAGAGGGAGAGGGAGAGGGAGAGGGAGAGGGAGAGGGAGAGGGAGAGGGAGAGGGAGAGGGAGAGGGAGAGGGAGAGGGAGAGGGAGAGGGAGAGGGAGAGGGAGAGGGAGAGGGAGAGGGAGAGGGAGAGGGAGAGGGAGAGGGAGAGGGAGAGGGAGAGGGAGAGGGAGAGGGAGAGGGAGAGGGAGAGGGAGAGGGAGAGGGAGAGGGAGAGGGAGAGGGAGAGGGAGAGGGAGAGGGAGAGGGAGAGGGAGAGGGAGAGGGAGAGGGAGAGGGAGAGGGAGAGGGAGAGGGAGAGGGAGAGGGAGAGGGAGAGGGAGAGGGAGATAGAAGAAGATGGAGAGAGAGGGAGAGGGAGATGAAGGGAGATAGAGATGGAGGGAGATGGAGATGGAGAGGGAGGGAGATGGAGGCAGGTGGAGATGGCAAGGCTGGGCTCCACCCCAGCATCCTGCCAGCCCCCTGCCAGCCCAGGAAAGAGGGCAGCTGTGGGGGGTCCATCAGGGTCTGCCCAGGGGCTCAGAGGGATGCTCCTACTCACAGGAGGTTTGTGACCGATGACTCTGACATGGAGGTGCGGCTGGGCATGGAGGGCAGAGCCAGTTTGGCAGCTGACAGCACGTGGCCACCCTAGACAGTGGGAAGGCAAGGCTGTCCTTTGGGCAGCAAGGACCCAGCTGAGCTACAGGGATCCCCACCACCTGGCCAGAGGGTCCACGTGTGGCCATACATGGAGGGGAACCACAACTCCAGGCCAGCCAGCTCTGGGCACAGCCATCCCACCACCTGCTCCCCACCTCACGCCTCTACCTGGTCAGCAAAGCTGATAGCATCACGGATGTTCAGCTTGTAGTAAACATCCCAGATCTCATCCCTCAGCCTGTAGGCAGATTTCCTCATCAGGAGCTGGCTCAGGTACTTCTTGTCAAACTGTTCCCACCTGCCACCAGATGAAGACACAGATGGTTGAGCTGCCATGGGGCACCATGGCCAAGGACCTCCCACCCATGCAAGGCTGAGTGTCCAAAGCATGATGAAAGCAGGCTGGGTGTGCAGGACCTAGCTGTGCCCAGGGACACACTGCCAGGGAAAGCAGGAGGAGAGGGGACATGCTGAGCCTTCGTCCCTGCCCAAGGGGAAGGCAGAGAGCTGCAGGTCTGTGGGAGGTGATGGGGGCAGGACTAAGGCTGGGGTGGCTACCCCACTGGAGTGCTTCCCCTCCAGGAAACAGCCTTGTCCACCCTTTTCCTGTTGTTGTGCTGCAGATAAACACTGCCCAAGCTTTAACAGGGCTGTCCCCTCCTCAGTGCCCAGTGCAGCTCCATCCATGGGGAAGCACAGGGCCACCACCATCACCATCACAGGTAAGCAATGCCAGCTTGCCCTGCCACACCTGGCTGGCCTCTCTCTGGGGTGCTTTTGGGACCTCAGTCTGCTGCACAACATCAGCCATATGCCACCTTCTAGAAGAACTGATGGAAAGACATAAAGCCTTCCTGGTCCTGCTGCCCTAGGATGTCCTACAGCAGAGACCTCATGATATCTCCATAGCTGCCACATGTCCCCCAACCACCTGATGACTAGCAGAGGATTCTGACTGAGATACTCACTTGTCCCGCCAGTAGTGGTAGCCATGGTGCCCCACAATGTCCTCCACTGCTGCCAGGATGTGGTCAAAGGCCTGGAGCAAGGAGAAGAGGGTGAGCACAGTGGCAAGGTGCCTGGAGGGTGCCAAGGCCATGCATCACCCCTGCCCAGCCCCAGCAGTGTGGGCAGCCAGGCAGCTTCCAGCATCAGCACCTACATGCTCATGGAGCTCCTCGTTCAGCGTGGGCTTGTGGTGGTCACTGCGCTTCACCTTCAGCCATGTCACCAGGGGTTTGATGGTGAGGCCCTGGAATGGCAGGAGAAGGCAAGGGAAAGACTGGGAGGGCGAGAGGGTGCATGGCTGGGGCATGAGCAGAAGCAGCACAAAGTGACCAGGGACAGCAGCTGTGTGTGACCCCATCAACCCAACCCCCTGCACTCAGGACCTGGGTGATGGTCCTCTGTCCTGGAAGGCAACAACCATGTCATACTCCCCCAGTTGCCCTTTCCCTAGGCTCACATCCATCCTTCCTGGGGTGAAGGAACCTGTTAGTGCTTTTGGAGCCAGTCCCAGGCAACAAGGTGAGCCATGGCCTTGCCATTGGCACAGCCACCATGGCAGTCCATCATACCAACCTGGTGGTGCTAGGAAGCACCAAGGACCAAAGGTTCTACCTGAGTAGAGGTACTTATCCCAAGCACATGTCCCCAGGCACCTGCCTGGACCCCCTGGCCAGCTCTGAAGGAGGACGTGGTGTCCATCCTCACCTGCACAATGACAGTGAAGAACACCACCACGATGGTCGTCGCCACAAAATAGTCCTTGGCTTTCACCTTTGCCCTGTCCAGCAGGATGACCAGGGCAAAGGCCACGGCCCCACGAAGGCCACCATAGGACATGACCACCTGGTCAATCCTATCCAGGGGGATGAGGCGGAAACGGTTGAGTATGCAGGTCTGGAGGACAACGCCTAGGGAAGAAGGAGAAGGAGAACCTGGGATGACAGCAGAGGCCTGCTTGCCCCTGGAGACAGGGCAAAACCCCAGCCAGGAGCTGTGGCTGGCCTCCTGCCCCAGCCTTTCTTGGAGGATACCACTCGTTGGCATGAAAAGGCCCCCAGCAGAAGCAGAGCAAGGCAGACTGACCCACAGCTCTGAAGAGCAGGATAAAGAAGAGGGTGCCCAGCACCAGCGCTGTGTCCCATGCCCACTTGGAAGTGTCCACAGCTGAGATGCCCAGGAACATGAAGATGATGGTCTCTGAGCTGCTGGCCAGTGTCTTCATGGTGTACTTGACCGTGGTGCGGGATTTCTGGGAGATGTTGGCTTCCACGTACTTCTTGCAGCAGATCCCACAGAAGGTGACTCTGCAGAGGAGCAGAAGGAGCTGGCATGACCCTAGGGCAGGATGAGGAGTGGCTCTCCTCTCCAGGCCCCCCCACTCTGGGGGACATGCCAGGAACTTACGCCAGGATGGAGGAGAGGGAGACCATCTCGGCAGCGAGGTACGCGAGGTAGGCCAGGAGGAAGACGAAGAGCGGCTCGATGATGCGCACGCGCTTGGTGAAGCGTGTGATCAGGGCCAGGAGGAAGGCAAAGAGCAGCCCCACAGCTGTGCCTCCCAGGCTTACCAGGAAGAAGGAAGCTGGTGGGGGGAGAAGACTCGTTTGCACCAAGCCTAGCTCCTGTGCCCCACAGCCATACCACACCGGGCTTGCCAAAGCCCTGCACTCCCACTCAGGTCCTCACCAAAGCATCCCATGATAATGTCCAGTGTATGATCACTGAGATAGAGATGATGGAGCTGTGGTGCTCAGTGCCCATCCCACAGTATAACAGCACCCATGCTTGCCCCACTCCCCACACACACTTCCATGCTGGAGGAAGAGGTAGAGGGGCTGGTGGGGCACATACTCACCTACCCCCTTCACGTAGTCCGTGGCGTGGATGTGTGCTGGGCCTAGCTCCACAAAGGAGTTGAAAACCTTGTACAGCACCTGCAGGCAAGGCAAATATCTCTTGGGGCATTGTCAAATATCTCTTGGGGCATTGTCCTGCCTTGAGAGGGGCAGCACCTGCAGGCAGGATGGACCCTGCAGAAGAGGCATTGCCTGTCCCCCAAATCTGCCAGGTGACAGAGCTCATCTCAGTGGGCAAAGCCCACCAGGGCCAGAAGAAAGACCAAGAGAGCATGGCATGGTCTGCCCCCAACTTGGGAATGTCACCTCTGCCCATCCTGAGGGACTCCAGCACCCTGACCTACATAAGGTTCCACATGAGGGTCTCCCAAGCCCCAACTCACCACGGTGACAGCATCATTCAGGAGAGACTCGCCAAACACGATGATGAAGAGGGTCTCATTCACATGGACCTCTTCAAAGACAGCCAGCACTGCCACGGGATCCACAGCTGAGATGAGGCTGCCGAAGAGCAGGAAATCCATCAGCTCAGCTTCAACACCCGGATCTGCTAGGACAGAAGGACCAAGCTCAAGTACACCACCTGCCCCAGAGCCCCTCATCTACTGCCAGTGACTTGGCTGCAGCATCCCCTCAGGACCAGGCATGAAGGAGTTCCTCAGGAGAGCTCAAAACATGGACCAGGCCAGCCAGGGACCCAGTGGCTCCAGCCAAGGACAGGGAACACGGCAGCAAGCCAGCAAAGCTAGCCAAGGTCGGCGACAAAAATAGCAAAGACATGAGTCAGCCCAGTGCCGAGCAGTGCCCGCTGGTCCTGCCAGAACAGCCTTCCCACGATGCCAGGGCCTCACTCCTACTCTCATTCCTGAGAATCCACGGCAGGGTTGGGCGCTGAGGTCTGAACTCAGGGGTGCTTTGCACCTCTAACCCATCCTCTGGGGCTGTGTGGTCCAAGCTGTGCACTCACCCATCAAGCCGGCGCGGTGCAGCCCCCAGAGCGCAGTGCCAGTGCTGAAGGAGTTCCAGAGCGTGCCCACCACCGCGTAGGTGAGGATGGCACCGATGTTGTCGAAGAACAGGCGGCTGGGCATGAAGTAACCCGAGTCCAGGACGATGGGGGGCAGAAGGAAGAGGAAGAACATGTTGGGCTCCAGCTGGTACTCAGCTTTCTTCGCCACGGCCAACACAATGCCCCCCAGGCCCAGGCCCAGCAGGATGAGGAGGCAGCTCTCAGGGACGATGGAGGTCACCTTCCTTGAGAGGTGGAAAACTAGAAGGAAAGGAAGAAACATAGAATGACAGAATTATTTTGATTGGAAGAGACCTGTAACATCATTGAGTCCAACTGTTAACCCAGCATGACGAGGTCATCACTAAACCATATCTCTCAGCACCACATCTCCATGGCTTTTCAATCCCTCCAGAGATGGTGACTCTGCCACTGCCCTGGCCTGGGACAGGCCTTGACAACCCTTTTGAGGAAGAAATTGTTCCTAATGTCCAACCTAAACCTCCCCTGGTGTTACTTGAAGCCATTTCCTCTTCTCCTGTCACTTGTTACCTGGGAGAAGAGACAAACCCCCACCTCACTCCAGCCTCCTCTCAGGGAGTTGGAGAGAGTAAGAAGGTTTCCCCTGAGCCTCCTCTTCTCCAGGCTAAGCAACCCCAGTTCCGTCAGCTGCTCCTCACAACACTTGTGCTCTAGATCCTTCACGAGCTTCACTGCCCTTCTCTAGACATACTCCAGCACCCCAACGTCCTTCTTGGAGTAAGAAGCCCAAAACTGAATTCAGGATTAGAGGTGTGACCTCACTAGTGCTGAATACAAGGGGACAATCCCTGCCCTACTCCTGCTGGCCAGACTAGTGCTGATCAAGTGAGAATGAGTGAGGCACATGGACAGAGAGAGAACATCCCAGATCCACAAGCCCCACAGAAGGGTTGTCTGATGCATGATGTCCCACAGAGGACAAGGGAGCACCTAAAGCTGTTTGATGCTCATGTGTGTGCAGAAGATCTTCAGGATTTCAGATCCCGATCTCTGGGATCTCCTCTCCTCCTCAACCACTGTCTATCAAGCCAAGCAGCCTGGCATTTTGCTCTCCTTGGCTTCTAGTCTCAACACTTGAAGGATGAAAGGAGCCAGCGAGCACACTGACAGCATCACAGGCAGTGCTGGCAAAGGTCTGCTTCACCGGCACACCTCACAGCTGAGGACATTCAGCCCTGGAGACGAGGTGACCTTGTTTGCAGCCATCTGAGTGAGCAGACAGAGCAGCATGCAAACCACTGCAGCAGGAGGCAGTCAGCCTGTGCCAGAGCATAAGCTCCCTCAGCACCAGAGAACCTACCTGCATGCAAAAAACCAGGCTCACGGGAGCTGCAGCCGTAAGGATGCTTGGAATCATCACTTTATTCCATGTGAGGTTTGGAACAGCTCCTAACTGCTGTGAAACAGCAGCCAGCAGAGTAAGCCTTGGGCTTTATCCATCAGCAAGGTGGCAGAGAGCCTGCAGCTCAGGCACAAGCCAGCAGGATGTCACACCAGCCAGCACAGGGGACTCACTCCTCCAGGCAGCCTTGTCCTCGAGGCTAGGGTGTCCCATATAATCCCAAATCATTCCAGCTTCCAGGTGGGCAACTTTTCTTCTCCCATCCCTGTGGATTTCTCCTCCCTACTGCAAGATGCTGTACTCGTGCTACCTCCAAAGGGCTTGAGGAAAGGCTGTCAAGAGCCACAGTGGTTTTGCCTCACCCATCGCTGAGTTCCGCTGTCGCTTGCGACATGCAGCCCAGCTCTGCAGCATGACTTGGCCATCAGATGAAGCAACCTTCTCCTGGGGAGTGGGCTCCTCCAGGTGCTCCCAGAGCCACCTCTGTGCTTGAGTACCCAGCAGGTACAAGGGACCTGCTGAGCCTCTGAGCAGTCACTTGGCTGCAAGCCCAGCCCTGCTGCCAACCCAAAGCCCAGTCCCTGAAGCCCTTTAGGTGGATTAAAAGCGCTCATTGCTTGTGCCAAGTCATCCCACCAGAAGGAAAGCTGTGCTGTCACTTGGCTTCTTCCCTCCTTAGGAATCCCCATGGACAGATCATAAGCTCTGCCTAGCCCAGGGTCCTGTCTCCAGGGGTGTAGACCTGGAGAGGAGCCAAGGAACAAGCAGTGTTTCATCAGTAAGTTTCCATGTCTCTACGCCCTTGTCTTTCTCCTCTGAGCCTGTCCCAGTCCTCCTCTATCCTTTCTGAGATGGGTCCCAATGTCCCTGAGATGTGGACACCCTGGGAACTGAGGTCGTGGCCTTTTAATGTTCTTCTTTTCTTCTTTTCAGTATCTCTTAGTTGGTTGCTGCAGCTCAGCCCTCAATTAGGGGAGATCACTGAATGTTACCTAGTTCCTAACCAGAGATGGCATCTTTGAGCCCACCCAGGCTAAGGGCTACTTTCCCTCTTGTTGACATGTTCACAGCAACCTGTGCCAGCCCTTGGCATGGCAAGCTCTGTTGGTGCCATCCTAGCGAGCCCCAGCACTGCCATAAGGCACTGAGAACACTGCCACAGCCAAGAGACCCCAGCTCTGGGCCAGCATGATCTGCAGCTCCATCACTAACGCCCACAAGAAGAAAGAGCCACAGGGGAACCAGGGCCAAGCCTCTGCAGCCAAGTGCCCGAGCCACAGAGCCTGGGGCATCCACCTTTGCCTCTGCTCTCTGCCGGATTGAGCCACGGAGGCAACGGCGACACACACACTGCAGCCCTCCAAGCAAACCCACAGCCTGCAGAAGATCTGGCTGAGCTCCAGCCCAGCTGAATTGCTGCTAAGTGACCACATAAGCCACAGCAGGGCCCTGTTCACCCCATGCCAGCCCAGCCAAGACAGTGCTGGTGGGCGAAGGGCACTCGCTCAGCGCCTGCGGCAGGCTGCGGATCCGCTTGCCGCCCACGGCAACACAGCTCTGAAGTTTGCAAGAAGGCAAAGGAGGTGTCCAGCTCCTTTCTGCAGACTCAGGAGTACTGCCAAGATCCCTGCTCCTGGCTCTGGCAACCCACCTGCAGTCCCTGTGCTTACGGAGATATGTCCTGGCTGGCTGGAGAGCCCCAGGAGAGTCCACAGAGATGCTGTGGGAAATGGCTTTTGGCTGTCATTGCTCATTGGAGGCTAGAAAGCAGGTCAGCAGAGAAGGATCTGGGAGTGCTGAAGGGCAACAAGTTCACCATCAGCCAGTAATGTGCCCCTATGGCCAAGAAGGCCAATGGTCTCATGGCGTGCATTCAGAAATGCATGACCAGCAAGTCAAGGGAGGTCCTCTTCCCACTGTACTGTGTCCAGTTCTGGGCTCTTCAATTCAAAAGAGACAAGGAACTACTGCAGAGAGTCCAGCAGAGCCTAGGAAGATGCTGAGGGCACTGGAGCATCTCTGGCAGGAGGAAAGGCTGAGAGCCCTGGGGATGCTTAGCCTGCAGAAGAGCAGAGCCACAGGGGAGCTGCTCAGTGCTCAGCAAGAGCTAAAGGGTGCAGGGGGCAAGAGGCTGGGGCCACACTCTGCTCAGTGGTGCCCAGGGCCAGGCCAAGGGGCAATGGGCACAAACTGAATGGGTTCCAGGAGGTTCCAGCTGACCAGGAGGAGAAAGTTGTTTGGTGTGAGGGTGCAGAGCCCTGGCCCAGGCTGCCCAGAGAGCTTGTGGAGTCTCTTTCTCTGGAGAGATTCCCAAGGCACCTGGAGGTGATGCTGGGCAAGCTGCTGTGGGTGAGCCTCCTTTAGCAGAGGGGTTGGACTGGCTGATCCCCAGAGCTCCCTTCCAACCATCACCATGCTGGGAGTCTGTGAGTCTATTCCTCAGAGGTAAAAACTTGGGCAAAGAATGGATCAGCATCGATAGGAATGACCCTGTTTGTCCCCAGATGGCCTGGCTGAGGGGGGGGATGCTGCCACCCTCCCAAGCTGCTCTGTGGGAGCAGCCGGTGGGGACGGGTGGGACGAGCTCTAATTTTACACATGCTAGTCAAGGATTTCAGCACTAAATGTTCCCACAGCAACAGTAACTTAGCCACATGTGAATTAACTTCAGAGCCATAATCCAGGCACAGGCATCCATAACACAGGATTTGCCTGCATTGGGAAGACTCAGGGCCAAAACCTGCTCTACTCCCCCAGCACTTGGGAAATGGTGAAACACCCAAACCAAGACACAAGGACCTGGTGGTGTAGGGAGAGAGCCTTGTGATCCATGGGGATGCTGCTGGATGGAATGACATCCACCTGCTGGCAAAACCCCTGCTCACAGGGTAGCCAGGGATGAGGAGCATGTTTGGGGGCAATGCTCATCAGCTTCTCACTTCCTCACATCCCACCCAAGCAGATCTGTGCTCTGAGCAAAGACGGAAAAGGCAGCAAGGCCCGGATGATGCCTTGCTGTGCAGGAAGGCAACACCCAAGGCAGTTTTCCCCCGCCCTGGGTGTTTGCTGGCTCAGGGCACCAGGGCATCGTGACCTCCTCTGAGAACAGAGCCTTCAGTGTCAGTTCCCCATCACCCAAGTGTGGGGCTGCTTCCTCCCCTGCAGTCACAGGGCTGTGAGCTGGCAGCCCAGAACCCCAACCACAACGGCTCCTCCGCCCCAGCCTACGCCTGGCATCCTCTCTGCTCCCCAACATCCTCCAGCTCCCTGTGGGCTCCCATGCACCCTGGGGACAAACCAGGCACCCAGTCGTGTGCCACTTCTAAAGACACTCATGCCAGGGTGCTGCCTGCAGCCGTGTCACTCCTGGCTCTGAGCATCCATCGGACCAGTTGGATGCAGTCCAAGAGCCAGGCAATCTGGAGCTACTGGACATCAAGGTTGTGTCTCCCTGATGGACAATGGCCATCAGCTCACCTCAGGCCTGGAAGACTGTGGTGGGGGTGGGGGCTTGGGGATGACCCCAGCTCAAGTCCCCCTGCACCCATCAGCACTGCTGGGGCAAAGGCAAGGGTGGCAAGGGGAGTGCATCAAGGGAAACAGGGAGCAGCTCTGGGGAGGTGTTTGAGAGAAGAAAAGAAGAGCCAGGGGAAGGAGAATTCTCTTTGATCTCCTGCAGGTAGCAGCTTGGCAGCTCAGCAGCTGGAGGTGGCACAGCTGCAGGCAGAAGGTTGGATTCTTAAGCTCACAAAGCCCTTTAACTCATTCCTCGCGATGCTTCAGGTCTCTCCCTTGTGAGAAGGCAAGGGGGAAGAGAAGCATGAGGTCCATGGTGGTGGTTCTGGTGATGTTTGGGACAGGCCGAGGCCAGCTGGTGGTTACAGCTGTCTCTGTCCTCTGGATACTCAGAGCTGCTGCTGGTCCCTGGCTGCTCCGAGACTCTCCTCCCTCTAAACCCACATTCCTTCAGACAGCTCCAAATGCAGCCTGCACCCCTGCCATAGGGGCTGTACCCACAGCAGGACCCCCAAGGAGAAAAAACCTGCCTCAAGGTCACACTCTCATCCCCTGGGCCCAGCATGGCAGGCAGGGACACCGTAGAGAACCAACCCTTTGTGTGGGGACCCTGCTCAGCACTCACAGGAGAGTGTCCCCTCCCCAGCACTCAGGGTGCTGGTGGCAGGTGCAGCCCTGCAGCAGCTGGCACACATCCTCCTCGCACCTTCCCACGCAGCCTCTCACAGTAGAACCTCCCCCAGCTGCATGGTCCTGGGCTGGGGAGCACAAGAGCTTGAAGTCATGCAGATCTGGGGTGACCCACTGGAGGGGAGACCACAGGCATGGACCCATCCCCGGCCTGCTTGCCCAGTACTGCCTCCAGCAAGTCCTTCCTGGGACTGGGGGGTCAAAGCTCAGATGATGGCATGTGCTGTGCCAGCTTTTGGGGCATGGGACATCATTTTGGACATCTCTGCTCATCTGTGCTCATCTCTTCCTCTTCACCCCTGGCAGGGAAAACGGGGCCCGGGTGTTGTCTCTCGGGCTGCACCTTCACCTCATCCCTGGACACCTCCATATCCCCGCAGAAGGGATGGAGAACCACGACAACCCAGCTGAGAATGGTGACCAGCTGACCTCTGCCCATTTGTCCCCATGACCCATGTCCTGCTATGCGCTGTCACCCCTTTCCCCTGCTGACCCCGCGCCCACCGGGGATGCCGCATCCCACCCTGCCTGCCCCGGGGGTGGGCACAGCCGCTCCTGGAGCCCCGGGGGACCGGAGATACGAAGATGGGGGAGGTGGGAAGTGGAGGAAGGTGACACTCACCGATCTTGGCCAGGCTGGCCACCAGGATCCAGACGG
>VWZO01005977.1:165202-219123 GCA_013396975.1 Bucco capensis
TGCAGTACCTGGAGGACGCGGATCCCTTCGGCTGCGGCAGCTTCCCGGAGCCGCGGCGAGCTCCGGTGTACGCCGTGGAGGAGGCGCTGCCGTTGGGAGCGCAGCTACCAGCTCTGCACCGTCTGCTCGGGGCCCCGCTGCCGGTGAGGGGGAGCTGGGACCGGGGTTGGAGCTGGGGAGAAGGAACCGGGTGAGCATCGGGGAGGCTGGAAGGAACGGGGAGGCAAGGAGCGCGGCGGTGGGTCCCCGCCGCAGCCCGGGCAGCGCTCCTGGGATGAGTCACGGCAGGATCCGGGAGCCCCCTCGGGAGATGCCAGGTCTCGGCCGGCCCCGGATGAGTCGGCGAGGAGGAAGAGGATGTGCTTGCTCAGAGCAGGCAGGAACCGGGGCAGGGGGGAAAGGGAGGAAGGCAGGCGGCCACCCCTGTGTCGTCGGGGCTGAGGTAGGCAGCGTGCTTCCCACCACAGCATCCCCTTTCCGCGCTGGCTACTGGAAGCCTCGACGGGAACACAGTAGCTTCCTAACACCGGCAACCGGTGTTAGGTCCCCCGCTCGCTGTAGCACGTGGGTCCTGAGAAGGTGACATGGAGCCCGAGGGCTACCAGCACCTTGCCCTCCTCCCCAGTTCGGCTAGTGGTGCGGAAATTGGTGCTGAGCAATTTCCTCCGGCCGGGAGGAAGGCGGGAGGCTGGAGCTCGAGTGAGGTTCTGTGTCTGGCTTCTGTGTCCTGATCCAGGCTGGGAAAAGAGGGACCGAGGAGCAAGATGACCACTCTCTCTCCTGGGGAGGGGGGTGTCTTCTGACAGCGTGGTGCTTTCAGAGCATCCTTTCCTGCATGGGGACGGTTGTTGTCCTCTGTAGGAAAGTGGGACCTCAGCAGAGCTTTGGAAATGGCTTAGCATCTCTGTCTTGGAGCATCACAGGAGTGCAGGCAGAGCGCTGGAGGCAGCAGGAGGAGGAATTCGGCTCGGTGTGCCCAGCCCCGAGCTCCCCAGCCTGCCAAGGCAGAGGGGATCACTTTGAGACCTTTACCTACAAACAAAAAAACCCTTCTCTTTTCTCCTCCTTTTCGTTTTCCTTGGAGCAAAGCAGCAGCGTCCCATGTCGCCGCCGTCATGGGATTTTTAGGCGGTGACTAAAGGGAGTTTGTTTGGGAACAAACAGCTCCAAGGCATGACGAATGGAGCTAACTCAAATTTCAGGCGTGTGCTCTGCGTCCCCGGGGCAGGAATTGCCTGTAACGGGATCACCGGCCCCGGGGGTGCCGCTGTGGTGGCACGGAGGGGCTGGGCATGCTGTTGCTGAGGTCCTGTGCAGGGCAGAGGCATGTGGATCGTGGGATTTCAGGCTCTGGTCTCTGCCGAAGCCCAGCTCCAGATGGTTTTTTTCCCTGTAGTTTCCCTGCACCACTCCATGACCTTTGGTAAAATCACAGATGAGTGGCTGGGATCCTGCTCTGGGCTTATAAGGCAGGTTCCTGGCTTGGATGGGTTGTTATGTGGGTTATGTAGGTTGTTAGATGGGTTGTTATATGGGTTAGCTGTGCCTTCCAATGGGTTATATAGGTTGTAAACCACGCTTCTTTGATTACCTGGAGCTTCCTGTGAGAGCTGGGATACATCCCAACCTGACAAGCTGGGATGCTGCCTGGGGTTTACATTAGCCAATGCCTTCATCAGGAGCCTCCCAGAGCAGGACTTAGACCTGTGGAGTGAGGTCACTCTCCCAGACCACCCCAGTTCAGTCCAAATTTGGAGCTGGCACCTTGGAGCCACACAGATATCATTAGCCTGGCATGAGCAGGCAAAAACTTGGTGCCCTTTGTGCCAGGTAGTGCTCAGCTCCATTACTCGCCCTCCTAAAATTAGTACATGAACAGTTAGATTTTTCCCAAGGAACAGGCTGTAAAAGAAAAACACTCAGCTGGAGTTGCCCAGTGCCAGGCTTGTCCTGCTGGGCAGTGTGCCTGGAGCTACAAAGCACTGGGAGAAGGATGCAACAACCAGGAGGGAGCTGGGCTGGGAGCCCCTGGGTCATCAGAGAGAGCAGCAGCACCCAGGGGGTAAGCTGCCCTGGAGGGGACCAGCTGGCTCTTGCCTTCCTTGGGCATGCCAGAGCTGCTCCCTGAGCTGGGAAGAGCCCAGAGGTGAGCAACAGGAGGTTTCTTGGGCTACCTTGAACAGCCTGTCCTGCCCTGTGACACCCTTGGTGCTTCCTCTCCCCGAGCATGACCTGCTCCTGATGGATTTTTCATGCTCTCCGGAAAGTGTGTTTGGGCTTGGAAATACCTTCCTGCTTTGTTTGCTGCCACAGCATTGTTTAGCCCCAGGCTGATACTATCTACTCCTGCTTTCCAAGCATTTTTCTAGTACCCTTGGGTGATGCTCACACTGGGTGTGGAGCTTTCAGAAGCCCAAAGGCCACTGCACTCTTTTTGCCTTTGCCACTATCTCACTGCTGAATCTAGGTGAGATATCTTCCAAACAATTGCAAAACCCAACAGGCTGGAGCTTCACTTTCCCCTTCCTTTCCCGGAATCCTGGAGAAGACCAAACAGCTCCTTGGACTCAGTGCCATAAGCTTGCTGTGAGCTCTCAGGAGAACTGCTGGGGTGACCTCAATGCATGAGCCCAGTCCCACCAGCCACAACCTGTGGGCCTTGAAATGGTTTTAAACTGAGAGGAGATTTAGGTTAGATGTAATGAAGAAAGACTTTACTCAGAGGGTAGTGAGGAAGTGGAACAGGTTGCCCAGAGAAGTTGTAGGTGCTCCATCCATCCCTGGATGTGTTCAAGGCCAAGTTGGATGCTATGAGCAACCTAGTCAAGTGGAAGATGTTCCCATGGCTGGGAGGTTGGAACTAGATGATCTTTAAGGTGCCTTCCAATCCAAACCATTCTGTGATTCCCTGAGGGTCTTTGCCCCACTGAACCTCTGGCATGAAGCAGTGGGATGGGGCTGTTGGCAGGGCTGTCACACCCCCCCCCCAGCTCAACCACCTTCAGACTGCCTCTTGCCAGATGCTCAGAGCTGAGTGTTAGTGCTCAGCAGCTTCCAGCATCCTGTGGCTCTCAGCATGGTACTCGTGTGGGTCCTGGGAACTGTGAGTGGGTGTTTGTGCCATGGCTGTGGTGGACACCAGCTGCCCACCAGCACCAGGATCCTCCTGCTGCTGGGAGAAACAAGGGATCTGTTAATGAGCAACAAGGAACAAGCAACAGGGATATGTGTGAGTGAGTGTGCAGTGCGGGGCCAACTCTGGGTGAGCTCCAGAGATCCCTGCTGGTCTGGGTGGTTTCTCCCCTGCCATGATCATAGAATCGTAGACTCCTAGAATGGTTTGGGTTGGAAGGGAGCTCTGGNAATGATAAGGCAGTGGCAATGCTCCCATCCACTTGCTGCCATCCATCAGGCACCAGCAAGCAGGAGGCAGTGCCCAGGCAATAAACACCCCTCTCAGCCCCAAATAAAATGACAGGGAAGGTGCTTGGTTGCTAGCTGGAGTTGCTCTTGCAGCTTAGCTCTATGAACCATCAACCTCCATGTGTTTTGGGAGGGTGGGCAGAAGAGTGTGATGCTGCTGGTTTCTGACTCACTGGTACTTCGTGTTTAACTCTCCCTCAGCTGGAGCAAGTCATATATTTGTGTTCTCTGTAATTTCCCCTTAGCCTTCCTAGAAGAGCCACAGCCACGTGGGGAAGTGGTGGTTACTGCAAAAAGAAAGTGTTAGAGAGGGGGGGAAATGTTTCCTGTGCTGGCAGATAAAGAGGCTATTGAGTGCCCAGCCTTGGAGCATCTTCTTGTGTGGGGATACCATGATAGGGGTGAGCAGGAAAATGTGATGCTGTCATGGGTGATGTGAGGTCAGCAGTCAGCTTCAGGTGGAGAAAGACATGGAGGTTCTGGAGCATGTCCAGAAAAGGGTAATGAAGCTGGGGAAGGGTCTAGAGCACAAGTGTCCTGAGGAGCAGCTGAGGGAACTGGGCTTGGTTAGCCTGGAGAAAAGGAGGCTCAGGGGAGACTTTCTCTCTCTCTACAACTGAAAGGAGCTTGGAGTGAGGTGGGGGTTGGTCACTTCTCCCACGGAACAAGCAACAGGATGAGAGGAAATAGCCTTAAATTTTGCCAGGGAAGGTTTAGGTTAGACATGAGGAGAAACTTCTTGGCTGCCAGAGTGGTTAGGCATTGGCCCAGGCTGCCCAGGGCAGTGGTGGAGTCACCATCCCTGGAGGGCTTCAAAACATGTGTAGACCTGGCACTTTGCAACATGGTGTAGTGGCATGAGGGTGTTGGGTTTGCAGTTGATGATCTTAGAGGTCTTTTCCAACCTAAATGGTTCTATGTCTCCATCTTGGAGGTGGAGCTGTCTCCATCAGACCCCCATGCTTACTGAGGGAAGTCCAGGAAGTCCAGGAGGAGCTGGCTTTCCCTGAGGACTCACTTGCCTGGCACTGTGTCCTTGCTGAGCTTCAGAGCCAACCACAGCTGCTGGTGGCTCTGAGCCATGGGATCCTTGTCTTCCACCAGCACTGGCACCAGCATTTTGTCCTCAGCAAGACCCCACAGGCTGGATGAAGGACATCAGTGGTGCTGCAGCATGGCTGGGGCTCCCAGGAGCCACAGGCTGGATGTGTGAGCGTGGGATGCTCTCCTCTCCCAGCTCTGCTTTGCCTGCAACTCCTCCTGACCCTGCAAGCCCAGCTCCCATTCAAATGGTTTGAGAGGCAGGAGGTGGATGGATCCCAACCACACTGCACCAGGAGCTGGTAGCACCCTGTGACCCCAACGTGCTGTCCCCAGCAGCACAGCCCCGAGGTCCCAGCTCAGACCCTGGGTGCTGTAAGCCTCTCCTCCGGATGTGACCCTGGCCCTGGGGCAGTCGATGCTCCCTGGCACAGAAGCACTGCCCCAGGAGTTTTGGCAGGCCAGCATCAGCCTGGAATGGGCTGTTACCATCCCAGGGGAGCTGGTCACAGCCAAACCCAGGCCCAGTGCTCAGAGCATCCCATGTGGGGAGTGCTGCCAAGCTCACACGGGAAACATGCAGGGTCGAGTCCCAGGGGCTCAGCCTCCACCATCAGCTGGGACATGTCACCAGCCCCAGTAGGAGCTGGAGATGTTAACTCCAGCTTGCTGGGGCTCTGGCAGCCTGGAGAAGGCAAAGTTGGAGCTGGGAGATGCTCTTTGCTGTGTTTGGGTGCCCAGGAGGATGTCTGGGAGGATGCAAGGATGCCTGAAGGGATGTCCAGGTAGATGCAGGGATGCCTGGGCAGATGTAAGGATGCTTGAGAGGATGCCCAGGGGAATACAGGGATGCCCAGACACCCAGGTGGATGCAGGGATGCTGGAGGGGATGCCCATAGGAGGATACAAGGATGCCTGAGAGCATGGTCAGCAGAATGCAGGGATAGTGAGGTGAATGCAGGATTGCCTGAGAGGATGCAGGAAGGGTCTCCTATGCCCAGGTTGATGCAAGGATGCTTGAGCAGAGGCAGAGATGCTTGAAAGGATGCAGGCAGATGCAGGGATGCCTGAGGGGATGCCCACACAGAAACAGGGATGCCCAAGAGCATGCAGGGATGCCCAGGAGAGCCTGTCCCTAAAGAGAAATTGAAGCTTTCCTCAGCAAGCAAACTGTGGGTAGGAGCAGGGTTGGTGACACCAGTCACAGAGGCATTGCTGGCAGCCAGGAGCACTTGGCTGGTGCCAGCAGCCTGTGTTTGGTGCACGTTGCCATGGCCAGCGACAGCAGGGAGGTGGAGCAGGGCACTAACAACACAACAGTGTGCAACCCAATGGCAGGGCCCTGCCAAATTGCCTCTTATCCCGAGGCTCAGGCAGGGTTGTTAATCACTGCAATGCACGTGGCAAGTTCTGTTGCCCTCTGGCCTTAACGTCAGGCTGGCAGTGAAGTCCTGCATGCAAGCTCTTGCATGGTCTTGTGACTGGAGGAGACATGGGAAGCAGCCTCAGGGAGATGCAGGAGCCAGTGTTCCTGTAGGTCACCAGCCTGGCCCGAGGGCAGCCAATCCGTGGGCTTTTATCCCTGGTTTTCAGCTCCCCAGTGCAGATTTGGGAAGGAGCATCGATTCCTTGGGGGTGGGAGAGAGCTAGGAGAGGGAGGAGCTGCAGATGAGCTCAGCCAGGAGAGCTGCCTGGGTGCTGTGGGGTGCTGCTGCAAGTGGCTTTGTGCAGGCTGTGCCTGGAGCTCCTTTCTGGGTGCTGTGCCTGCTGGCTGTGGGTGCTGTACATGGACTTTGGGAGAGATGCCCTTGTCCCAGCCTTGCCTCAGGCTGTGCTTTTCCCCATCCTGCTGGAAAGGTGCCACGTGGCAATGGGCTGTGTCAGTCAGGGACTTGCATGTGCAGTTTGTGCTGGTTTGGGGTATCCTTGGCTGCATGGGTGCTTTGGCAGTTCCCACAGACCCAGTCCCCGTGGGTGGGGGTGATTCATCTGCCCAGGAGAAAGCGCCAGCCCTGGGAGGAGACAGATCCTGCCCTGGTTACACCCCAACTGACTAAGGGGAGCCCCAGGGAGCAGATCAGCCTCTTGCTGTGGCTCACACCCAAGGGATTGCTGAGGAGCCCCAGGCAGCAGGGCCACCCTCACTCTGCCTTTTCCCAGCCTGGGGCTCCGTGTTTCTCCACAGTGTGCCATGGGGCTGAGGCAGATGGTGCTTGGGCATCTCCTTGCAGGGCCAGTGCTCGGGGACAGGGTGGGACCTGCCACTGGGATGCAGCTGCCTGGGGGATTCAGTGCAGGTGGGAGGGTGACCCAGGGATGCTGCATCCCCTGGGAGCCAGGAAGGTGGTGGTGGGCAACAGGGGCTGAGCCAAGCTGTCTGCTTCCCTAGCTGGAGGACTGCACGCTGCAGGTCTCACCCTCTGGACACTATCTGGACCTCGACTTGTCCCTGCTGGAGCAGAAAGATGACCTGGAGGGTTTCTACGAGGAGGTCAGGTGAGGCATGCAGGATGCCCAAGCCCTCTAGGGATGGGACATGGAGACCCCACGTGTGTGTGAGCACCAGGGGCCACAGGCAAGGGTCTGGTGGGCAGGGTGGTCCTGCTGCAGGTGCTCATGTGGTGTTACCCCCCCCACCCTAGGAAAGGGAGACGGCCAACCCTGATCCTGCGCACGCAGCTCTCCGTCCGGGTCCATGCCATCATTGGTGAGTCTGGGCTGCTCCCTCCTCCAGGCTCCTGTGGGTCTGGTGGCTTGCTCCCCTTCTGGATGGTGAGGCTTTGGTCTCTGTGGTGAGTTTTGGCAGAGCTTTTTGTGATGGAGAGGAGGAGTGATACTCCCCAGGGCTTATTCTTCTCCATAACCCCTCCCAGAGGGGTACAGGGGGTGTAGCCCCATGAATCTGGTAGGGACCTGCTGGGTTAATCCCTTCCATCCTCTGAGATCAGGACTTCTGCTTCTTGGGCTGGGAGCCCACCACCCACTGCAGTTATTCTGGGTCATTTGGATGAGCTCTAAATATAGCTTTGCAGGATCCAAACAAATAGCTGAAGCACAGCAGAAAGTGCTGCCGTGGCTTTGGGCAGCCTGCTCTGGAGGTCCTGCTAAATATTTGGGAGTCTCAAGCCTTTTGGTATCTCCTTAGCAGGGGGAAAAACAAGTTTTGAGCAGAGCAATCAATGCTGGCCAGGCAGGGCTGAGGCTGAGCAATGTGGAAAGGGGCAGGAAGGCTGGGGTCGGGGTCATGCTCTTTGCCAGTGGTTCCCAGGCTCCGGCTGAGCCCCGGGATGCTCTGTTTTCTGTCTCTGACATGCTGATAGGCAAGTGGAGGAGGCTGCTGGAACCTGGTGTTTTCCAGAGTCCTCATCAGCATGTCTGGAGGGCTTCTCCTTGGACAGCTTGTTTTTGGCTTGTTACAGCTCAAAGCCTGACCCAAATAACTCAGGATGCTCGGATAAATTGATTTTTGGATGCGGGAAGCGCTGGCTCCCAATTCCTTTGGTCTCTGCTCGTTGGAGCAGAGCTTTCCAGCTTCCCATTGCCCCAGCAGCTCCATGCTGGCTCCTGCCCACAGGTTTCATCCCCATGAGCACGTAGTCTCCATGCAGCCTCCAGCCCAGTGACCATTCTATTGTCCCCAGTAGCCGGTGTCACACTGCCATCCTTCCCGTCCCCATCCTGTGGCTCTTCCCAGGCTATGGAGCTGCTGGGGGCTTCAGGACTATGCCAGGGCTGTGCATGGGGAGGGATGGCTAAAAGTAGCTCAGCCTCCTGCCTGTGTTCCTGTTTCACTTCAGCACAGGAAACCCGAGGGGATATTTATGTCATTTCTGGGCAGAGTAAAAAAAAATAGGAAATAGGAAGGTGGCAGAGCTGAAAGAAATAGTTGTGGAGCTGCAGCTGCTTCCACCCTGCGTGTCCAGCAGCCAGGCACTGCTGATAGCCTGGGCTGAGGGCACAGGGGCTGAGCTGGGCTGCAGGCTTTCCCCTGGGCAGCCAGGAGCATTTTGGAGCCCCAGCTCAGTGGTGTGTCCCTGTGTGCCAGGCCATCACACCAGCTCCCTCTGTCCCTTCCAGAGAAGCTCTACAACTCGCAGGGGCCGGAGCTGCGGCGCTCCCTCTTCTCCCTCAAGCAGCTCTTCCAGGTACAGGGATGGTGGGGGGCCCAAGGGGGGCTCCTCTGGGTCCCCACCCTGGTGACATCTGCTCTTCACCCTGCAGGAGGACAAGGACCTGGTGCCAGAGTTTGTGAACCTGGATGGGTTGACGTGCCTGATCAAAGTGGGGGCAGAGGCTGACCAGAACTACCAGAATTACATCCTCCGGGGTTGGTGTTTGGGCACAGGGCACCTTCATAGCCAGGGAGGAAGGCTGGCACTCAGGGAGGGCTAAGCTATGTGATGTGGTTGACATGTTGGAGGGATGGGATCCATCCAGAGAGATCTTGAGAGGTGTGAACCGCATGGAGTTGCACAAAGCCAAGTGCAAGGTCCTGCTCAGGGCAATCCCAAGGCCAGATACAGGTTAGGCAATGAGTGGGGTTGAGAGCAGCCCTGAGGAGGAGGAGGATGCTGGTGGATGAAAAACTGAATGTGAGGCAGCAGTGTCTACTCACAGCTGCTCAAGCAGCTCCAGAGGAGGCTACAAAAATGATCTGAGGGCTGGAAGCTCTCTGCTGTGAGGACAGGCTGAGAGAGTTGGGCTTGTTGAGCCTGGATAACTGAAGGCTCCAGGGGCCTAGAAGAAGGATAGGGACAGACTTTTTACAGGGCCTGTTGGGACAGGAGAAGGGGGGATGGTTTGAAACTAAAAGAGGAGATTTAGACTACAGAGAAGGAAGAAATGTTCTTGACATTGACTCATGGTGAGACACTGTCCCAGTTGCCCAGAGAGGTGGGAGATGCCCCATCCCTGGAACCATTCCAGGTGAGGTTATCTGGGGCTGTGAGCAACCTGCTGCAGTTGCAGAACAAGGGCTACTGGTTTTAAACTGAAACAGGGTAGGATTAGGTTAGCTAGCAGGAAGAAATTCTTCACTGTGAGGGTGCTGAGACACTGGAACAGGTTGCTCAGAGAAGTCATGGATGCCCCATCCCTACAAGTGTTCAAAGCAAGGTTGGATGGAGCTATGAGCAACCTGTTCTAGTGGAAGGAGTCCCTGCCCATAGCAGAGGTGTTGCAACTAGGTGATCTTTAAGGTCCCTCTTCCAACCCAAGCCATTCTATGATTCTACCTGAGCTTGCCAAGGTCTGGGCTTTGCCCTTGGCATGGTAGTACTGTGCAGGGCTGGGAAAGCCCTGCCCCTGCCCACTGTGCCATGACCCTGTCTGCTCTCTGCCTTGCAGCCTTGAGCCAGATCATGCTCTTTGTGGATGGGATGCAAGGTGTCATCAACCACAATGAGACTGTCCAGTGGTTGTACACACTGTCAGGAAGCCTGGTAAGCCCCCAGTGCCCTTGGGGGGACTGCCTGTGTCCCCTGCTGCAGCCCTGCTGTGGCTGTCCCCTTGCACCCCATGCTTCAGGGGTTTTACCCTCCACCCTCTGCCTTTGGGCTCTATGCCCTGGCACATTTGGGTGTGTTAGGTCCTGTTCCCCTCCCCCCATCTGGAAATGACCCAGGGTCCCCAGAACTCCCTGTCCTGATGTGACCATGCTCCTGGGTGCAGAGCTTGAGTAAGAGAGTCCTGCTCTGGGTCCCTTCGTGGTGTCCCTTGGCCACAAGCGTGACAGCTGCAGGCTGCTCCCTGGCCCCTCAACAAATCCCTCAGCCCTGGGGCATGGGCACAGCCACCCTGGCATCCTGCTGGCAGCTCCCTGCCACTGTGCCAGCTGCCATCCCTTGTCCCAGTTTCGCCTGGTGGTAAAGATGGCACTGAAGCTGCTGCTGGTGTTCGTGGAGTACACGGAGCCCAACGCCCTGCTCCTCATCCACGCTGTCAACACCGTGGACCAGGCAAGAGGTGGGTGCAGCCCCAGCCAGCAGCAAGGTCCCCTCTGGGGCTGGGGTCCCCTCCATGGCTTGTGTGTCACCTTGGCCTGTCTCTTTCCCCAGGTGCATGCCCATGGTCCAACCTGATGGCCATCCTGGAGCAGCGCAACGGGACTGACACGGAGCTGCTGGTGTTCACCATGACACTGATCAACAAGGTCTGGGAGAGGTGGGGAGTTGGCAAGGTGTCACACTGGGGTAGAGCTCAGTGTGGGGTCCCACCGGTCCCAGCAGCATCCCTCTGGTCCTGCTCAGACACTGGCAGCCCTCCCGGACCAGGACACCTTCTATGATGTGACAGACTGTCTGGAGCAGCAGGGCATGGAGCAGGTGGTGCAGCAGTACCTGGGCAGCAAGGGCACTGACCTCGACTTGAAGCAGCAGTTTGTGCTCTATGAAGTGAGTGGGGCTAGCACAGCATCTGACCACTTGCCACATCCTGTGGCCTCCAGGAGGGCAGAGGTGCCCTGCCTGGTGCCATGTCCTCCTGGTCCTCCCCCCGACAGAGTGCTCTCAAGCTGGAGGATGGTGTGGAAGAACCACCTGCGGGAACACGCAAGGAGCGGAGGAGGACAGAGGAGGGCAGGCGTGGGTGGAGATCCCAGGGCAGCTGCCCAGAGCCTAGCCCTGATGCCCAGCCACTTTTGGGGTCCCCTAGCACCCCAAAGGACACCCCCACTGAGGACACCCCAGCTGTCCCCACGCTGAACAGCCTGGCAGAGTAAGTGCAGCTGGAGGTGGCCTCTGGTGGGGATGCTTTTGGTGAAGATGCTCTTGGGATAGCAAAGATGCTGGGATGTGGCACAAGCAGCATTTGGGTCCGTTGTTGATGCCAGGGTGGAGAGCAGTCCTGCAGGACCTGCTCTCAGTCCCTCTCACCTCTTCTTCCAGACCCTGTCCAGGCAACATTTACAACAGCTCATCCAGCGTGCGGCTGGCCCTGGCCTCCCCTCCAGCTGAGAAGGAGCAGCACCCAGGCCTGGGTGAGCGCAGTGTCTACAAGTAAGGAGCCAAGAGGGGCTGGAAAGCACAGGAGTTCCCCCCAGGGTGGCTCCCAGGAGCGTGGGCTACCCCTGTTCCAGGGGGAAACAGGGTCTGGGTGGGCACCAGGACTGGAGAGAAGTGTGATGGTGCAGCAGGCATCTGAAAGGGTCCAGCCAGGGGCTCCAGGGCATCCTTTGGGTGTGCACAGCTCTGCTCCAGCTCCTCACTCCTCCTCTCTGCCCACGCTTGCCCTCTCCTCTGCCCACTCTTTCTATCTTTCCTTTTGCAGGCTGCACCAAACTGCCCCTGTCTGGTAAGTGCCCAGGCTCTGCACGTGTGTACTCCTCCCAGTGTGATGCTCCAGTGGGAACAGGCACTGCCCTGCCCCACTCGCTGCTCCTGGCACCCCCACCTCCCTGCCCCATCCCTTGCCTCTTTCCTCTGAGCCCTGCCTGCAGGACCCCAGCCCTCTTCCCCCAACACCAGCATCCCTTATGAGAGCAGAAGATCCAGGAGGCCCAGCTGGCCAACCCTGATGTGCCCCTGGGCTCTGTGGAGCAGTTCCTGCTTGCACTGTCTTCCATCAGTGATGGCACCCTCTCATCCTTCCCATTCCAGGGCGAGGTGGCACAGCTCATCCCAGGGCTGGCCTCACCATTCTGGTGGCAAACTGGGGTGGTTTTGGCTGTGCAGAACATTGTCCCATCCCACCAGCACCCAATGTCATGCAGTGCCCAGGCAGGAGAGGACTTACTGGGGCTCTCCCAGCTCCCTGTGAACCCCAGGGCCTTGGGGTGACAGCGAGACAAGAGTCCCATGCTGAAGGCTTGCCAGGCAGGTGTGTGCAGGAGGCATGAGCCCCAAGGGGTGCTGCTGGCAGTGGGGCTAACCCCTGTTTTCCCTCAGGCGGGAGGATGCTCCCTCCTTGCATGGGGACAAGCCTATTTTGAGGAAGTTTGAGTAAGTAGAGGCATGTGTGTGTCTCCAGCCGTGTGCTTCCTTGGGCTGGTGCCCAGTCTGAGCTCCAGCCACGCAGGGTATGAGGAGCAGGAGGGTCCCCAGGAGTTCTGCCCAGGCACCCTCCTGGGTTTTGCAGCTTTTGGAGCATGGGTTGCAGTGAGCACCAGGTCTGTTGGGACCAAGAGGTGATGCTGATGCCCTGATGGCATGAGCTTTCAGCTCCCGTGGGGCTATGGCATCCCTGAGCCACAGTGGCATCATCTGTCTCTCTGCAGGGCTTGGAGGAGAGTTGAGTCCTCCAGGTCCCCAAAGTGGTGTGGCCAGAGCAGGGGATTTCTGTGCTGTGGGGCTGGCTGTGCGCTGTGGCATGGTGTGGTTTGACCATCCCCCCCATCCCTGCCTTGCTCCTGGCCAACATCCATCCTTGTCTCACAGAGCTCGCTTCTTGGAGAACCTGGCTGCAGCCCAGAAGGAGAAGCTGTCTTCCATGGCCAAGGGACGGCTCGATGTCCTCAGTGATGCTGCGCTGGAGCATCCCACCACTCCAGCATGGGACAGGGACAGTGGCACTCCTGAGCCTGGCACGGAGCCACCCAGCATAAGTAGGTGCTGCTGGGGTGTGTGTTCCCACCTCTAGCCTCATCAGGGTCACGGGGGTGGGCATTAGTGGTCCCTTTGACCCCAGCCCATACCTGTGACCCCATGGAGGAGCTGGGTGGTAGCTCCCCATCCTACACCAAGCACACTCCACCAAGGAGCAGGACCCCAACTCTGTCCCAGCTTCTCCCCCTCTCCCTGCAGGGTCTCGCCTGGCTCGACCAGACACCACTGACTCCTGCAGCACCATCTCCTCTGACACCAAGTTTATGCTGGACATGCTCTATGCCAAGGGCTCCTCAGAGCAGGGGAAGGAGAAGGTCTTCCCTGAGCTCCCATCATCCCCCCTGGTGCAGGCTGAGGTGGAGATGGACGCTGAGGGAGGTGGCAGCCGGGAGCAGGAGGGTCCCTGGCCTCGTGGTAGGGCTCCAGATGGGCCAGTGGCCAGTGCTCATGCCAAACTGGTTCGTGCCACGTCCAGTATAGATGCTGAGACCCACACACAGAAGCTGGAGAACACTGGGATGATGCCCATCAAGAAGGATGTGGAGCTGACATGGGAGCGCCTGGAGGCCAACCCCGTGCAGCTGAGGATCAAGGACCTGGACTTCACTGATTTAGGGGAAGAGGAAGACTTTGACATCCTGGACATGGGACCCATGACCAATGGCTCCTTCCTCCCTCCTGGCATCAAAGCAACAAGCACTGGAGTTCTCATGGTTCCTCCACCACCTCTTGCCATCCCTGGTTGCCCACCACCACCACCTCCACCTCCTGCCATCCCTGGTTGCCCACCACCACCACCACCTCCTCCTCCTGCTATCCCTGGTTGCCCACTACCTCCACCTCCTCCTCCTGCCATCCCTGGCTGCCCACCACCTCCACCTCCTTCAGTTCCTGGCTGCCCACCCCCACCAGGGCTGCCAGGCCCCTCAGCAACAGATGGCCCCTCCCAGGCCAAGAAGAAGAGGACAGTGAAGCTCTTCTGGAAGGAACTGAAGCAGTTGGATGGCACTTTGGGGCCAGGCAGGTTTGGCCAGGTGACACTGTGGGCATCCCTGGAGAACGTTGAGGTCAATACTGCCAAGCTGGAACATCTCTTTGAGTCACGGTCAAAGGAAGCACCAACTTCAAAGGTACCAGTGGGCTGGCACCATTCAGCCATGGGGACTTGAAGGGTGGGAGGAAGGCTGTTAGTTCCTGAGAGGACCCTTGGCCTTGGCATGCCCTGTCACCCCTACTCTATGCTGAGGATGGGTACCTGCAGCCCAGAACCACAATGGGAATGATGATGGACAGTGCACAGGTTTGGCTAGCCACTTGGTCCTTGGCTGGCTCCCTGTGTGTCCATGGTGTTTTGATCAAGGTAGGCCTTTTGCCTGGCTGTGCCCATCCATCCTGTCCTCTTTGCAGAAGGCCACTGATGGGAAGAAGGTGGTGGTGGTGCTGGATCCCAAGAGGAGCAATGCCATCAACATCGGCCTCACGGTGCTGCCGCCTGTGCACATCATCAAGACAGCTGTGCTCAACTTTGATGAGTTTGCAGTCAATAAGGAAGGGATTGAGGTGAGCACAAGAGAAGCTCAGCCCCTCTGAAGCTCTCACACAGGTCATTCCCCCTAGCCATGAGGCCATGATGCCTGGGGTGACACGTCTGGAGTCTGACACAACCCTCTTTGCCTGCTCTAGAAAATCCTGACCATGGTCCCAACTGAGGAGGAGAAGCAGAAGATCCAGGAGGCCCAGTTGGCCAACCCTGATGTGCCTTTAGGTTCTGCAGAGCAGTTTCTGCTTGCCCTGTCTTCCATCAGCGACCTCACAGCCAGGCTCCAGCTCTGGGCCTTCAAGCTGGACTATGAGAGCCTGGAGCAGGTATAGAGCCATGTGCCTCTCTGCCCTCCCACCACTGCCAGACCCAGCAGTGCTGAGCCAAGTGTGCTCCTGGTGGGGACCAACCACATCCAAGTACAGGAGGTGCTGTCCTGCCTGGGGATGGTTGCAGGTCCCCAAGGCAAGCATGGGCTTGGGTTGACCATGAGGTAATTGTCCTCATGGGCAAGGGCAAGTGCTGAAGCTCCCAAGAGAGAGGGTGGCCGAGGGGTCTCACCTGCCTCTTTCCTGACCCAGGAGATTGCAGAGCCACTCTTTGATCTGAAGGTGGGCATGGAGCAGCTGGCCAGAAATCACACCTTCAAGTGCATCCTGGCCACACTGTTGGCCATGGGCAACTTCTTGAATGGCTCACAGGTGAGGAGCAGGGTGCAGAGGTACATGGCCTGTCTTGAGTGCTGCAAGGACAGGACCAGCCACAGTGCCATGGGTACCCAAAAGGAACCATGGGAAGCCTGGGATGGCACCTGAGGCTGGGTGGGTCTGCAGACAGGAGGTCTGCTGGAGGAGGGATGGAGAAGCCCTGCTAAGTCCATTGGGGTTTCAGAGCAGAGGCTTTGAGCTGAGCTACCTGGAGAAGGTCTCTGAAGTGAAAGACACAGTGCACCGGCAGTCCCTGCTCCACCATCTCTGCCAGATGGTGGTAGAGAAGTTCCCAGAGACCACAGACCTCTACTCAGAGATTGCCTCCATCACCCGCTCGGCCAAGGTGAGGAACAGGCTGGGTCCCATGGCTGCCCAACTCCACCAGCACGGCCGAGGGCTGACCTCTTCCTCTTCCAGGTTGACTTTGACGAGCTGGCCAACAGCCTGGTGCAGCTGGAGCGGAGGTGCAGAGCCTCCTGGGACAACCTGAAGGTGATTGCCAAACACGAGACCAAGCCGGTGCTGAAGAGCAAGCTGACAGACTTCCTCAAGGACAGCACCCAACGCATTGTCGTCTTGAAGGTGGTGCACAGGCGCGTCCTCAACAGGTTGGTGGCTTCGGGTCCTGGGGACGTGGTGGGAAGGCTCTGAGTCCCATTGGTGGCCTGCTGTCACCCCCCAGGTTTCACTCCTTCCTGCTGTACCTGGGCTACCCAGCGAGCGTGGCGCGGGATGTGAAGGTGACTCCCATCTGCAAGCTGCTGCGGGAGTTCGCTCTGGAGTACCGCACCTGCCGCGAGCGCGTCCTGCAGCAGCAGAAGAAACGAGCTGCCCACCGCGAGCGCAACAAGACCCGAGGGCGCCTCATCACTGAGGTATGGTGATACCCCATGTATCACCATCTATATACTGACACCCCATGGATCAGTACAGGCTAGGAACTGACCTGCTGGAGAGCAGCCCTGGAGAAAAAGCTCTAGGAGTGCTGGTGGCTAGGAGGATGCCCATGAGGCAGCAATGTGCCCTTGTGGCCAAGAGGCCAATGGCATCCTAGGATGCATTAAGAGGAGCGTGGCCAGCAGAGCCAGAGAGGTTCTTCTCCCCTCTCCTGTGCCCTGGNCATCTGCAGCCCACTGGCCACCCCAGGGTGATGTCCCCCAGCCAACACCTGCCTTTCCTCCTGCTGCAGACCGAGAAGTTCTCCAGCGTCGCTGAGGTTGCTTCCTCGCCCGCCGTGGTGTCCAGCGGCCCCGAGGAGCAGATGGAAGCTGGTCACGAGAGCATGAAGATCCTCTTGACCTCCCCCACAGATACTCCTACCCGCCGGAGCCGTGCCAGCCGGGGTAGGAGCGAGGTGCCAGAGGTGCTCAAGGAGTGTTGGCTTGGCATGGCTGCTGCCAGCATCACTGTTGTCTCCCATGCAGGGACAGGACGCAGCACCCCAACCCAGGGCTCTCCAGCCCAGGAGGATGTTCCCAGCTCCCCAGATGATGCTTCGGATGAGATCATGGACAGGCTGGTGAAATCTGTGACCCACAATGCCAACCCCCGGCCCTGCGCCAACAAGGAGCGCAGGAGGTCTCGCGGCAATCGCAAGTCCTGTAAGTCCCATCCCTGTCCCATCTCTGTCCCCGTGCTCTACCCCTGTCCTCTGTGGCCCTGCCCAGATGGTTTTTCCCATCTCTGAGTCCCTGTCCTCATGCTCTGTCCCACCTCTGTGGCCCTGTTCCCATGTCCCTGTCTCCATGCCCTGCCCCATCTCCATGGCCCTGTCCCTATGCCCTGTCCCACCTCTGTGTCTCTCTTCCCATACTCTGCCCAGTCCCTGTACTCTCTCCCATCTCAGTGTCCCTGTCTCCACACCTTGTTCCACCTCTGTGGCCTTGGCCCTGTACTCTGTCTGGGTCCCTATCCAGATGTTCTTCCCTGTCTTTGTGTCCCTGTCCCATTTCCATGTGCCTGTTCCCATGCTTTGTCCCATTTCCATGTGCCTGTCCCCATGCTTTATCCCATCTCTGTGGCCCTGTCCTCTCTCCTGTGTCACTGCCTAGATGCTCTTTCTCATCTTTGTGTCCCTCTCCTGGTGTCCTGTCCCATCTCTGTTCCCATGCTCTGTCCTCATACCTTGTCCCATCTGTGTGTCTTGTCCCCATGCCCTGCCTCACTCCTCTACTGGCCACCTCCAGCCTCCCAGGAGGTCCCTTGAGACCAGACCATGACATTACACCCTGTTGCCACCCCTCCCCTCCCCGAGGTCACCACCTCCAAGCAGGGACCCAGTGCTTGTGGACCCTGGCAGCCAGTGCTGCCAGTGCCACCCTCTCCCCTTTTCCCCCAGTGAGAAGAACACTGAAGAGTGGCCTCAGTGATGAGCTGGTGCAGGCACTGGGTCTGGGCCAGGCACCTGGCATGGAGGTTTGAGGGAGCCAAGGGAGCTCCTGCTGCTCCCCACCCAGGGCAGGATGTGGTGGCAGCTCCTGCTGCTCCAGGACTGAAATGCTCTGCAGCCTTGGTCTCACCTCACTTTACCCCTGCTGGCCTCCAGCTCCTAGAGAAGTGGACAAGCAGGAGATGGGAGTGATGCCCTGGTGCTGCTCCATGGCAGCCAGGATGGAGGATCCTCAGTGTGTTGGTGTGGAGGCTTGGGGTTCGTCTTCTCAACAGTATTAGAGGGGTCAAGGGGCTGGACCCAGACCCTCTCTGGGAACTGGATCTGGCCCTTGACCACTGTGGCAATAAAGTGATGTGACATGCTGCTGGTGTCCCTTGTCCCTGTGCCCAGGTCACCCTGCTGCAGGCTGTTGATGTGGCATGGAGTAGGCAGTGCTGAGGGCAGTGGTAGGAGGAAAAGGGTGATGCTTCCTCCAGCATCCCTGGGGAGGCCATCTCCATGCTCCTGAGCAGGAGTTGGGTGCTGCCAGAGATGTCCTGGGGAGCCTGATGTCCCCATCCCTGAGAGCCCCCAGAGGCTGAGGTGATGTGGCACTCACCAGTGTCCCTGCAGCCCCAGCCCAGGGCAAGCAGGTGGCCCACAGCAGCCAGCCCTGTGGCTTGCAGGCACCATCCCTTTGGGGTCACGCAGGGCTGTCCTCCTTCCAGAAGGAGTGAGGACTGCTGGAGCAGCTCAAGGCTGAAGCAGTGGCTCCAGCACAAGGCTACAGGGTGCTGAGATCAAGGGTGTATGTCCCACCTCAAACTTCACCTCTCCCTTCCAAACCTCTCCTGGGGGATTTTAACCAGACCAGGACCTGGCTCTAAGGCAAGTTCTTCCTCACCTAGAGTGAATCCAGGGCACAGCAGTCACCTTGCCCCATGCAAACCTAGCCCTGGCCAAGCTGCCAGCCTGAAAAACATCTCCCTGTGCTTGGCAGAGGAGTTGTCTCATGATGGAAATGCTGCCAGGGCACCATCTGCCTGTCCCTATGACAAGAGATGTCCAGGTAAGGGATGTGCCACCTCCTGGCTCCTACCATCCCAGGCATGGATTAAAACTCACACTGGGTGCTGGGTGCTGGCTGCTTGGTGGGTCCCATTCCTGAGCATCCCCCTCTGCCAGCTGCAGTGCTTGGGACACTGTCCCCCATAGTAGAGGCATCTGGGAAGGGTGTCACATCATCCATCACAGCAGCTCCACCTTGGTGCTGCTCTGCTGCTGCCTCCAGCCCTGAATCCTGTGCAGCAGGTCTCTGTGGCTTTCAAGGAATGAAGAAAAACTCCACCAGGCAGAGCAGCTCCTTCCTCGTGGCCAAACTCTGCCCAGGGTTGTCCCTGTCCTGTGAGGCTGGACACACTGGAGGCCTCCAAGAAACCAGGCAATGCTAACCTATCCTTGCTTGTGACATGCCTGAGACAGTCCCAGGTGGCTTTGGGGATAGTGACATGCCATGTCTAGAGGTGCAGGTGTCCCACAGGTGTCCAAGACAAGATCTGCTTCTCCTGCCCTCCAGGTACTCGACTTGGGCCCCGAAAAGAAGGACCAAGAGGTCATGCCAGGTACCACTGGGCTACTCACATGCACAGCAGGAAGGGAAAAGGGGCAGGAAAGCATCTTCCCAACCCTCTATACCTGCTCCTGGTGATGTTGCATACGTGACAACCCCAAGACCATCACTCCTGAGGGCTCACTGGGGGAAACTGAGGCAGGGTGCTGGGTAATACCCCCACCCTGAGCAGTCTGGCAGCACTCAGGGTGGCTGTGTCCTCAGCCAAGCCCTGTTTATTTTTCTCCAGTGGGGTTTTTGCAGCCTTGGTGACGTTTCCAGGATTCCCAGGGCCAGGCACACGCTGCCCTTGAGCAGTGCCTCAAGTGCTTGCTTTGGCCACAGCACAAGTGGCTTATGCCAGGAAAACACCAGGCAGGCACAGTCCTCCCCCAGGCCGGGAAGGACAAGGGGTGGCAGGATGCTAGAGGCTCCTTTAGTGCCCTTGCCACCTGAGGTTGGTGGTGGTGGCCTCGGGCAGCACCAGCAGAGCTAGGGTTGGGTGCTTGCACACCCGAGAGGATGCTCCAGGAGGGATGAGGTGGCTGTGGCAGGGCACCGAGCAGCACCCAGCACCTCCATCCTTTTCCTGCAGCCAAGCTCAGCCCCTGGGTAGCTCCTGGCCGTGGGTGGCTCCTGCCCGTGGGGCCACCAGCCATGTGGTGCCGCCACGAGGGGGCATGACAAGGCCACCAGAGAAAGGACATCTCCTGGCCTGCAGCTCCTGGCCTTCGCTTTGCTGTTCTTCTGTTCCCGGCACCCGGGGGGGGAGCTGCACCCCGCTCCCCCGACCCTGACAAGATGTCTTGCTGCTTCCATATCCCTGGTGGGGATGACAGCCATGTCCTTGGTCCCCAGCCATTTGTCTGGCTGATGGGGACAGGCTCCTGTTCCCTTGCTCTTGGCTGTCCCTCCAGTGCTGTCCCTGGCCCGTTTCCAGGCAGGGGACAGTGGGGACAAGCCTAGCTCCACTTGCTGTCACATTTCCCCTTCCCGCAGCAGTTTGGCAGTGGAGACCTACTCCCACCCCTCACAGAGCATGTGCTGGAAGATGTCCCCTACCTCCTTCGTGCCACCCTGCCAGTCCTTTCCACGGGACTATCCCAGCACGGGGTCCTCTTTGTTGCCACACTGCAAGGCCAGCTCCGGCCTTGTGCCACCTGGGCGTGTCCCCACTGCTGTCCCCAAGCTCAGTGGGGGACCACCTGCAGTCCTGGCCTCATGGTTGCCATGAAGGCCCACCATCTCACACAAGAAGCACCATTCCCACTAGGAAGAACACAGCCTCCCTGGAGCCAACCAGAGTCCTGGCGCACCCTGGCCACCTTCCAGGAGATCATGATCATCCAGTCCCCCAAAATTCCTCTTGCTCTCCCTGCTGGAGGACTCCTCTTCTACCTCCCAGCCCCAACCCTCTTGAGCAACCCCAGGCTGGTGACAAGCTCTGTTCTGCAATTGCCTTCCCCAGCAGGACAGAGGCGTGGGATGGGAACCAGGTCACAGCTGCCATGACCTACTGCCCTCTCCCCTGGGGGCAGAGGCAGCAGAATGTCACCTGGAGTGTGGCCCAGCTGGATTCCCTTGGGATCTATCTCATGGCCAAGAGGGAGCCACATTTCCCCTGTCCCCATGACCCTAATATTGAGGTGGATGAGCACGGGAGAGACGGGAGGGTGATGCTGGTCTGCCAAAGCAAGGCTGGCACAGCTACCGTGCATGCCCCAAGAGATGGAGGATGAAGACTGAGCTGGGAGCACCTCAAAGTGTGTCACCAACACATCCCAGCCATGCTGAAGGAGCAAGGTGCCTGCAACCCCAAAAGCAGCTCGTTTGGAGAACCAAGGCACGGAAAGCCCAGCTGGCAAATGGGCTGCCAAGGCCACGGGAGCAGGTGGGCACAGAAACATGAGGTCCTCAGCAAGGTGGAAAAGCTCCAGGTCAGGCTGGGGAGCAGCTTCCCAGAAGGTGAAAGCTCTCCTGAAGCCATGAATGCGGCTGGAAGCGGAGCTGTGTTTTGTAAATAGCTGGGGATCCTGAGCAACCTTGACAGGAACCTGACAGGAACAAGGTGGGGGTAGGAATTTTCCATCCACAAGATCTGCAAAGAACCAGCTCCAGAGTCAGCACCTGGCCAGATGCTGCCAGCAATGCTGTCCTAGGGAGCAGCACCCTAGGAGCAAAGAGGTCCTGCCAGAAGCTGAGGAGAGGTTTGGCCTGTGCCCACCATCCAGCTAAGGTATGTGGAAACCCCTGGGAGAGAAGAGGCTTGGAACTCAGGCTGACCCCATCGTTGTGGCATCAGATGCACTGGATGCTGAGCACAAATGGTTGCCTGTGTTTTGCAGCACCAAAACATAAGGAAAGCCCCCCAAAAAGTCCTTGCTTGTGGCCTGAACTAAGTTGGAAACGAGATGGAAAGTTCTGGGAGAGAAAGCAGAGAAGATCCCAGTGCAAGACATTGACGTGGCTCCTTGGGTGGCTGTGGCTCAGGCTGGCCATGCCATGGGAAATGCCTCCAGGCTGGGCTTTGGCAGAGCTGGTTTCCATGCCTTCAGCATGGGGAAAGGTCATGGGGACCTTGACACGTTGGGTGCTGAAAAGGCTTTTTGGAGCTGGGCCTAGCTGAATCACAGCCACCTGAGGATCTGCCCTCCCTGGACAAGAAAACCACAATAAGAGAGAAGTGAAGTCCAACCAGAACCAGCAGAACAGTGCAAGTTCAGTGGTAGGACACAAATACTTAATGCTGGGAGTAATTAATCACTGCTCTCTGCAAGACACTTTGGGTCAAAATGAGGGCTCATTCCAGGCAGTGCAATGGCCTTTGTTACCCCTGAACTGTCTCTGGCCCCAGATGCCAACAGGCTCCACTGTCCCACATCTTCACCACAAAGAAGGAGACACTTGAATCCAAAGGGCTCTTTGAGGCCTTAGGGTGTGAGAGAAGGAGCCTTGTCTGCTTTAGTCAGTGAGGAACCTTTCCAACATTCCCTTGATGGTTCATGGGAGGTAACCAGCCCACAAGTGAGATTCAAGGGGGATCCTAGCCCCATGGCCCCTCTCCTGAGACAGCTACTGCCAGGGAAGGACTATACCCCATGGCCTGTGTGAGGAAGCAAGCACTGGCATGAGTCTCCATCAGTGCTGAACAGACAAAAGTGCCCTGTTAGGTGCTGGCCTGGGTGTGTTTCCTAAGGAGATAATAGTCTTGGAAGAAGGACCTGCTGTTTTGGAGAAGATTAAGTACCTGTGGGAGCAGGGTGGATGAATCACATCCCTCATGGGCTTAGAGCCCCTGGAAATGGCTCATGGCACTTTGAAAACAATGTCGTGAATCTTCTGCAGATGAGATTAGGGAGTGGAACAATTATCTCAAAACCTGTTAGTCATGGGAGGCTCCAGCGAGCTGGAGGAACAGCCTAGGGCAAGGGGAGCACTAGGAAGATGTCACATCCCCCACGGGGACCTGGGGGAGCAGCCGCAGGAAGGGTGTGGGAGGTGGCCATGGTGGAACCAACCTGCTTCCCCCTCAAGAAGAGGAGCTGTAATTAGCAGAACGGGTAGGGAAGAGCTCAAGTAGGTCAAAAGGTAATGGGGCTATCAGCAGGGCTTGCCAGCAGTGTGTCTGGGAGGTACCCTCTGCTGTTGAGCAACGGGGACACGAACAAGGCCAGCAGCAATCGTCAACACAAGAGCCACCAAGGTCACCCAAAATGCACGGCAGCCTTTGGAGGGAGAGCTGGGACTGGCCAGGGCTGGCAGGGGGTGCTCCAGCCCCACCACACCACACCTCGTGCTGAAAGCATCCATGGAAAGCCCTGACTGTGGCCAGCACAGCACACCGCGGCTATCTCCGAGTCATCTTGTGGTGTCCCACAAGAAGGGCATCCCAAAAGCATGCCTGAGGCACTCTGGAAGGGCTGGATGAATGCACACCGGACCCAGCTCCCAAGGAGATGGATGAGTCATGTTGCCATTTGGGAATGGCCACATGTCCCCTTGGTGAAACACTATCACTGCTGTGGACTCTGTCTTTGTAACACCATAGCCCTGACCCTGTGCCCTTGCATGCCCCAGCAGCTCCAGTTGCTCTCACAGGAGACCATATCCTTGGAAAAACTACCTTTCTCCAGTGGTGCTTTTCAAGCCCTGGAGAAGGGATGAGGTAGGGACATTTAACAGGTTCCTTTCCATGGAGTCAGTCCAATGGAGAGCTACAAAGATGATGAAGGGTCTGGAGCATGTCCCTTCTGAGGGAGCTGGGCTTGTTTAGCCTGGAGAAGAGGAGGTAGAGAAGGGATCTTCTCAATGTATATAAGCAGCTGAAGGGATGGTGTCAAGAGGATGGAACCAGGCTCCTCTTGATGCTCCCAAACAATACAATAAGAGGCAACAGGCACAAACTGAAACATGGGAAGTTCCACCTAAACATGAGGAATAAACTACTCTCCTGTGAGGGTGCCAGAACAGTGTCCTAGGCTGCCCAGAGAGGTTGTGGATTCTCCTTCTCTGGAGAGATTCCAAACCCATCTGGACACAATCCTGGGTAATGTGCTCTAGGGGACCCTGCTAGAGCAGAGAGACTGGACTAGATGACCTGTGGTGATCCCTTCCAACCTTAACCATTCTGTCATTGTCTTCAGAGCCCAAGTCCCCTGAGGCTCTGCCTTATGGCTACCTCCATCCTTTTCACTGAGTTCATGCACTGTGAGTGCATTCCCTCAGGAAAGTCCAGAGCCAGGCTGTTGGGGACATCCTTCCTCCTCCTCTACCTGGCCAGCATTCCCAGCATTCCCCTGCCTGAAAGAGCAGGGCTGTGATCCCAGCTGGGTCCCACCACCACACCCCAGCAGAACCACCCCAGCCTGTTTGACACTGCACTTCTCTAGTGCTGCCACTGCTGAGGAAACGTGTGTGTGTGTCCACCAGTGCCAGGGGGCTGGTTGTTCCCAGGAAGGATGGCATGGGCATCACTGCTGCCACCACCATGCCAGGGGATTGTTCCCAAGAAGGATTGAACAAGCACCACTGCTGCCATCATCGTAACAGGGGGTTGTTCCCAGGAAGGATGGTACAGGCATCACTGCTGCCACCATTGGGCCAGGGTTTGTTCCCAAGAAGGATGGTACAGGCATCACTGCTGCCACTGCCACCACCATGCCAGGGGATGTTCCCAAGAAGGATTGAACAAGCATCACTGCTGCCACTGCCACCACTGTGTACAGAGGACACCGATGGCCATGCCCACAGTGAGGGCACACACACAGGATCACTAGGTACAGAGGCTCAGTGGTGGCAATTACCCCATGTAATAAACCTGAGGAGGAGAGAACTTTGTCCCCTTGTCCAGGGCAGTGTGAGCAGCTCCTGCTGGAGATGACATGGGCCTGGCACCTGGCACTGGCACCGGTGAGCCAGAGCAAGTCAAGCTTCCAGCACAGCTGAGCATGCTGCAGCTTCAGGATAACACTGGGGATCCAGGTGGCAGGGTGCTGCCCACTCTGGGTGGCAACAACCAGTGGGATGCTGGTTTGGGGTCATCAGGGAAGGGAGTCACACCTCACCAACCATCCCCAGGCACCAGGAGGAACACAAGCATGGCTGGCCACGGTGACCAGACATGGGTTGCACTTGGCCTAGTGCCTGTACACTGCTGCCCCGGCAGATGAGAGGGTCCTGGGGCACCATCCTGTGATGGGGAAACATCACACTGCAAGGGCAGACATCAATGGAGGGAGGATCCAGGCCCTGTGCTCCCCCTATTGCATGGGACATAGGCACTGGGGGCACTGGTGATACTGGTTGTGGCTCTGGCAGCAGGCAGAGGAACCCTCCCTGCACTGCCAGGAAGCTCTGCCCAGCACAGGCACCGAGCCAAAGTGTGCCAGGCTGAAGCAAGCCAAGCTGAGCTGTGCCAAACCATGCCATGTCAAGCTGAGCTGAGCTGAACCAAGGTGAACTGAGCTGTGCCAGCCTAGGTGGCACAATGTGCCCAGCTGTGCTGAACCGAGCTGAGCTGAGCTGTAGGTGGCATGACATCTCAAGCCATGCTGAGCCAAGTCAAGCCATGCTGTGTCAAGCCATGCTGAAGCTAGCCAAGTTGAGCTGAACCACACCTACCTAGGTGGCATGGTGTCCCAAGCCAAGCTGAAGTGAGCTGAGTCATGCTGTGTTAAGCTGAGCTGTGCCAAGCTGAGCTGTGCTCTGTCAAGCCATGCTGAACCAAGCTGTGCCAAGCTGAGCCCTGCCTACCTAGGTGGCATGATGCCTCAAGCCATGCTGAGCCAAGCCAAGCTGAGCTGTGCCAATCTGAGCTGTACCTACCTAGCTGGCGTCACGTCCCAGGCTGTCCTGAACCGAGCTGAGCCATGCCTGCCTGGGTGATACGATGTCCTGAGCTGTGCTGAGCTGAGCTGAATCACACTGAGCTGAAGATGAGCCATGTCTTGCCTGTGTAGGTGGCACAATGTCCTGAGCTCAGCTATGCTGAACTGAGCCACACTGAGCTGAGCTAAGCCATTCCAAAGTAGGTGACATGATGTCCTGAGCCATGCTGAGCCAAGCCAACCGAGCTGTGCCGAGCTGAATTGTGCCTACCTAGGTGTCATGGTATGCTGAGCTGTGCTGAATCAAGCTGAGTGGTGCTGAGCTGAGCTAAGTCAAGTCTTGCCTGTGTAGGTGGCACAGTGTCCCAAGTTGAGCTGTGCTGCCCCGTGCCTACCTGGGTGGCATGATGTCCTGAGGCACCCTGAGCCATGCCAAACCAAGCCATGCTGAGCTGAGCTGTGCTGAGCCAAGCTGAGCCATGCCTACCTAGGTGGCATGATGTCCCAAGCTGTGCTGAACCAAGATGAGCTGTCCTGAGCTATGCTGAACCCAAATGAGCTGAGCTGAAACATACCTACCTGGGTGGCACAACACCTCCAGCTGAGCCAAACTGAGCTGTGCCTGCTCTAGGTGGCATGATGTCTGGAGCTGAGCTGAGCAGTGCTAGGCTGAGCTGAGTTGAGCTGAGCAGTGCTGAGCTAAGTTGAGCTGAGCAGTGCTGGGCTGATCTGAGCTGAGCTGAGCAGTGCTGAGCTGAGCCTAGCTAGGTGGCATGATGTCCTGAGCTGTGCTAAACTGAGCTGAGCTGTGCTCAATTGCGCCTACATAGCTAGGTTTATGCCACGTCCTGAGGCAGGCCGAGCCGAGCCGTGCTGAGCAGGTGTCCCGTTATCCCACCGGCTCCATGCTGTCGGCCACAGCCCCGCTCCGTGGCGGGATGCCGGGGGGTGCCAGGGGCTGCTGGGGGGTACCGAGGGGTGTCAGTAAGTGCCGCGCGGTGCCGGTGAGTGTCAGTAGGTGCCCGGGGCAGTGCCAGGGAGGGTACTGAGGGATGCCAGGCAGCTCCGGTAGGTGCTGGAGAGCGCTGGAGGATGCCAGACTGGTCCCAGCGGTGCCGGTAGGTGCCGGTGGGTGCCGGGCTGATGCCGGCGATGCTGGTGCGTACCAATAGGTGCCGGTGGATGCCGGACCGGTGCAGGATCGGTGCCAGTGAGTCCCGGTAGATGCCGGTGGGTACCGGGCCAGCGCCGGCGGTGTCGGTGCATACCAGGGGTTGCCGGTGGGTGCCGATAGGTGTCGGGCGTTACCGGTGGGTACCGGACCGGTGCCGGTGGTGCCGGTGTCCCGGCTCGGAGCCGCTCTCCTGCCATTGGCGGGGGCGGGATGGGCCCCGCCCCGCTCCCACCNCCCCCTGGGGGCCATCTGAGCAGGGTCCTGCTGGGTGCTGCCCTCCTGCCCTTTGGGCCACCGGCTCACGTGGGTGCTGTCCCCCCGAGCCCCTTTGGGTGGCCGCCTCACGTGGGTGCTGTCCCCCCGAGCCCCTTTGGGTGGCCGCCTCACGTGGGTGCTGTCCCCCCGAGCCCCTTTGGGTGGCCGCCTCACGTGGGTGCTGTCCCCCCGAGCCCCTTTGGGTGGCCGCCTCACGTGGGTGCTGTCCCCCCGAGCCCCTTTGGGTGGCCNGCGCCCCTTTGGGTTGCCGGCTCGCGTGGGTGCTGTCCCCCCCGAGCCCCTTTGGGTGGCCGGCTCACGTGGGTGCTGTCCCCCCGAGCCCCTTTGGGTCGCCAGCTCATGTGGATGCTATCTGATCAAGGTCCTGTCTGGGTGCTGTTCTCCTTCCCCCTTGGGCTCCCAGCTCACTTGTATGTTGTTCTCCTTCTTTGGGTCACCAGCCCATCTGGGTGGGTTGCCCCTCTTGAGCCACCAGCTTCCCTTCTTATCCCTCCTCTTCCAAATCCAAGCTGGGCTGTACCTGCTCTTGCCCTTATCCTGAAACAAGGAGGCTTTAGGGAGTTGCATTGGCCACTGCAAGCAGCTCCTCAGTTTGAGGACTTGAGCCTTGGCCACCAGTTGCAGCATGATCCTGGGAGCTACTGCCTCTGAAAGGTGGGAGATTAGATGGGGCATGTGGTGAGGCTGGTGCAGACCTTGGCTCACCCAAGGGCTGATCTCTCTGGAGCTAGGCTTGTTCTTAGAAAGCATCTGGTGGCACCTCTAGAGGCTCCAACAGAACTGGCTGGAGTGCTGCTGCTTCATCCAGAGCTCTGTCCTTGGAGCTGCTGGGGTAAATGAGGTTGTTCCCCCTCTTTGCAGCGTTGTCCCCGGGATGTGCTGCTTGACTCCTCTTTGGGCTGCCTGGCCAAGAGCTCCTCTGTGGCAAAGGTGGTTCTGCAGGGGATGGGATGTGCTTCCCAGCCCAGACTGCTCACAACTCTGCCTTGGTGGCTGCATCTCTTTAGGATATCTCAGTATTCAAGTGCTTTTCCCTCTCCTTCCTCCTGCCAGCAGGGCTGGAGGATGATGAAGGTGCCTGGGGCCGGGAGGTGCTTTGCTGCAAGACGATGGCAGCAGACACAGAGTGAGGAGGAAGCACTGGAGTGGTAGTGCTGCCACTAGCGTGCCAGGAGGGTGCTGCTGGCTCCATGTGGGTGCAGAGGGGAGGGAAACCCCTGGGCATGACCTTGATGGTGCTCCCAAGGACAGGAGCCTGCCCTCATGGCGGGAAACAGCTGAGCCAGGCTTGGTGGTGAAGAGAGTTTGTGTCTGGTGATGGGCGATCCTTGAGCAGGAGAGGGGAGAGCTGGTGCCCATCCAGCTCAAAGGGCTCCGTGGTGCCAACGTGAAGCAGAGTGAGGGCTCTCTGGAGGAGGAAGCTGAGAATGAATGAATGATTCAAGTGAGTGAAGGTCAAAGCCGCGGCAGGGCAGGGCTCCATGGCTGACAGGCGCGCGCTCGCAGGTGCCCTGTGGCACACTGGGTCAAGCCAGCCCTGGCTCGGTGGCATTGCCTGTATAATTAGTGAGTCAGTGGCTGGAACAGGCTGTTCTTGCCCTGCTGTGCTGAGGTGACACCTCGGCAGCTCTGCTGTGTTTGCTCTAGGCTGGAAATGCTTGGTGGTTTTACCTGTCGGAGGTGCAGCTGGCCCTCCAGCCAGGTGCCTTGTCAAGGGGCAGATGCAGTGCCTAGGACAGCATCCCTCACTGGGGCATTTGCAGAGTGATTAGCCTGATTCCATGGTGGATTAATTCTGGACACCTCCTGGCAACTGAGTGTTGAGTGGCTGCTGGTGGGAGCAGCCAGGGAGGATTAGGGTAGGATGAGCTTTTGGAGACTGGGCAGCCTAGACCTCCTCCTCCTGCCCATGGGAAGCCAAACACGCAGAGAGAAGCATGGAGTTGGGTGACTGGAGATGCTGGATGTCAGTGGAGTGTGCAGGGTTGGGGACAGGGCTTGTGCTGTGCTGGACCCTGCAGATCAACTGAGAAATGCACTAAAGTCCCTCCTGATGCCTGCTGTGGAGCAGCACAGGTCCCAGCCCAAAAAGCTTTGGGCATCATTTCCTCTTATACACTTCTTGGGCACTGGCTTAATACCATGCCAGGGACTTGCACAGGATAAGTGATGCTTTCTTGGAGCAAAGCAATGAGGCTGGAGTACCTCCTGATAAAGGTCTCCCAGCTCTTCCAGCTGCCCACTCTTCCCAGACCCCCTGGAAACAACCCCAAATTGAGCTCTGGATGTGATGCTCTAGCCTCCTGTGCTGGTCTGGACAGCACTGGCTAATCAAAACTCAGTTTATGGGAGAGGTTGAAGGCAAAGGAACTGTGCAGCTCAGTGGGAAAGCAGCAGAGCAGATGTGGAGCTGCTGCAGAGCAAAGCTGCTGACCCTGTGGGGGTAGCAGCAGTGACTAGAAAGTTGTGATGTTTCCCATCTCTTGCAGGTTTGCAGTTCAGGTGTTGCACACGGAGCTGGGGTTGGGCTGGAGCAGGGATGGGCCTGTGCCAGAGGGGAGTGAGGAATGCTGCAGTCTCCCATGGGCTAGCAAAGTAGGTGGCCACTAGTCCCTGTGGTGTTATATTTATCCATGGCTGTGACCTCGGGGCTTTTGCTCTGCATCCTGATGATCTGACTTCTCAGGGAGTGTGGAGCTGGTATACACAGCCTGGCTGGGGGCAAGGTGGGGAGGAAAGTGTTAATCCTGCCTTCCTAGGGGAGGTCACAGCTGTTTGCAGGGAGGAAGAGAATGCCCTCCTGTGCAGCTGGCCTGAGAGAGGTCAGCCCTGTGGGAGCTCAGGCAGGATGAGGAGGGGAGCTGAGATCATGGGAGGGAGGCAGCAGCCATGTCCATGCTGTCCTGAGCCTCCCTGGGAGCCCAAACCTGCCTTGAAGATGAGCTCATGGGCTGGCACAGGCTTTGGCCAAGGGTGGGAAGCTGCAGGGACCCCAGCATGTGGTATGGGCAGCAGCCTGACCTGGCACTGGCAGGCTGTGAGGAAGCTGGTAGCTGGCATCCCTTGCTGCCATCAGGCTGCTGATGCTGGTGGTGGGCACCCATGAGCCAGTGATGCAGCTGTGTGCAGCCTTGCTTGCTCCAAGCATTGAAGGGCTCCTTTCTGGGTGTCCCTTCCCAAAGCCAAAAATGGCACTGTTGGGTGTCCTTGAGTGCCAGAGTCCCCCTGAGCTGTGTGAGTGAAGAGGAGGGGTGATGTTACTTGTATCCCCTCTTTCCTTCTCCTTGGGAATTGGTCTTAAAAGCACTCAGCCTCTGTAGCCTGAGGCTACAGGCACTTGGAAGGCAGTGGTGAGTTACCACTGGGTTTAGTGCCTGGAGGTGGTGGAGGGACACAGCCATGAGCATCCTGAGGCTCTGCTGTGCAGCTGGAGCTGTGTGTGAGTGCTCAGGGGGGCTTTTTGGGCAGTAGCTAATTGCCTGAATGATACAGATCCTTGGCAAGGGCTGAATGCCGAGCAGCAGGTAGCCCTTGGATAACTGCAGGGCTTTGCTGGCATGGGGGGGAAGACATGACATGTGTTGCAAGGTCTCCATTGACTTCTACCCAGCTTGGATCAGCAGTTAGAGGATCACAGGATCTTAGGGGTTGGAAGGGATCTCTGAAGATGTAGTTCAACCCCCCTGCAAGAGCAGGACAACCTAGAGCAGTTGCAAACAAGGGACTTGTTGCTCTGCCTGCAAAAGTTGTATCTGAATGACACAGCTCCAGAATAACCCAAAGCCATAGGACAACTCCATCCTTGGTCCACCTTGGTGCACGAAGAAGCACCTGCAGAGCCCAATGAATCATCTTAGTGAAAAGCAGGTCCTGCCCCAAGGCTGCCACATTCTCCTCCTCCTTCACACTGCAGGCAAAGCAGAGGTTTTCCTGCTGAGGCTCTTGTTCCAGTTGCATGCCCCATTAACAACCTGAAATGGGTCAGAGCTGCAGATCACCTTCAAGGTTAACAGAGGTTCTGCAGCTTGCTCGTAGTCAGAGCAGAGCCTTCAGCCTTTCCCATGGACTTGACAGATGTTGAAGCATCTGGTGACTGCAGCAGGATGGGGTGATTTGATCCAGATGTTGGGATTGCTGCTGTCCTGCTGTGAAGGTAAATGACTTTCCTTGCTGGAAGAGCAGCATTGCTCCTCTCCAGCCTTTGGTGGTGCCTCTTAAGACTCATTTTCCAGCTCCACTTGGTGTTTGTTGGGGGTCCAGACTTTGGGGCTTTGTTGTGGAGTAATTCCTGCTGACTCCAGGATGGACACCTCTGCTCCAGGGCATGGCTGCAGCATTGTGTGTGCTCACAGCCTGGCTGGTGCTCAGCACCCCTGCCATGAGTAAAGCTTCTTGTGGCAACACTAGAGCTCTCCATAGGCAACTTCCACCCTGCTTCTGGAGCCACAGAGCCAGCTCTGAGCTTCTTGAGCTCTGCCCTAGGCTAAGTGCAGACTGAAAAGCAGCCTCATCTGAGCAATTGCTCTGAAGAGCAAAGCCAACTGAGGAGGGGGACAGGACTGAAACCAAATCCCAACCTCCAACCCTGGTGTACATCCAATGCCTTGCATGGCTAAAGAAGAAAAAAGGGACAAATGTAACCCTCCCTGTGCCTGCTGGGCTTGAAGCCCCCATCCCTTCCTCTCTAGCTGTGGCTGGTGGGCTTGAAGCCACTCTACACCTCTCTAGCTGTGGCTGGTGGGCTTGAAGCCACTCTACACCTCTCTAGCTGTGGCTGGTGGGCTTGAAGCCCCCATCCCTTCCTCTCTAGCTGTGGCTGGTGGGCTTGAAGCCCCTCTCCACCTCTCTAGCTGTGAGTTTGGTTGCTGTGGGCAGAGCAGGTAAGCTGTGTTCTCTGCCTCTCCCTGCAGGGCTGAAGCTCTACCCTGCTCTGTCACAACCCTCCGTGGTTTCAGGAGTCTTCTTCCCCTCAGTAGGCTTCCTCAGCAGCTGGTGCCTGCCCCTGCTCACCACAGACCTTTCACTAGGTGCCCTCTTGTATCAGAGCAGCCCTTTTGGAGGCTGCTGAGGGCACAGAGCTGTCGGGGAGGTTGGTTTGGTTGTGGTGGTTTCAGCACCGTTAACCAAACGCCATGAGCACAGCTAGTGAGGAGGCAAAGAGCCTCAGAGTTGCACAATGTGGGAGAGCAGAGAGTTGGTGGAGAAAACCCAAGCTGGCTTGGTGAAGGGCTCAGGGTTATGCAGGGACATGAGAGCCACAAAGCAGAGGCTTCCCTGCAGCAATGAGCCTGTCAGCTGGGAGCGGATGCTCCGGGAGGAGTGTGGGCAGCTGCTGCCCTCGAGTCCAGTGAGCAGCACATCTTTACATGAGCTCTGGGATTGTTACCCACTGCTGAGCCCAGGGGATGGGGATGGGAAAAGCTGCTGCCTCTTTTGCTACTGGTAGCATTGGGGTGGTGGATTTGCCCAGCTGGAGTTTGGCTTGAGCAAGGAATGGGCTGAGAAGGGACTCCAAGGTGCCTACAGTAAGCCTGGGCAAGCATTTGCCTTCTCATAGTCTTCTCTCAGTGTTGGGGGTACCTCTGCTTGCCCAGCTGAGCTGTACAGGAGGAGAGGCTGCAGGGCTTTCATAGCTCTTCACATATCCCTTCTGTGAGCTGGGACCCTGAGGTGGAACATGTCCAAGCCCATTGCCCTCATGCTGTCAGAGTGTTGTTTAGGGATATTTTGTGGGAGTTGCTTTAACCTTGTCCAGCACATACCTGTCACCTCCTTCTCCAGTTCCCCTTGGCTGCTGGAGTACATCCACCATCTCCAACCTCTGTTCTTCTATGCATACTTCCACATGCAACATACCACTTGTGCTTCCTTCTGCCCTGGAGAGCTGCCAGCCCCTGAGCTTGAGCAGCTTGCCCATTGGGACCTGGCTTCCCATCCCACATGGTGCTCTCCTGGGATTTGTGGCCTCTAAGGCTCTAATCTTGAAAAGCAGTTTGGGGCTTGATAGGCTTTGTGGTTGTGCAGCCTCTTGCTGGGTGCTTGGCACTGGGGAGCCAGATGGTGAGTGCTCCCCAGGCAGCCTGGGGATGGACAGGAGGGATGATGGGCTGCTGAGCTGAGCTGCTGCAGGAGGTACCTGCCCTCACATCTTCTGGAGATGCTTTAAATGGCTGCTCTCCTCTTTCAAGCCTTTCTCTTTCTTCTGGTGGTGATCTTCTCCTGCTGGGTCTCTCAGCTTCCACCAGACATGCCCTTAAGGAGCTTTGTGTTCCCTCCCTACCCTTTTTCTCCACTCTGGTGGTCATGCTCCAGTTTAGCATAAACATCATGCTAGGCACAGCTGCTTCTCATGACCATGGCCAAGGACACTTGGGAGCAATGCTTGCTTCTCTCCAGAGTCCCTGTTACCAAGAGAGGAGAAGCTCTAGAAGCTAGGCTGACTTCTGTCCTCCCTTCAGCTGCTGGGCTGGGCTCTGCTTGTGCATGTGGATGCTGCCCTGTCCCAGTCTGGCTCAGCAGGGCTATGTCCAAGCACATCAGCCTGGAGACCACATCCATGTGCTTAGGGAAGATGCAGCAGAACAGTCTAGTGATGCTCAAACTCTGCTGAGGGGGAGGGTGAGGAGGGGACAATGTGCATTAGGTACAGAAGGGGCTGGTGTGGCTTGAGGTGGCCATGGGGGTACAGTTCTTAGCCTGGAGGTCTAAATCAGGGCACTTGGCTGAAGCTCAGCTGGTGCTTGCTCAAGTGTTCTAAAACCAAACCCCAAACCTGAGCATCTGGAAGCTGCCAGAGAAGTTGGTGCCACTGCAGAGCCCATTGTGGTGTGAGGATGGGCAGGCCTTGTGGCCACTTCTTCTCCTTGCCTGGCCTTGTGGCATGGGGTGGGAGTTTGGCCTTTGTAAGAGCAAGGAGATGGCACCTTAGAACCAAAGTTCAGCACCAAAATAGCCCTGAGCTGCTGTGACTCCATCAGAACCACCACAGCTTTATGGTGCTCTGAGCTACTTAACATCCTGATGCTTTAGGCTTGCTTTGGAGTGCCTGCTTGGGTCAGCATTGCCCCAGGCTGGCTTTGTCCCAGCCCCCTTGGCTTGTCCCCCTCCACTGTGCTGGAGTAGCATCCTGTCCTGGGTGGCAGTTCAGGGTTCTTCAGTGACTCACCTGACCCATCATACAGACAGAGCTTCTCCTGGTCCTGATGTGGCTGTGATGCTTTGCTGTCCTGGCTAGAAATACCATGCTTGAGGTGTCCTGGGGTAGTGATGGCTCCTGGTGATCCATCTGGAAGAGCTGATCTTCCCTTCTCCTCTTTGGGGATGGCTTAGCCCTGCCCATAGCATACCTTAGGCACCATGATCTTCTGCCTCTCCTCCCTGGCTTCTGGTGTCTGATGTGTTAGCACATGTGAGAGGCTTGGTTGGTGTTTCTGCAGCCTGCTGGCAGTCCCTGGGAAGCCCTTTTGCAGCCCAGAGACACTCCCAGCAGATGCCCCAGCCATGGCTTTGCTGCAAGCTCCTTGTTCCTCAGGAACATCTTCAGTGCCACATCCCAGCCATGGCTGAGGGAGCTTTCCAGCTTCCCAGCCTGGCTCCCACCAGGTCTCTCCATCTCCAAGAGCTCAGGCAGATGAGTTCCTGGCACCAGCTTGGCATCAGCAGTGATGTGCTCGAGCTGTCCCTGGGCCATGTGTGTCCTTCCCAGTGACAGCTCTTGCTGATGGATGGCTTCTGTGGCTCGCCAGCTCCGTGTTCCCAGTTCACTCTGTTCCCTCTGAAGGTGATTATTAACCCAGTTATTGCCACAGCTCTTCACAACTTCCTCCTCTTGAGGGAACATCCATCCATCCATCCATCCATCCCAGATTAGCTCTGCTGTACAGACTGTGCCCTGTCCCTGTGCTGCTCTCAGTCTTCTGCTCGTCCCTGACTGCAGAAAGCTTGAATCCTTGATCGTGACAGTCTAGCTGCTCCTCTTGGGAAGAGGTTCTCACCAAATCCCAGCATGGTGGACGTTGGAAGGGACCTCTGGGGATCAGCCAGTCCAACCAGCCCTCCTAAAGCAGCCTCACCCACCATCACCTCCAGGGGCCTTGGGAATCTCTCCACACAAGGACACTCCCCAAGCTCTCTGGGCAGCCTGGGCCAGGGCTCTGCACCCTCACACCAAACAACTTTCTCCTCCTGTTCAGCTGGAAGCTCCTGGGTTCCAGTGTGTGCCCATTGCCCCTTGGCCTGGCCCTGGGCACCACTGAGCAGAGTGTGGCCCCAGCCTCTTGCCCCCTGCACCCTTTAGCTCTTGCTGAGCACTGAGCAGCTCCCCTGTGGCTCTGCTCTTCTGCAGGCTAAGCATCCCCATAGCTCTCAGCCTTTCCTCCTGCCAGAGCTGCTCCAGTGCCCTCAGCATCTCCCTAGCCTCTGCTGGACTCTCTGCAGTAGTTTCTTGTCTCTCTTGCACTGGGGAGCCCAGACCTGGCCCCAGGACTCCAGCTGTGGCCTCCCTAGGACTGGTTAGAGGGTGAGGAGAACCTCCCTCACTCTGCTGCTCACACTCTTCAGCCACACTCCAAGACACCATTGGCCTTTTTGGCCTTGAGGACACACTGCTGGCTGATGGTGAACTCATTGTTTCCCAGCACTTCCAAGTCCTTCTCCACTGAGCTGCTCTCCAGCAGATCAACCCCTAGCCTGTCCTGCTCCATGGGATTATTTCTCCCCTGGTGCAGAACCCTACGTTTTCCTTGTTGAGCTTTCTGTGGTTCCTCGCCCCCAGCTCTCCAGGCTTCCCTCAGTGGAGACAGCAGCTGCTGGAAGATGCTGTGACAAGCAGCTGCTTCTAGGAAGTTGCCTGTAACCTTTTTTCTGTGAAAGCCTGAAGCACTGCTGGAGGAGAGGCACTTCCTCTGCCCCATCTCTTTGCAAGCTCCATGTCACTGCTCCCCAGCAGCACCATCACTGCTGTGCTCTAGGGCTGCCTTATCTCCCAGGCTGGCCTGTGCCTGCTGCACCTGTGGCTGAGGAAGACTCTGGTGCTTTGGCATCTGCTGAGCTTGCCAGTGCAAACCCTTAGGCTGAGCTTAGTTGGGTGCATGTCCTTAAAGCCTGTGCTGAGGCTGACTGCATGCTCATGGATGAATCCTGTGCATCTCCTTGGGCAGGCAAAGGTGGCTAGACTCATTTGCTGGGCCCAGTAAGAAGCTCCTGGCTTCCTTAGCCCTCCTGGTTGCAAGCAGCATCTGCTGCCCACAGCTTTGGTGGAGGGAGAGGGAGAAGGCATCTGGGTGGCTTTTAGTGACAGGGCCAAGGAGAGCTGTGGCTCCCCAGGCTGATTTCTCTCACAACTGCTCTTGTGCTTTTGGCTTCCCAACACTGATAGAGCAGAGCTGCTGCTGACAAATGGGCTTTGAGTGAGGAGCTGCTGCTGCAGCCACACTGGCCTCAGGGCTCCTCATCAGCACTGCCTGCCTGCTGCAGGTTGTCTAGGCAGAAAATCAGATTGTCCCCTTGCCTTGCTTTGCTTAAGTGAACAACAGCTTCCTGAGGGGAGGTGATGGCGTGTGAGGCTGCACAAGCACTTGGCTAATCGCTTGTAATTCACACCATCTGGCCCTTGTCCCCAGCAGGAGGAGGGGGTTAGGTCACCCCCTCCACCCCCCATAGCGATGGACAGCCTGAGCCCTGCCTTCTGCTGTGCTTCACATGCCTCTCTGCTGGGGTGAGGGGAGCTACCTGACCCATAGGACCCTTAGGGCCTTGCTGACCCCCACCCCAACCCACAGGAGCTGCTGGAGGGATGTGGATGTGGCACTTCCTCCCAGCACCTAAGGGCTGGTAGTCTCTGGCTGGCTGTGCTGTGTAGGAGGTCCCAGAGGACTGAAGGGTCCCCGGGGAACAGGATGTGCCAGCTCTTGGCTCAGATCCTGCCCAGGGATGGAGGCTGAGGCTTTGCAGGGATGCCAACCACAGGCTGCTTGGGTAGGAGGTTGGGGTTCATGCAGTGTCCTCTCACTAGGGATTTGGGGATTGGGATTTGGGTCATCCCGGAGGGCACCTCCTTAGGTTTAATTTGATTAAATTGAATGAGGCTTGTGGCTTCCCAAAAATGGGTGCTGAGAAGCAGCAGCAGCATCACAGGGACTTCTAGCATCCCAGCCCCATCTGCCTGGGCATGGGAGCTGCTCCTAGGGGTTCCATAGGGAGCAGGGCCACTCCACAGCACCATGGCACACTGCCACACCAACTGTGACCAGTGTACGGTCTCCTGTTGATGGTGATGCCCCCAGCTGCACTAGGGTGCAGCAGGAGCTGCTGTGCCCCTGCCCTGCTCTGCTCCCCTGACAGGGTGTGGGCAGGCAGTGGGTGATGGCTGCTGGGGTGGCTGTGGCAGCTCAGCTGCCATGGGCACAAGTGCTCCCGCTGTCCCCTCCCTCCTCAGCACCCTGCCAAGAATTTGTTCCCTCTCACTCGGGGTTAACATCATCCCTTGATGACTCTTCACTTGCTCCAAAGGTGTGTGGCATCCAGAAGGTGTTGGCTGCTGGGCATTTCATCCCACCCACACCCTGCCCCATGCTAGGTACCCCCTCCCTGAGTCCCTTTTGGGGACACCTCATCCCCTCTGGTGGCACAGTCCCTACTGCTCTGGCCACCCCACTTGGTGCTACCTCACCCTGTTCTTCACAGATTTGTCACAGTTGGAAGGGACCTTAAAGCTCCTCTATTCCAAACCCCCTGCCCTGGGCAGGGACACCTGGCACTAGAGCAGCTTGCTCCCAGCTCCAGCCAGCCTGGCCTGCAACACTGCCAGGGCTGGGGCTGCCACCACCTCTCTGGCCAACCTGGCACAGTGGCTCAGCACCCTCCTGGGGAACAACTTCTGCCTAACAGTCAACCTAAACCTCCCTTCATCTAGTTTGGATCCATTCCCCCTAGTCCTAGCACTCCCTGACAGCCTAATAAGTCCCTCCCTATAGTCCTTCCCCCAGGGGATCCCCATGGTGCTCCCAGGATGGAGCTGGGATGCCCAAGCCCAAGCAGCAGAGCCAGGCTCAGTCCCTGCTGCTCTCGTTTGGGTGCCCAGCGGAATCTCCCTGCGGTGCTGCTGGGCTCAACCCCAACCCACGCCTGCAGCAGCTGGATCTGAGGTGGCAGCAGTGAATCCTGCCAGGGCCAGAAGGCAACACCTCTGAGCAAAATGTCAGCAGTGTTTAGCTTGGCATCTTGGGCAGGGTTTGAGCCTGAGCCTGTGGAAACAAGGAGCTCAGCGTGTTAATCCGCTCAGCCTCGGCACCCTGGCTCCCCTCCTGCTGACAGTGTTCTGGAGCCCCAGGGCTGGGAGGCTGGGGACAGCAGGGACAGCCCCCTCTTGGCGAGGGGTCTTGGGCAGGGTAGTGGGGCACCTGGCCCAAAAGCTCTGTGTGGGAGGTGGGATTGATGTCCTGGGATTTGGGGAGCGGTGGCAGGGCTGCAGATGGAGCACCCAGGTGATGACCTGCAGAACTGGGGAGGGGTGACGCTGCTCCGGGTGTCCAACCCAGCTGGCAAGCACCCAGCTCTCTCCAGGCTTGGGGAAAGATGGAGCATCCTCAAGGGATGCCCCACAGCCCACCCCATTGCCCATCTGTGCCCTGTGGCAGCAGTTGGCCATACTACCAGGGCTAATGCTGAGGATGCTGGTCCACTGGGGCAATCCTTCTGCACGTTCCATGCTGGGGTCCCAAACTGGAGTGGCCATGGAGGGAGCACCTCCTGGGGAACTGGTCTGTCAGCGGGATGCTCAGACATGAGGCAATCTCTCTCCAGGTTCTACTCTGGGGTCCCAGATGAGGGTGGCCATGGAAGAGCTGCTGCTGTGCCCAGGCACCCACCAGCCTCTGGGCAGCTTCACACAAGGCTTCTTCAGCCAAGCTGTGCTGCTGGCCATTGAGGTTTTGCAGGTCTGTGCTGGTCCTCCCCTGTGGTGTGTGGCTCAGGGATGAGGATGCCCAGCTTATGGCTTGAGGATGAGAAGGCACAGCTTATGGCTAGAGGGTGAAGATGCATGGCTAGTGACTCAGGGATGAGTATGCACAGCTTGCAGTTCAGGGATTAGGATGCTTTCCTTGTGGCTTGGGGATGAAGATGCATGGTGTGAAGCTCGATGGCTGCTTGGCTCACGGGTGGGAGGTGAGGCTTGCATGGCTTATGGCTTAAGGATGAGGCTGCACAGCTTGGATCTTGAGGATGAAGATGTATGGCTTGGAGCTCATGATTCAGGGATGAGGATGCAAGGCTCACAGCTTGGGGATGAGAGCACAAAGCTTATGGCTTGGGGATGAGGATGAGGATGGAGCACACACACATCCACAGCTCAGGGATGAGGATGCACAGCTCGTGGCTGAGCTGAGCTGAAGATGCACTGCTTGTGGCTCAGGGCTGAGGATTCCCAGCTCAGGTGTGGAAGCCACTCCTGAGCTGCAGAGCCATGCCTCCTGCCCTCCAGCAGGCAGGGTGCCAGTGTTGGGTGCAGGGGCACAGGTGTGGCTGTGCTCTGGTAGCTGCCAGGCAGTAGGTGTGTTATCAGCTGTCTAACTGCAGCATCGATTTGGAGCATGTGTCTGTGTGTGGCAGCCTCGGTGCTGGCTGCAGGAGTGGGCTAAATACCTGAGATAGCAAAAAAAGCCAGCACTGAGCCACACCTGACTCATACTGGAAGGTATGTGCCCACACCAACCCAGACTGGGGCTTCAGCTGGTGGCAGGTGAGCCCAACCTGGCTCCTGGCAGTGAGGAAAGATCAGCAGTGCTCACCCCTCTGCCACAGCCAGGCAGGCTGGCAGGGAGCTGACAGAGCTCAGCCCATCTGGTGGCTCTGCATTCACCAGCGAAGGCATCTCTGGGCACACAAAGCCACATAGTCAGTCCTCTTCTGACTAGTATCCCAGCAGCGATGCTGGAGGTCAGACCTTTTTGCTTGCTCAAGATAGGTACAACTGGGGCTTGCTGTGCCAAATTCCCAGCGGAAGCAGGTGTGCCCTGGTCCTGGGGAGAGCTGCAGTGCATGGAGCTTCTGCAGAGTCCCAGGGAATTGCTGCTGACCTGCTGCTCTGGCACCACTCCCCACCCCAGGGTGGGCGTTTGTCCCCCTGCTTGTGGAGCTCTGCTGAGTTTGGGCTCTGCTTCTGCTGCAGCAAAAGTCTCTGATTGCTGGCCCAGCGCCTGGGGCAGTGGGGAGGTATGATGAGGGAGATGCCATAAGGGGGATACAATGAGGGGGGTGCAATGGAGGCATCAAGCCCACCACCCCCCTCCCTTTGCTGGGCCTCTCCTGCTCTCGTTCCAAGCGCGGTCCCTCCCGCCGGCGCGGCTGCAAGAGCAGTTGGCAAGCAGGGAGCCGGGACTGGAGGAGCCGCCGCCGGCATCTCCTCGTGATGCAGCATCCTCGGAGGACGGCGAGCCCAGCGCCAGCCTCGCCGGGGCCGCGCAGACTGCCCGGCTCCAGCCCGCCCGGCTCCAGCCCTCCCGGCCAGGCCAAGCCAGCAGCGGAAGCCCCGGCGCGCCCGAAGGGTGCCTCGTGTGCTGGTAGCCACGGGGAGCGAGCGTGGCCCTGGGCAAGCTGCCGTGCTTTTGGGGCTACGGCTTGTGGTCCCGAGGACGTTTCATTGTCCCTCCCTGCGCTCTTGGCCATGCCGGAACGCGGCGGCTGGGAAGCCGAGCAGTGCCGGAGACCTTAAATAACACCAAGCGCATCCTCACCCTCCTGGCCCCGGGCCTCCCGCCAGCCTCCCAGGAGCTTTGTGTGTGTGTGTGTGTGTGTGTGTGAATAAATTAAAACTTCCGAAACAAACCCTCCAACTGCCCTGCTCCTCTAAGGCAAACCAAACCCTGTCTGGCTCAGCCAGCACACAGCCGTGTTTGCTCCCTCCTTGCCCCAAACAAGACAGCAAACCTGTTTCCTCTTGGTTTTGGGGGCCTGTTTGCTAGTGTTTTGAGGCTTGGGAAGGTGATAAGGAGCTTAATGTTTGGCGTGGCAGCTTTCCTTGCCGGCAGGGCCAGGAGCAGCACAGGTAGCCGTTTTCCGGTGGCGGTGGTGGCAGGCAGGGTGCTGGCTGTGACACAGCAAGGCCGTTGCCGCCAGCACTTTTCTTTTTAAAGCTTATCTTTATTGCAGTTTTCTCTTGCACTGCTGGGAAAGGTAAAATGCACTTTTATCTGCCTGGCTGCTGGCAGCACGACCTGTTCCCAGGGAGTGGAGAGGCCAATGTGCCGTCCGGCAGCCCGCAGCACCTTCAGCATCCCCTGTGGCACCGGCGATGACGCTGGGGGTGATGCTGAGCTAGGTCAGCATGGACCTGTGCTGGGTAGGAAAGGGGTGACCCTGCAGCCCCTTCGTGCCAGCTGAGCACCTCTGGGGTGTGTTGTTGCTCTGGCCTCTGGCCAGGACCTTTTTTATAGGTGTCTGATGCAATGATAAAGCAAAGCCAAGCTGGGGAGCCACCCGTGGGCATTGAGCCGAGGATGGCTTAGCTGGAGCCAGCAGCACCCTAATCCCAGCCTGAGGTCTGAGAGTAGGGAGCCAAGGAGGAAAGGATGCTCAGCTGGTCCCTGTGTCCACCCTAAGGCTGATGGCAAGGGTGCTGGGAGGAAGCTGGAATTTGAGGGGAGTGTGTGCATGGAGTGGGTGCTCAGGGCCACCATTGCATCCATCCTAGGGTAGCTCAAGATGCTGGAAAGGGCCTTTTCTCAGGGCTGTCCTAAGGAGCACTCAAGGGTGCCAAGCAGGCGGGTACATGGGCCACAGGGCTGTCCCCACAGTGCTCCCCAGTTAATGGTTAATGTGCCTGGGCAGCAGCAGTGGCACTGGCTCCTTCCGAGCTATCAGCGCTGCCATCGGCCCCAGGAACAAGCTGTACCTTGCTGCCGCTGTTTGTTTGCATCCCAGCAGCTCCACCCCAGCCACCAGCCCTGCCGCTGCCCCGCGACACCCAGCTCCCGCCCAGGCTGTCCCCCAGTCACCCCAGCGGTGCCTTTGTGGGTGATGGTGTCATCTGCAGTGCCCCTGCTCGAGCTGAGAGGGAGGAGGTGAGGCTGGGACTGGGCATGGCAGCACCCAGTGCTTCTCAGCGTGGGACATCCCAGTTGGCCGCTCCGTTGAAGGATGTGGGTGGGCAGGAGCAGACTGGGGTCAGCAAACAAGGGGCTGCTGTGCCTCTTGGCTATCATTTCTGGGAGGTAAAAAGCACTTGGGGCCAGGCAGCGTCTGCTTGGTGCCCAGTGGAGCTTTTGGAGGCTGTTTTGGGGCTTCCCATCCCACATGGTGCTGCCTCATGCCCTCAGTTTTATCTCCACCTTGCAGCAGCGAGGCGATAGGGGTGATGGGCTTGCAGATAAGGGAGTGTTTGCTTCCTCCCACAGGTGTGTGAGAGAGAAACCAGCAGCTCCCTGAGCTGCAAATGCCCCAGGGCAAGGTCACATCCCTGGTGGGTCAGGAGCAGAGCAACAAGCCATGGTGGTCCTAAGGAGGGCAACCCATACCAGAGGGATGTTTGATCATAGCATCATAGAATGGTTTGGGTTGGAAGAGACCTTGAAGATCAACTATTCCCAACCCCCTTGCCAGTAGACCTGGTTGCTTAAAAGCCTCATCCAAGCTGACCTTGAACACTTCTAGAGATGGAGCATGCACAGCTTCTCTGGGCCACCTGTTGCAAGTGCCTCACCATCCTCACTGTGAAGACTTTCTTCCTACTAGCTAATCCAAACCTAGCCTCTTTCCACTGAACACCCTCACCCCTTGTCCTCGCACTACACTCCCTGATAGAGAGAGTGTTGTGATCTCAGAGTGTGTCATCTTCATCCCTGGGCTTGGTCCCTGGGGATGGAGGGGCAGAGGAAGAGAGTCTCTCTTGGGGCTGGGGACAGCCTCTTGCCACAGCAGGATTCCTCTTGGCTCTTGCAGGCTGTGACTCCGGCTTCGGGCAGGCGACGGCACAGCACTTGGATGCTCTGGGTTTCCGGGTGTTCGCCAGCGTGCTGGACCCGCAGGGCCCCGGCGCCCAGGAGCTGCGCAGGAGCTGCTCGCCGCAGCTCACCCTCCTGCAGATGGACCTGACCAAGCCAGAGGACATCCAGCGTGTCCTGCAGCACATCCAGGCCCACACCAACAGCACAGGTAGGAGCCTTTGGCATCTCCACAAGGTTCCCCACACAGTTCCCCAGGAGCTCAGCTTGCAGTCCGTGTGGCAGTGCCAAGCCTCCATGTACTTACCCCTCTGTGGACTGCATCCCTGCCAACAGCCTCTGCTAATGGGGCTTGTCCCAAGGCACCCCACAATTCCCCTGCACACCCCCTGAGCTGTGGAGCAAGCGGGATCCCCAGGGTGGTGATTGCCCCATCTGAGTCACCTCTTTGCACATCCAATTGCAGGGCTCTGGGGGCTGGTGAACAATGCTGGCTTCAATGACACCATCGCCGACGCTGAGCTCTCACCACTGGGCAAGTTCCGCACATGCATGGAGGTGAACTTCTTTGGCTCCCTGGAGCTCACCAAGGGCTTGCTGCCCTTACTGCGCTCTGCCAGCGGCCGCATCGTCACCGTCAGCAGCCCCGCGGGTGAGCAGAGCCCTGGCACCACCAGCCTGGCTGTGGGCTTCAGCATCCCTGAACTAGGCTCAGTTCTGGGCTCCTCACTCCAAGAAGGACATTGAGGTGCTGGAGTGTGTCCAGAGAAGGACAAGGAAGGTGGTGAAGGGTCTGGAGCACAAGTGTGGTGAGGAGCAGCTGAGGGAACTGGTGTTGGTTAGCCTGGAGAAAAGGAGGCTCAGGGGAGACCTTCTTGCTCTCTGCAACTCGCTGAAAGGAGGTCACACTGAGGTGTGGGTTGTTCTCTTCTCCCAAGGAACAAGTGACAGGACAAAAGGAAACAGCTTCAGGTTGTATCAGGAGAGGTTTAGGCTGGACATTAGTAGCAATTATGGCCCCTGGTGCCATAACTGTGCTGACAGNAACTGAAGGAGCGGTTAGGCATTGGAACAGGCTGTCCAGGGATGTGGTGAAGTTGTTATCCCCAGAGGGATTGAGAAGCTGTGTAGCTGTGGTGCTGAGGGACATTGTTTAGCAGTGGCATGGCAGGGTTAGGTTAATGGTTGGCCTTGATGATCTTAAGAGGTCTTTTCCCTCCTTAATACTTCTAGGATCCCCATGGTGTGGCTCTCTCAGCCAGCTGCAGCAGACTGGCACTGGCCACTCTAAGATGAGCTGGAGCCATGGTGCTGTATGGGCATCCTGGCAGCATGGGCAATCCCAGCCCTGCTGCCACATCAGGGATGACAACTCCAAGCTTGAGCTGGCCAGGAAGGGAAAATCAGCTTCTTCTCCCCCTCACTTCTTTCGTCCCCATTACAACACATTAATTTGAAGCAAGTTCCAGTTGCTCTCTCAGCAAAACCACAGCTAAAGCCTCTCCTGGAGCAGGGACTGGGAGCACAGCCTGACACAAGCCCTCCTGGTCCCTGCTCATGCAGGCAGCTGCCTGAGATCTCACTCACTCATCCTCTGTCTCTCCAAGGTGACCTACCCTTTCCCTGCCTGGCAGCCTACGGGGCCTCGAAGGCAGCACTCAGCCTGCTGATGGACACCTTCCGCAGCGAGCTCCAGCCCTGGGGAGTCAAAGTCAGCCTCATCCTGCCTGGCTACTACAAAACAGGTGAGAGGGTTGGTGGCAACTGACCTCGGAAAGGCAGGAGAGATGGAGCAATGGCAGGAGCAGCTGGTGGTGCAGGAGCATCCTCAGCCACCTCCCTGGGCATAGTGGCCATCCTATGGCCTTTGGGCTCCAGTTGGTGAAAGGTTGGGTCAGGATCAAGGCCCACCAGCAAATTCTCTGTCACTGGGGCTGGCCAAATCACCTCAGCCATGTTCATGACTGCATCATCCCCCTTGCAGGCTGGGTCTGAGACCTCTGGTGCCGTCCTGGGCTACCAAGAGCCACCATGGTGGTCCCACCACACTTTCTTCCCCATGGCAGATCCCTGCCAGGGATCTAGATGCAGGACCTTCTCTTGTGAGACCTCACCTGGACTACTGCATGCAATTCTGGAGCCCCCAGTACAAGAAAGATATGGACATGCTGGAAAGTGTCCAGAGAAGGGCCACAAGGATGATCAGAGGCTGGAGCACCTCTCCTATGAGGACAGGCTGAGACACTTGGGGTTATTCAGTCTGGAGAAGAGAGGGCTCTGAGGAGAACTTTTTGTGGCCTTCCAGGATCTGCAGGGGCTACAAGAGGGCTGGGGAGGGACTTTTTATGCTGTCAGGTAATGATAGGACTAGGGGGAATGGATCCAAACTAGAGGAGGGGATATTTAGGTTGGATGTTAGGCAGAAGTTGTTCCCCAGGAGGGTGCTGAGCCACTGGCCCAGGTTGCCCAGAGAGGTGGTGGCAGCCCCATTCATCCCTGGCAGTGTTGCAGGCCAGGCTGGCTGGGGCTGGGAGCAAGCTGCTCTAGTGCCAGGTGTCCCTGCCCATGGCAGGGGTGTTTGGGGCTAGATGAGCTTTAAGGTCCCTTCCAACCCTGACAGTTCTGTCATTCTATGACTGGGGTGGGGGCTGGACGAGACAGAGGCCACACAGCTCATGGCAGGGCCGTCCGTGTCTTTGCAGGGACAACGTGTGACCCTGCCTTCTGGAACCTGCAGAAGCAGCAGCTGGTGGCCAGCCTGCCCCAGGAGCTGCTGCAGGCCTACGGTGAGGACTATGTGGAGGAGATCAACCGCCAGTTCATCCAGTTCATGAAGGTGGCAGTGGAGGACCTGAGCGCGGTGGTGAACAGCATCACGGACGGGCTGCTGGCTGCCAACCCAGCCGTGCGCTACTACCCAGGGCAGGGCCTTGGGCTCATGTATTTCATCCACCGCTACCTGCCCTATTTTGTCCGAGACTTGTTCTTGAAAGGGTTCTTCATCAACCCCAAGCTGCCCCGAGCGCTGCGGCAGGAGCACCACAAGGAGGCCAAGAAGGCCTGACCTTGACCCAGATGCAGGCGCGGGGCAGGAGCAAGCCTTCTCCCAGGATCTCCAGGATCACACCAGCCACCATTGCCATCCCGTGCCTGGACAATCAGCACTAGACTTTACAAACCAAATCTCTTTCCAGAATCAGGCAGATCTATTTTCTATCGTGCAAGAATCAACGTTTTCTAGAGACCTTGGTTTTGTACTTTTTCTAAGCGCGTGTCCTCCGAGGGGACCTGACTCTGGCAGCTCTGCCCCACAGGCTGGGATGGACCTGGGGCATTTCTCAGCTACCTGATCTCCTCCTCACTGCTCTGGGAGCTGCACTGCTCTCCCTCACCCCCTTGACTGGGTCAGGCCCGGGATCCTGCGACTGCTGCCATGCCAACCCCTTGCCCTTAATCACACACACTCCGCACGTGCTCCCGGTGAGCACGGGGGCCGAGGCTGCCAGTGCCCCAAAGCTCTTCACCAGATGAACTACCTGATTGTCACTTTTTAAATAAATCTGTTCTTGATAAGCCTCCAGGCTCTGGCAGTCTCCTTCTGCAGGGCAGCACTGCCAGGCTCCCTCAGGGATATGCCCCTGCCTGTGGGCAGAGCTGAGCTCAGGCAGAGCTGGCACCACAGGCAGAATCACACAGAACCACAGACTCATTAAGGTTGGCAGAGACCTCCAAGCTCATCCAGTGCAACCATGCCTAGCACTCCCATACCACTAACCCATGGCCCTAAGGACCACAGCTCAATGTTTCTTCAACCCCTCCAGGGATGGTGACTCCAGCACCTCCCTGGGCAGCCTGGGACAACACTTAACAACCCAGAAAAGAGCTCAGCCTGCCAGGAAGGGCTTGCTCCTGCTTCCCCACTACTCCTCACCCACCTCTAAAGGCTTCCTGGTTCCGTGGCCCTGCTGGGGTAAGGATGGAAGTGATGACAGTGTCACACAGGGCTAGCCCCACACCAGAAGGCCAGGTACAGGGGAACAAGCCATGCAGCTCCCTAACCACATGCCTCGCTCCCAAAAAGCTGCACCTCCCAGGCACCCAGCAGCTCAGCACCCACAGACCAGGCTGAAGCAAGTGCTTAGGGCCCCTAGGCATGGTATCACCACCCTGCCCATGGTAAAAACAAGTGTCCCAAGTCATGCAAGAGCCACCCCAGGCTCCACTAGCACAGCTATCACATTCCCTGGGCAAGAGGCCCTGATGCAGGTTGCCATGGGGGAGGTGGGAGCTGGTGCCCAAGTAAGCAGGGAGAGAGCACAGTTGCAATAGGCAGATATTTATTGGTGTAGAGAGGAGGGGGATCACAGGGTAACAAACACTGCAGAGGTGACCACAGCACAAGCTGGAATGGAGCCATTCTCCATCCATCCATCCCTCCCAGCAGCAGCACCAAGCACCTGCTTCCCAGCAGCGAGGCTTCTCTGCTGCCATGGGGCGTCTCCCAGCCCACGAGCACAAGTGGGAGCTAGTCAGGACCCAGAGCAGCAGGGAGCAGGGCTGCCATGCCATGCCCAGGGCTTGGCTCCCCCTCCCTAACCACAGATGGGCAGGGGCTGGACAGGGTGTGGGACATCTCTGCCAACAGCTGTCCTCTGTGTTCATCAGGGTGACCAAGTGGAGCCAGACCCAAGGCTGCTCTGCCCAAGGGCCAGCTGTGGCCATACAGCTCCACAGCAGTGCCAGCCCAGACCCTCTGTGCAGGGGAGGAGGCTGTGCCAGCCTGGGGTGGTGCAGGGCTCCAGCACCATCCACAGAGCCAAAAGCAGCCCCCAACTCCTCAGTGGCTGTGACAGTAAACTCCAGGCCATGGGTCTGCAGCGGGTGAAGGAGCTCAGCCAGTTTCTGGAGCCCTCTCAAGCTGCAGGGCAGGAAGGAGACTGATGAGAACTGCTTCTGAGGCCAAGGTGAGGCTGTGCTAGTGCAAAGGGTGCTGGAGCAGGGAGGAGTGTTGTCCAACAGGGCTCTGGCTCTGCCCTCACATTCCCACGGGCTCCATCCCAGTCCCAGCCAGGGCTGCTCAGCCTCTCTCAGGTCAGAGTTAGCTACAGAGGGATGCAGGGATTGCACAGCAGCACAGCCTACTTTACACATCACAGGCAAACTAAACCTCAGGGGAACAAGGCTGACTGGGAGGTGTGCAGAGCACTAGCAGGGGACCCTTGGCCATGGCAGCCCCCCCGTGCTCCTCCGCAGCGCTGGGAAGCCCTCAGAGGCAGCAAGCCCAAGGCTGGTCCTTGCTCTACCAGCATAAGCACACACAGCAGATGAGTACAGTAACATGAGGACTACTAGGCAGGCAACAGGAGGTGGCCCTACTGCTACCCAGGGCCAGGCCTGTGCCACTGGTCCCTCTGGACTCCTCACAGCACACACAACTCAAACTTCAGCTCGTGAATAAGTTAACTAGCAACTGTACAGTTTGCCTCATCTGAGCCAGTTCCATAGATGGGACATCCCTGGAGTCTGGGCAAGGGATAACTCAGGGAGTTAAGACAGAGGTTCCTCTGGACTCCAGGGGTGGGAGGGTCAGAGAGGAGCAGAGCAGGGTTAGAAGATGGGAATGTAGTTGTCAATCTTGGTCCTGTGCCGCTGCGCGATGCACTCTGCGATCCACACGATGTTGCGGCACTCCTGCTCCTTCAGCTTCACGAAGGCATAGAAGACTCCAAAGTGGAACTGGTTGAGGAAGGCCAGCTTGTTCAGCTTCACCTAGGGAAAGCCCAGAGGATGTGTCACTTGTCCACCTCAGATGGGAGGAGTTAGTCAAGGCAAGTGTGTGGAGCAGCCTGGGAGGTCCAAGACCTTCCCCAGCAGGCTGGAAGGCTCGGCACAGGCATTCTGCTCTGCATCTCTCTAGGCCCTGGGGACAGCTCTAACCTACAGCACGTGCCTCAGGGCAGGCTCTGACACTCAAGGAGAAATATTTATACTCTCAGGTACTGGGGAAATCCTCCTCTCCCACATAATTACACTCTGGTTTTGTTTTAAGCTTGTCTGGGTGAGAACAGGGACTGAGCACCATGCTGGGGCCTGACTCTTTCACTGGGAATGTCCTCTCCTCCCAAACTCTATTCACCCACAGCACTGGTAACAGGGCAGATGGACAAGCTTGCTGCTACCCTGAGCTCTGCAACTGGTCCAGGAGGGCACATGCTGACAAGTGTCTCAGGGCTCACTCACCTCATGCTCGAAGAACCTGTCTTCAAGAGTCTTGTCTCCAGGGTTGCTGCCAGCCCCTTCAAAGAGCAGCTTGTACTCCTGCGGGAAGACATCACAAGAGGATCTACCCAAACCCCAGAGCCCTCCAAGCTCTGCAGCAGTTGGGGGCCCTGGGTGTCAAACAGATACTCCAGCCACCACATCAGGTCAGCAGAGGACACAGAGAAGCCAGAAGTCACAGAATCACGAAGACTGGAAAAGACCCCCAGGATCATCAAGTCCAGCCTATGACCCTATACACCCAACATCTAAACCATGCCACTCAGTGCCACATCCAATCTTTTCTTAAACACCTCCAGGGACGGCGACCCCACCACCTCCCTGGGCAGCCTATTCCAGAGCCCAATCACCCTCTGCGTGAGGAAGTGCTTCCTAATGTCCAGTCTAACCCTCCCCTGCTGCAGTGTCTGCCTGTGCACACAAGTCTGCCCTGTGCACACAAGAACACTGGCTGATGAGGCTGCACTGTGTGCACATCAGCTGAAGGCAACCCCCAGAGAGGCAGAGAAAGCCTCTGTCTCACCTCTGAGCTTGTCCAGCCAGAGATCCCATTGCTTCATGGGAGGATGGAGCAGGCACAGACCCCTCCAGGTACAGGTGAGGGCTCTGGGCCAGGCCCCTGTGCCCACAAACACTGGCACATGCCCTGCTTGCTTCAGTAAGGGGACACTGAGCTCCCTGACTCCCAACAGGTGCCCAGCCATGCACAAGGGCAGCTTGAAGAATCCAGACACATCTAAACATGTTCTCCCTGGTCAGAGTCTCCTCTGCAACTGAACCAGAGCTCAGAGGCCTACTAGGGCTAGAGATGCAGCACACCACATCTTGCTGCAGACACATTTCCACCCTCAACCAGCTAAGAGAGACTGTCCCTGCTGCCACACTGATACCTCAAGAGTTTGGCAGTCCCAACATCCTGGCACAGGGCATATAGAACACAATCTGCTCTCCCTATCACCACTGCAATGCCACCTCATACACAGCAACTCCACCAAGCAGACCACAGGACCATCAGGAGGAGCAGAAGACAGGGATTCCTCTCCCCAGGCTGTCAATCCACAAGTTCCCCCAGATTCCTAAGAAGCTCTGATCCAGAGCAGGTAATCGCACCACTCCCCAAAGCACTCACAGGGTAGTAGTCAGCAACGTTCTTGACTTGTTCGTAGTCATCTGCTCTGGCCAGCTGGGCCAGGCCCTCAGGGTAGAGCTTGCCACAGTGTGGGAACAGCTTTGCTCGGTCCTCCTTGGAGAGCTCCGTGCCGAAGGAGTTAATGGTGATAATGAAGGCTCTCCTGTCAGCTTCAAACTGTGGGAGAAGAGCAGGTCACCTTAGGATGCAGCACCTGTGCCAGAGGCCAGCAGGTGCTGCTCGGAACACAGGGCAGCATCAGCAAGCTGCCCTGGGACACATATAGCTCTCCAGTGCTCAGCCAGGGCAAGGCTACACATGCAGCCTCCTAGCACACAGAGCAGTTGATGCCTGAGGAGCAGTCAGGTGAGGAGATCTCCATCCCAAGCACTGAGCAGAATCCTGCCCAAGTCAAGGAGTTAGCCTTGGCAGAGAGACTGGGAGTGCAATCACCACTCCTTCTCCTGCTTGTTACACATGTGTCAACATCTGGCAAGATGTGGAGTACTGGGTCCAGCTCTGGAGTCTCGGCACAAAAAAAATAGACATGGACCTGTTGGAATAGGGCCAGAGGAGGCCACAAAAATGATGGGAGGGCTGGAACACCTCTCTTATGAGGAAAGGCTGAGTTGGGGTTGATCAGCCTGGAGGAGAAGAAAAGGCTCCAGGAAGACCTTCTTGCAGCCTTTCAGTACTTCAAGGGGCCTAAAGAAAGATGGGGACAGTTTTTAGCAGGACCTGTTGGGACAGGACAAGGGGTGATGGTTTGAAACTAAAAGAGGAGAGATTTACACTAGATCTAAGGAAGAAATGTTTTCCCCTGAGGGTGGTGAGACATTGTCCCAGGTTGCCCAGAGAGGTAGGAGATGTCTCATACCTGGAACCATTCCAGGTCAGGTTGTTTTGGGCTGGGAGCAACCTGCTCTAGTTGGAGATGTCCCTGCTGACTGCAGGGGGATTGGACTAGATGGCTCAAACCAGTCCATGATTCTATGAAGATCAGGACTGAGGACCCAACCTTGCCCACCATCATGTGCAGGCAGTGTTTTCCTAGGTCTCCCAGTATGCATGGGAATGCTGAAGTGTATCTTCATCATCCTTAATGCTGGCAGACAAGCTGGACCTGAGCACAGAGCAGTGAATATCACTGCCAACACCATCCACCTACAGGGGTTTCCAGACCTACCTCCAGGATTGGGCACATGGCATCTGCTGTAGTACCTCCCAGCACCTTGCAGAACTTGTAGAAGGACTCCAAGTAAGCCTGGAAGAGAGAGGACAGATGAGCATTCTTCCACACAGCTTCATCTCCTGCCCAACAGGGCCACTCAGCAGAGGCCAGACAACAAGCAGGGATGCTCCCAGACACTTTACAACACAGCACAGGCACTCTCACCTCATGTGAACTTGGATGCCAAGCCCACAGAAGGGACAGTGCTTCCCCAGGAGCTGGAGACATGAAGGGGGTTGTGGTTGGGTTTGTTCAAGAGACTGCATGAGCTTCCTGCAGGCAAGATCCCCTGGCAGCAAGGGTAAAAGCCTGTTTTGCTCCTTTTGAGTCGTCTAACTCCAAGGCATTTAGTGAAGTCTCACGTGGTTTCCTGACCCCGCTCTGGCCTCCACGAAGATGCCAAGCCACACAACTCTAGCTGCAAGGCCCAGAAAGTAGTGCTGTGTAAGCAGGCAAGAGATGGGACAGGACATCTGTGAAGGAAACTAGCCCTTCTCTGCAGTTCTCTTCTCACCCTGCAGCCTTCTTGGTCTCCATCCCAAGCGGAGCGCTGCAGAGAATGGCTAAGGCTAGGCACAGCTCTGCTGCCTCCAGGAAACGGAATCCTTTTGTGGAGCTGGACTATAACCCAGCTGGAAGATGACTGGATCTCCCAGGGGGAGCCCAGCAAGGCTGTGCAGGGCTAAAAGTGCTGTTCAGCACAAAGTTTCTCAGAAGAAGTCATCATATGATAAAATACCTCCCTGGATAGAGAGAGCTGCAAGCAGAAGCACTTAAAAGGGATGCTGAGCTCTGCTTTTGTCACAGCAACTCCAGGACTGCAGATGGACCAAGAATGCATGGGTTGGACACTCTCAGCCTCTGTTCTAGGAAAGCACCTGGATGACTGTGTTCTCTAAATACTTGTTAGCACAAAGTGCAAGAGGACACTGCTGGGTGTACCTCACACACCAAAGAAACACCATCTCCAGCATGTGCCACTGCTCAAGTGCAGAAGAGCACAGAGCATCCATCTGCAGGAACAAGGACTTTCCTTGAGGCTGACAGAAGAGGGAACTAGGATAAGAGGTTCAGGCACTACCTCTGCCCTTCTCAGAGTTCATGCACAAACCTAAGGCTTTAGAAGCAAAAACAGGTTTACCCTCTGCCTCCTGCTAGCCTCCCTTGGCTGTCACATCCAGCCTCAAGGGAGAACTGTGTCCTGTCCATCCTCTTCCTTCACCTATCCTCCTTAGCAGCTTCTCCTGCTGTTCATATTTGGAGAGGAGAGGAATGAGACACTGGTCAGGACAAACAGGCTGCAGATGTACAAAGCAGCACAGCCATATTTGTGCAGTTCAGTTATTCTCACAGGAACAGATTATCTTGTGGAGAGACACTTGCTTAGGTCAATCCTAACCCAAGATTTCATTTAGTAGTAGAAAGGAAGAAGGAGACCCTCACCATACAAGCAGGATATGGATTACCTCCTTACCACTCCCATCCATCACTCCACATTTATTCACATTGATTTGCCCACTCTATTCTACTCTCCAGTCACAAAGCTCCTGCAGCTGGTTCTTACAAGAAGGTCACCAGCAAAGGGCAACAGTTACCCAGCTTCACTTCAACATACCCATGAAAAGATGAGGGGGAAAAAGGAAGCAAGCAGAGAAGATAACAATGCCAGCACACCTCCTTACTTTTAACCTCTGGCTCCCCATCTTGACCATATTTCCACTCAAGAACTTTCTCACTTGTCAGTGCTAACAAGAAACCTTTGTAATTGTTTTCCTCCTATGAATCCTGCTCAAATCTTCTGTCTACACACTCCCAGATTCCTTCCTTCACAGAATCATTGTGGTTGGAAGAGACCTTTAAGATCATGGAGTTCACAATTCACCAGCACTGCCAGGTCACCACCAAACTATGTCCCTCAGGACCACATCTGGGCAACCTGGGACAATATCTCAGCACCCTCGGGGGAAAACATTTCTTCCAGATCCAGGAAGGCTGGACTCTCTTCAAGAAGGAAATCTTAAAGGCCCAGGGGAGAGCTATGCCCATGTGCTGTAAGACTAAAGGGCAGGGAAAATGGCCAGCCTGGTTGAACAGGGAGCTTTTGAAGGGACTTAGGAAGAAAAGGAGGGTTTATCACCTCTGGAAGAAGGGCCAGGTAACTCAAGAGGAATACAGAGATCTTGTTAGGTTATACAGAAGGAAAATTAGGATGGCAAGAGCCCAGCTGGAACTCAACTTGGCCACTGACATAAAGGACAACACAAAAAGTTTCTACAAATACATCAACAATATAAAGACAACCAGGGAGAATCTCCATCCTGTGGATGTGATCTA
>VWZO01005977.1:219988-290155 GCA_013396975.1 Bucco capensis
ACCTCATTGCCCTCTACAACTACCTGAGAGGAGGTTGTAGAGAGGTGGGGATTGGCCTCTTCTCCTTAGGAACTAATGACAGAACCAGAGGGAATGGTCTGAAGTTGAGACAGGGTGGGGTTAGATTGGATATTAGGAAGCAATTCTTTAGAGAAAGAGTGGTGAGGCACTGGAACAGCCTTCCCAGGGAGGTGGTTGAATCTCCATCCCTGGAGTTGTTTAAGAAACGTGTAGATGTGGGGCTCTAGGACATGCTCTAGTGAGGGCAGGGGCTGGGTGGTTTGTTTTGTTTGGGTTTTTTTTGTTTGTTTTGTTGGTTTTTTTGTTGGACTCGGTGATCTGAGAGGTCGTTTCCAGCCATGAATGTTCTGTGATTCTGTGATCTCCAAGTCTTTTCAATCCTTGAAGGGACAGTGACTCACCACTGCCCTGAGCAGCCTGGGCCAGGCCTTGAGAACCTTTTTGGGGCAGAAATCTTCAAAGTACCTCCAGTAGGTCTGAGAGGTAGCACTTTCCTTTCCCATGCAGCTCCTGCTGGATGCAGGCATCCATCCCAGGCACCTGCCTGCTGTGCTCCTTAGAGCAGCTCAGTGCAGATTGCAGAGCAGATTTTATTTCCCTCATTTGCATTGCATTATACATTTTCCTGTCCCTGGGGAAAGGAAAGAGGTGGCTTCAAGGGAGAGTTTGGAAGCAGCAGTTCCCTTTCCCACCCTTGAATTCCAGTGATTTGTCACTGATGGAGCCCCTGTGCTCCCTGAGGGCTGCCCTTCAGCAAGAACCAGCCTCAGCACAGGCCAAGGGACACCAACTATCCATGCTTCCATTTGAGGGTAGGAAGTCCAGAATGCAAAGCACTATCAGGCCTCAAAAAGAACGTGGCAGCTGAGATCCAAGGAGATTTCCCCTCCCCAAACCTGTTTGCTTGTGCTTGTGTCTGCCTTGTCTCAAGGCAGAGCTCTGCACCCTGCAAGGGTGCAGGTATTTCTGCATCCAGCCATACCTCTCCCCAGGACAGCCAAAGAGCAGTACATGCCAGAGGCAGCTGGGCATGACTGCAGCTCCTTCTCCCCTCCCCTTGCCTTCTTCCCTTCATGCCTGACCTGTTCTCTGCCTCTCCAAACAGGCCACAGCTTCCTTGGGAAGCAGAGGTCACTCTGACCGCAGGCTGCCTGTGACCAGCCAAAACAAGGTTGGCAGATACAATCTGCATCCCACCCTTCATCCAGAGAGCTGAGATGGAGAGATAGCCACAGGCTGCACATAAACATCTGGTTTGATACCACCAGCTCAAACCAGACAGGGCCTGCAGAGGAGACAGCAGGACAAGGAGATCCTTAGCCCCTCCACATGCCCTGTGCTAATCCTCTCCCCACTGCCTGCAGGATTCCTCCATCCTGGCTGCACCTCTGACACTGCTCTACCAAGAGCATCCAATCACAGCCACTGAAGGCTGCAATAGACTGCTGGTGGTCATGGCCATGGAAGTCCTTCAGCCAAGTTTTCAGCCCTTTGAATGCAGTCCATCACACCTCTAAACTCGTGTGGTTAAGGAGCAGCCTTCTCCTGCCTGTCTGGAGCCTGAGGAAATGTATTCAAAGGCATAACCTCTGCACAATCTCTTGGGCATACTCTTGAGAGCATGACAGCTCAAAAAAATCCTCCCACTCTGCCTAGCTCCAGTGCCTTGACCCTGCAGAGGTAAGTGATTGGCTGTCAGGCCCCTCCAAGAGCACCACCTTCACTTTCCAAAGGATGCAACTAATTCTTGCCCATGTTTACTCTGTCACCACTCCAGGGAAGAAAAAGGGAGAGAAAGCAAAAATATTTTTAAGTCTAGTCCAAGAGGAAAATACCCTCTCATTTTTGGTGGAGGAAAGGCAGCCTAGGTTGGAGCTCCTGAGCCACGGCAGAGCTGTAGTCAGACTAGGAATACCCAGGGATGTTCCCTTCCCAGAGACTCCTTTACCTTATAGAGTGTGTTTCGGATGATCTCAATGTTCATTTCATCCAGGTCCTGTTCAGATATGCAGTCTTGGAAGAAAGCAGCTGAAACAGAGCCACAGACAAAGTTAGCACTGCCCTAACCAGACTCATGCCCAGCACTTCCCAGAGTCCTCAACAATACTAGGCAGAAGCACACCCTATGTTGAGCTTTCTCCTCCTGGGCCATGCCCTTTTATCTTCAGCAGCCACCAAATTGCCATGACTCAAAACCTCAGGCTCCACCATGGTTCCTCAGGCCACAATCATTTTGGGGGCTCTCACATGAAAATCTTCCTTCAACTGGTTTGCTTAACAGCCTATTCTCAGCAGAAATTCTCAGCTCTAGCCTCCAGCACCAGTGGCAGAGCAGCCTGGCTTGCAAAAGAAGCAAATCCTAAACTGTTCCCAAATGCAGGAAACACCAAGGTGACAAGAAAGCTTCCCAACTGCCTGCTGCAGCAGGGCAGCAGCATTTAAGCAGCTGTGAGATGGTTCTGAGGAGCCTGGTGCTTCTCCCTCCTTCTCCAGTTGGATAAGGAGGCATGTGGGGATGCCACAGCTCCTACAGCCCATGACACTCCATGGCTGGATGGAGTCAGGACTTGTTTCCTCTAGTCTCATTTCCCACTTCTTCTGAGGACTTGTCTTTCTTCAGCTAGAGGAGCAATAGGAGACAGGATGAACTAGTGAGGTTTGGTAGAATGCTCAGCCCTATGTACTTTGCCAGTGTATCTCTGGAAGGCTCTGGAAGCCTCAGCATAAGAAGGACATGGACCTGTTGGAGCAAGTCCAGAGAAGGCCACAAAAATGATGTGAAGGCTATGAGGACAGGCTGAGAAAGTTGGGGTTGTACAGCCTAGAGAAGGCTCTAGGAAGACCTCCTTGCAGCCTTCCAGTACCTAAAAGGGCCTAGAAGAAAGCTGAGGACAGACTTTTTAGCAGGGCCTGTTACAATAGGACAAAGGGTGATGGTTTGAAACTAACAGAGGGAGATTTAGACTGGATAGAAGAAGGAATTTTTTCACAATGAGGGTGGAGAGACCCTGTCCCAGGTTGCCCAGAGAGGTGGTAGGAGTCCCAGTCCCTGGAACTATTCCAGGCCAGGTTGTCTGGGGCTGTGAGCAACCTGCTCTAGTTCTAGGTGTCCCTGCTCACTAGATGACCTCTGAAAGTCCATTCCAACTCTAACCGTTCGATGGTTCTAAGGTGTTGTCACCTAAAGAACACAGATTTCAGACCTAACAGTGAGTGCTGCAAGCTGCAGCTAAAGATGACTCTTGTACATCTAGTGTACCAAAAGGCTGCTGCACCTCTCAGTCGTTACCAAGAACACAACTGACAGGACTTTCATGGCTTACTCAACTCTCACTCAGCAACCAACTTTGCTGAATTTGCTACACAGAGAAACCTGATCTTCCTCAGCTCCTGCAGTCAGGCTGTGGGTAACAGATACCACACTCACCCTCAGAGCTGACCAGGTCTCAGCTTTGTGCCACAAACCCAGGTATGAGGCAGGCTCACACCTCTGGCATGCACCACTTTGGTAGCATGAGCTCTCTGGCATGGAGAATAGTCACGCTGTGGCTCTAGAGAGTCCTCAAGAGGGGTCAGCCCTCCCAAAAGGTTTCTTTTCAACAGCAGAGAGCAATGCCACGTTGCTGGAAGAGCCTAGGGCTGGCAAAACTGAAAACAGAATGTGCTAGGACTGGTTTTTCACTGCAGGGCTCACTGGCTAGCCTAGACAGCTAAGCAGTGGCTACTTCAGAGTAGCAGAGGAATGAGAACAGAGCTATTTCAGTTCTTGGCCCTCCAATATCCCAAATTAGGCTAACAGCAGCCTTATTTTGCCCTGCTAACCTATGAGAGCCATTTGGGGTTAGGCATTCCTACCAAGCCACGGAGCTACCCAAGTACTTTTAGGAGATAGAGCTGCTGTTTCTCTGTGTGTGGTCACTGGAAAGAGTGCAAGTTAAACAACTGGAGCCTGTGTGCCTGCTTGTTTAGGCAACACAGCTACTCCCCACGTTCTCCCTCAGAAGAAATGCCACACGAGATGGTACACAGCCCCAAGGGCATGGCCAGGGCAAAGGTCTCAAGAGGAAGTCAGCCTTGCCAGGGCAGCAGCAGGCAAAACTGACTCATGGCTGAGCACAGGAAGGCAAGAGGCAAAGAGCCTCAACTGCCAGCTGTGTTCTCCAAAGCACCTCACCAGTGGAGCAAGGCACTCTCACTCCATACACAGCTGGAAGCTTGAAGGTGTCTGAGAGCTATCATCTTTGAAATACTCTCTTCTGTCTTATTCCCAAATTGGGAATGTTCCCACTTACTCTCCAGGAGGATTTTTCCTCCCACACATCATCACTACAGCAGGCTCAGCCTCAGTTCTCCTGCTGTGTTTTGTTGCCCTCCCCTGCCACCCAGATCTTGAGCCATCTCTTCCCCCCTTTGCTGGGGTCTATCCAGCAAGTCATTCTGCCATGACAACTACCTCACTTGTCCCATTATTCCACAGAGCTCTTTCAGTTCCAAAACAACTATTTCTATCAAAGATGATATGATGACTTAAGAGTGTTTTGTTCTTTCTAGCAACCCCAGAAGAGTGATTAACCACTGACTCAGTCATACCTCACTCATGGTTTTGCCCACAGAGGCTGAACTAGCAAATCTCCTGTGACTACCTCTCTTACTACTGCAAGAAGACTTCCAGACTTTCTCCAGAACCACTTCCTACACCTTTTATCTTCAAAGAACAGATCTGCCTGACTAGCTGTTCATGAGACACTTGAATTTAGGGTTCTGTGCCTCCTGCTCAAGGCCTGTAGCCCTGAGGCAGTATATCTCAGTGCAGGACCTGTTATACAATGAACACGGAAAGGCTTTGGGGTTTTTTTGTATATAAGGAGTTTTCCTTGATCTGGAGCTAATTTTATGAGTCTGGAGCTTATTTTATGGTATGGACAAACCATGATTGTGGGGAACACCATGGGCATGGTATGGACAAACCATGGTCACCACAGGCACGGGGAGTGGACATGGAGTTTCCCTTGGACACAGGGAACACCACGGGCATGGGGTGTGGACATGGCATGGGGTGAAGTATGCTGATGGATGCCCAGTGGTCCAATTAGAAGTGCTAGAAATTAAGTACATAGGCATGGTGTGGAGATGGACAAGTGCCTCATTCCAGCAGAGGACTCCCGAAACACATGTGCCCTGTGCCTCAGGACAGTCTAAAACCTCTCAAACTCTCTCCTTCCTCCCTAATTTCAGGTGACAACTCCCAGAAGAGCTGCTGAATGGACAAATCTAGCAGATAAGATCTAGCTACATTTCCATTCCCATGACAGCCCTGGCTCACACAAACCAAACTCATTTGTTGAAGGGTACAGAGAAGCTAGCTAGTCCTCCAGAGGCAAAAATGGCATAGGACAGGCATAATCCTGACCACAAGCCCAGGCACCACAGGCATTAGCCACCACTTTGTCTTCCTGGAGCACAACTGATGCTTAGTTGGACCTAGATAGCCTGGGGGACAAAGGGACATCTGCTCCACATGAGATTGAGAGGTATTTTGCAAGGCTCTGCTCACCAAGGGGAGTGTCCACCAGGATGGCATTGTAGAGCTCTGCGGGTGTCTGAGCAATGTTCACAGCTTCCATCTGCTCAAAGCTTCCCAGAGGATGGCACTTGGGCACCAGTTCAGAGATGGAACGCTGGTGCAGAGTCCCAGTGATCAGCAGGATGACATTGTCAATCATGTAGCTGTACCTGGAGGAATGGAAGAGCAAGCTTGTCATAAGAATATAAAGCCCAGCACCTGCAACCACACAGGCAGATGTCTTCAGTTTCTGTGAACATCTCCAGACAGATGCCCCCTCCCCTGGAAGAGCCAGTAAGACACCTCCTTAATGTCCCCTGATCATAGAATCATAGAATGGTTTAGGTTGGAAGGGACCTCTGGAGCTCATCTAGTCCAACCCCCCTGCAGTGGGCAGGGACATCCCCAACTAGAGCAGCTTGCCCAGAGCCCTGGCAAGCCTCACCTGCAATGCCTCCAGGGATGGGAACTCAACCACCTCCCTGGGCAACCTGGGCCAGTGTTCCACCACCCTCGTGGGGAGGAACTTCTTTCTAATGTCCAGTTTAAATCTACTCCTCTCCAATTTAAAACCATTGCCCCTTGTCCTTTCCCTGCAGGCCTTTGCAAACAGGCCCTCTGCAGCCTGCTTGGAAGTTCCCTTTAGGTACTGGAAGGTCACTACTAGGTCCCCTGAAGCCTTCTCTTCTCCAGGCTGAACAATGCCAGCTCCCTCAGCCTGTCCTCAGAGCAGAGGTGTTCCAGCGCCTGAGCATTCTCGTGGCCTCCTCTGGACCTGCTCCATCAGCTCCATGTCCTTTCTGTGTTGAGGGCTCCAGAACTGGACACAGTATTCCAGATGATCATTGACTCAAGCACAGTCCCAGGCTGTGATTTATGCTACAGCTGAACCAAGCTATCTGGCCATCTCCTACCTACCACGGAAGACTGGAAGGGACTTCTGAGGTCTCTGGGTCAATGTCCTGCTCCAAGCATGGCCAGCTCCAGCTGCTCAGGGCTTTGGCCAGCTGAATTCTGAATGATTTGCAAAGAAGGGTATCTCCAGCCCTCCCTGGGGCTCTGCTGCAGTGTCTAACCACACTCAAAAAGTCTTCTCCTAACAGCTAATTAGAACTTCCCTTATGGCCATTTGTCCTCACCCTAACCCCACAAAACCTTCAAGAGGAGGCTGGCTCCAGCTTCCCCACCCCCTCCCAATAAGGTAGCTGGGAATATTTGTCCTTGCAGCACTCCCAGTGCTCTCCTCCCATCACCATACTCTGTAGAGACCACGTGCAGAAGTGTCTGTGGTAGGACACCAGCACAGGGGAGCCTGCAGACAGTTTGCTTCAGTGCCAGCAGCATTGCTCCATCTTGCCAAGACTATGGAGAAAAGGTCATGTTGCTGTGACCCTGCTCCCTTCCAAAACCAACAAGCTGGCAGCTTTGGCACAACCTTCATTCATACCCTCACAAAACTACACACAAGGTTTTTCACACCTCTACCACCAAAAGCTACAAACTTCTTGGCAGCAGCATGATGTCCCTAACCAAGTTCTCTGTTGGTGTTACACAGGATTAGGAGATCCAGTAATGGGACAGTCAACCTGGAATCACAGCACTCAGCACAAGTTCCACCAATACAAGGCCTTTGTGGCCCTTCTCTCCAGTAGGTTCATGTTTCTCTCACAGTGAGGAACCCAGAACTAAGCAAAGCACTCCAGGTGAGGCCTCTACTAGTGCTCCCAGTTCTCCCAATCTAGCCAGAGAAGGGAGGCACAGCTGGCCTGAAGACTGTGAATACAAGAAAGGCTGGTGGCCTTCTCCAAGTAGAAGGTCCAAGCAAGGGATCAACGCAGCATGGAGATACAAGGAGCTGAGAAGAAAAGCATCCCCAAAGACAACAGAGGAGTGGAGTATCTAGGCATCTTTGCAACCAGCTGAGCTATAAGCCAGCCAAGCTGAGAACCTGAAGAGCATCAAGTGAAAGGTCTTTTCAGTCAGCAGAAGATGCCTTACTTTGAGGGTGCAGAGCCCTGGCCCAGGCTGCCCAGAGAGCTTGTGGAGTCTCCTTCTCTGCAGAGATTCCAAACCTGCCTGGATGTGATCCTGGGCAAGCTGCTATAGGTGACCCTGCTTTAGCAAGGGAGTTGGACTAGATGATCCTCAGAGGTCCCTTCCAACCCGCACCTTGCTGGGATTCTATCAAACATCCCTCAGCAGCACAAGGAAGGGGCAAAAATGCTGGAAAAGCAGGATATTTGGGATTTTACCCTCCCTTGGTCTCAGTACTAGAGTTTTAATTCTAAAAGTTGGATGATGGGAAAGACCTGAAAAAACTCCTTGGCAGGAGTTGCTCCAAAACAAAGGAGATCAGGCTTCAGCTATAAGAGGAGATGGAGCTCTGCTGAGGTTCAAGCTTCCCATGTGTACCTGAGTACTGAAGAAAGGCAAATTAAGGCCAGCACAGGAGGGCTGGGAGAAGGCCAGGGCCAGCACTGCTGGTCTTTCCATTTCCCAGCTAGCAAGGAGGACATAGTGCAGCCCTGTTTCCATTTGAACCACATCAAAGGCAGGAAAGCAGAGCCAGTTAAAGGCAGATTTCACTCCCTTTTTATTAGATGGACCCTCAAATATGCTCAAAGGGCATGTCCATGAACAAATCCACACCTCAGTTCATCAAACAGGTGCTGCTTTTTTTCTTCCTCACTGCGAGGAGGTAACACACCTCCTGGTCCTACAGTTCCTGCAGAGAGCTCTTCTCCTCTCTGTGTTTGCAGCCTCCCTTTCCAGGGAGGCTCAATCTAGAACCAGGGCAATCAGCACAAGCTTCATGTACCAGCAAACCTCCTTCTTCTCTTTAATCTGCAAGGTCATTATCCTCCCTTCTGTTTGTGCACCTCTCACCATGGAGATGATTGCAATCTCCAGGACAGCAAGAAGGGCCTGTTTATGAGACCTGAGGGTAAGTCCCTTGCAGCAGGCAGCTGGTTCCTGGTAAATACAAGCATCTGCACCCTAACACAGATGCAGCTCCATCAGCTACACCAGACTAAGGCTAGAGCAGATGGTTTCTCACCACCACCATCTTGCCCTCAAACGTGCAAGGTTGCTTAGTGCAACACAGCAGCTTTCAAGAAAGTCCATGCACAGGATCACTCTCACCAAAGCCAGGCAACACCACAGCATCCAAGCAAATGTGTTTCTTTACTTCAGCTTACAGTGAAGGAATAGGCTAGAAAGATGATCATTGCACAGTATACTTGCACACCTCTTCCCTGTGTCCAGCTTACCATGGATCTTGCTCTCTGCAAGGTATTTGTGACTCGCAAGGAGCCTGGCCAAAGTCAACCATACAAGAGGAACTGAGGGACTAAGTGCCTAGAGCCCTTTCTGTTCACAGCTTAGCTCCTGGCTTCCTGGAGTCACACTGAGCTCACCCATGCCGAGGTTTGGGGAGAGCAGCCAAGTCTGACCCTCTTCACATGGGAGAGGCTCCTTCTTTAATCCTGATGGTCTCAGGAAAGACAATCCAGCTGGCTTCCATGTCCAGAGTGCAAAGCACAGCTCTCCCCCTTTCCCTTACACCCCTAGACCAAATGCTAAGGCCTCCAAGGAGGCCCAGCACCAACTGCTTGAAGAGTACTTGACCTATTAAGGCTACTGAAACCTTGCTGTCAGAGAAGGGTTCATCCCTGCAGGAGGAGGAGGAGCTGAAATGCACAAGCTTGTGGGAACACTTCTCTTTCAGCTTTCCACTCACAACAGCACTTCAAACCTTTACAGTAACAAGAGCTGCAGCAGGACAAAGGTCTTCTTGTGCCTGCTGAGGCCAGGCAGACACCAGCATCACTACCTAATCCTGCCTGACAGTTCCCATTTCCTCCAAAAAGCCCAGACCATGCATACTCACATTCAATCCCTGCTTCAGCCCACTAAGAACAGTCATGGCTTAGTCAAATGTGACTATGAGGCAAGTCTCCTAGTGCCAGGGCAGCTGGAAAAGCCTCTCCTCATCTGTGGAAGGGGCAAGACTTGCTTTCCTGTGCCAGGGCCCAACAAGCACCCATCTGCCTCCACAAGCACAGCTGTACTAGAGCAAGGTCCTGGCTATGCTGGCATTTCCTCCCAGGCCCAAAAGATTTGATTTATTATGGTGGCAGCAGTTTTCCTAGAAGACTCCAACTACTTGTTTAATAGAGCAGCTTTTGTCACCATCCTCCTCATCTCTGGGGTTCTGAACAGCTCCAAATGTTTCAGCTTTCATGGTTCATGCATGCTCAGACCCCTCCAACAGCATTTTAACCTTCACTAGCTCTCAGTGCAGCTAAGAAGACAACTAGACAATGGGATACAAGGGAAAACAGAAGTTGATTACACACACAGTTAGGCTCTACCTCACTCTTCCTGTCACCTGCTGAGCTGAGGGGTGGTATAGTCCAGAAACTTACAGTCACAACAAGAGGATTTGTCTTGATACTGAGAAGCAGCAGTCATGGTTCACTGAAGAATAGCATTTCTTAGTAAAGTATAGGAAAGAGCCAGCAAGCACAGAAATATCAGCCATGGCAAGTGGATGCTTTAGCAGGGGGATTGGATTGAATGATCTCTAGAGGTCCCCTCCAAACCCTGTCATGCTGGGATTCTGTAAAAGTAAGGAGAGCAAGCCCCAGAAGCTACTCTCTGGGAGAGTCATCTGGAGAGCTATCAGGCAGAATAAAGGAGAGCATATGTCAAAAAGCCATGCAGAGCTACCTTGACAATGTCTGCCCTCCTCCTTTTGCAGTTACTCAAGTAGAGCCACAGATGAATGACACAGGCAAGAAAAACTGCAACTGTCTCCTGCATCTAGGGAAAGGATTTAGCATAAAAACAAGTAAGACCACAGAACGCCAGCATGCTGAGGGTGGGAAGGGACCTCTGAGGATAATCTAGGCCAGCCCCCCCTGCTAAAGCAGGGTCACCCACAGCANCAGGACTCCAGCTGTGGCATTACTAAGGCAGAGTAGAGTGTGAGAAGAACCTCCCTCAACCTCCTGCCCAGACTCTTCTTCATACACCCCATATGACTGTTAGTCTTCTAGTCATGAGGACACATTACTGCCTCATGGGGAATGTGTTGTCCCCCAGAACTCCCAGGTACTTCTCTGCAGGCTTGCTTTCCACCAGGTCAATCCCTAACCTGTCCTAGTCCATGAGGTTATTCTTCCCCACATGCAGGACTCCACACCTTTCTTCCTTTTGGAGTTCCTTAAGTACAGCCACAGCTAAAGGAGACATGCAAGAAAGGCTGCAATGCTCTGATGCATCTTGGGAAAGGCTTTTTAGCAAGGAAGCAAATTAAATGCATGAAAGCTCATCACATGGGGCATTTACACCTTGGCCTGAAGGTATAACCCCCAAAACAGTTAAGGGCTTCTCCCTCCCCTGCTTACTAATCTAATCAAAGAGTCATTGTCCTCCAGCAGATAGGTTGGATTTTTATTGCTTTCTGCTCCAGGATACTAAAGACATGGTAAACAATACTGCAAGTGGTCACAAAGCATGACTAATGATGGAACACTGCATGACCTGTGTTTCTCAGGCATCCTCCAAAAGCCTGGCCAAACTGGAGCTTAACAGCTGCTCTGCAAGGGGTCATGAGGCCAGTCCTCATGTCACCAGCAAGCACAAAGAGCAGCAAGCTGATAGAGCAGGGAAGAATTGGGCTGAGGCTCAGGGCTTGTGCCAGGATGAGTAAAGGTAATGCATTGCTCCATCAGCTTTAATGCTTTCCTAAAGCAGCATTGTCCGGCTTCAGTGCAGACTAATGCTAGTGAGGCAAAAGTCACTTGGTGACTGTGTTGGGCAGAGACTCAGATTACTGTGGTTAGTTTGGGATAAAAAAACGGAAATCTCCAGTGGGATCAGAGCAGTGCTCTACATTCAGCCTGAATTCTAGAGACAGCTTGAAATGATGATCAAGCTGTTTTGGCAATAGTCACTTTAGCACCCAGTGCTTGCAGCTCTTCCAGTTCATGTACTTGGATGCTGGTGGTGGAAGTAAGCTAAGGAAAGAGTTTGGGGCTGGTTGGATCACTGCTTCCTTGGGTTTCACAGAATCCCAGCANTCCACAAGTGGCCCCAGGGCTCCAGCTGTGGCCTCCCTAGGACGGGTTAGAGGGTGAGGAGAACCTCCCTTGACCTGCTGCTCTCATTCTTCTTCATGCACCCCAGGAAACTATTGGTCTTCTCGGCCCTGAGGGCACATTGCTGGCTGATGGTGAACTTGTTGTCCACCAGTGCTCCCAGGTCCTCCTTCACAAGTTGCTTTCCAGGAGGTCAACCCTTAACCTGTCCTGGGTTTGTGCAGAAAGACACAGATCCTNAGGTTAGAGGGTGAAGAGAACCTCCCTTGACCTGCTGCTCTCACTCTTCTTCATGCACCCCAGGAAACTATGGGTCTTCTTGGCCCTGAGGGCACATTGCTGGCTGATGGTGAACTTGTTGTCCACCAGTGCTCCCAGGTCCTCCTTCACAAGTTGCTTTCCAGGAGGTCAACCCTTAACCTGTCCTGGGTTTGTGCAGAAGTACACAGATCCTTCCCTACATCACATCAGGTCCGAGTTGGGAGCAAAGGTGCTGGTACAGAGAAACTCCAGTCTCTCAAGTTCCAAAGGCAAACAGTGATGGGGGAAAGGAACACACAGTCTTCAAAGCACAAAAGAGCAGGAGCTGACACTAAGGATAATGCCATAGCCAAGATGTTTGTAGGGACAGATCATCAGTCCTGAACTGGCCACTGCACATCAGGAAGATCTCAGTGTCTCACTGAGGCTCTGTTCAGGTAACAAACAGTTGCTGAGCTGAATCAAATCCTTCAATCAGTTCTTCAGCTCAGACCAGAACAAGCAGGAGCAGCATCTCCTGACCAGGAGCAGTTGTACCCCTTGTCTGCAGCTGATGCTCAGGTAATTGAGGGAACAGCATAAAGTAGATGCACCCTGGGATGGTTTCTGCTCCAAGTGTGCTCATCTCTTCCTCTCTTTGCATGCTGTCTTTCCCAGAGTCACACCACTAAAAACCACACCTAAGTGGTAGGTTCATGAACCTGCCAAAGAGAAAGCTGAGAATTTCATGCTTGCCACCACAAACCAAGGGCACTCAGCCAGTAAGTGGGTGCCCTGCTAAACTTAGACTAATAAGACCATTTTAGAGCAAAGAGTTAGAACTTCACAGTAGTCCAAAGGATGTGGCAGCCTTTCAAATCCAAGTATCCAGGAATGTTCTCAGCATTCATCTATATTTAGCTGCATCTCCACATGATTTTTACCATCTTCTAGTGAGTCTAGGTCTCTTGGGATACTGACCTCAGTTTTCCAGTGGCATCATCTGGTAACTCCTAAGCAGTCATGGAGTGGTAGGTGCATTAAAGGCTAATGAGAAAAAAAGCTAGATGAAGTACTTTTCATTTTGAGGCTTTATGAATATGACCTCGTGCTCTACATGCAGACAAAGCCCTTGAAAGACCAGGGAATGTTTGGAAGACCTTGTGGAGCCTTATGCAAGAATCTCTGGTTGCCTAAACTTGATGCCTCCAAGTCTGAGGAACACTAGGCTGATAGGGCAAGGCTGAGCTCTGCCCTGAGCACACTTCAGCCCGAACATCTAACCATGCTGCTTCACACAGCCCAGCTACAAAAGCCAAACCTGCATCAACTGTTTTCTTAGCTTTCTGACATGTAATGCACTACAAATCCCCAAGCATTTCAAGGGGATAAAAGAAGAGGAAAGGCTCCACTGTGTAATCCCATGTTAGCCCCAAAACTGCCTCCAGCAGCTGACAAAGCTGCACCTGGGGAGGAATAATCCCATGCTGTGAGGGTGCCAGAGCACTGGCCCAGGCTGCCCCGAGAGGCTCTGGAGTCTCCTTCTCTGGAGAGATTCCAAACCCTCCTGAAGGTGATTCTGGGCAAGCTGCTGTGGGCGACCCTGCTTTAGGAGGGAGAGGGGTGGACTAGATCCCCAGAGGTCCCTTCCCACTCCCACCATGCTGGCAGTCTGTAAATATTGTGGTGGTTCTTACACAAAGCTCTATGTAAGCATCTGCTAGACTTCAAACCAGCATCCAGAATGGATCTGGGAGAGAGGATGAGGACTCAAAGTGTCCCCAAGAAGCCTTCAGAAGTGTCCTTGGCCTCCAGGCCCTTCTCTGGGCTGAAGCTGCCAGCCTACAGCAAGATGACTTCCATGGCCACCATTCTGACATATGACCCAGTCCATTTTCACAGACATTGGTTCTGGCAACATGCTACAAGATCTGTGTCCTCTGGATAGGCAAGAGAACAGATGCAGTTCTGATGCCACCATCCAGTGGACACAAATCTGTGATCAAGTCCAGACCATTAGTTCCATGCCCTCTGATTTTGAACATTGCATAATCCCTCCCAGAACTTGGCTTATCACTTCAACTTTGCACTCCCTGCAAACAGGGAAGCTGTTCGTCAGAAATCGGTACTTCCCTGCCCAAACCCTCTCTGCTAGAGAAGCTCATAAACCTTTTATTGCAGGATCCCCAGCATTTGTGCTTCCCAATCCCAACACCAGCAAGGGGTCAACAACTCAGTCAAAAGAGCTCAGCACAGACTGAACCACAGCAGCATAAGGAAAAAGCCTTCAGCTTGTTGCAGTCACCCAAATAAACTGCAAGTGGCTGCAAGGGAAAGCATCTGGAGTGTTTTCTTCCACCAGAAAGGACTTCAGAAGGATGCAAGGCCTGTTCTGTGGCCTCTGCAGTTATGCCAGGATGCACACTCCAGCACATTCACAAGAAAGACAGGCTACTTCCTACTTCAAAGAGGATTATTGCTCTTCAGCTCAAGTAGCAATTGCAATAATCTGGCTCCAGAAAAACCACTGCTGCAAGATTAAGTTTGAACTCAAAGTGGTGCAGCAGAAACCAGATCTAGCCAGTGCAGGGGAGAGGCAGTGCAAGACTAGGTCAGGGAGAAGATAACAGAGGGAAGTGGCAGCTAAGAAAAGGCATGTGCAAGGAAAAAAGTACATGCAGTCTCATGAAAAACATGTCTTGTGACTACAAAAACATACCAAAAGCCAAGTTCCTAGCTGCATCCTCAGGGGCAACAAGGAACCCAGTGCCCAGCCCAAGCAGACTGGTAAGGTAAAGACAAAAGACAACCTAATATGATATGGGCTTGATCATGGCTCTGCAGAGTGTGTCTAGACCCAGCTCACCTCCAGCCCTTGGTTTGCACACAGTGACCAGCAGCTCCTCCACCTGAACCCAAGATCCAGTGCTTCTCTGCCCATCAGCCTGCTACAAGGGCTCCACAGCTGCCAGTGCTCTCACCTCAGGCTGCTGTGAAACCAGACTTTCCAGAGCTAGGACAAGGGTAAAAAAACTTCTCAAACTCCTTTTACTTTCCCCTACCCTGAAAAATCCTACAGTTGACAACCTGAGCAGGCTACAGCAGATTAGAGTCAGGAGCAACACTCTGATAAAGAATCCTATCTCCACTGTCTCCAGGAACACTGGAAGGAAAGGAGACACAGGACATGGCACAGTGTCAGGCTAACACAAAGAACAAAGCCTTCACAGAAAGGCAGAGCAGTACATGGCCGAGGAGAACCTAAACCCCACTTCCATCCCACAAGTCAATATGTGCTTGTTGAATTCAGGAAGTGGTTTTGCTGTTTCAAGTACACTTAATACCTGCTTGTTGCTGCCCTGCAGAACATCACTGCCTTCCCTCAGCCAAACAGTCAATTGTTTGTGTTGGAGCAGACACGTTAACAAGCCAACTTGTGCCTATCAGTCAGAACCTGCTGTGGTTGGCTGAATGAGGCAGGGAAGCACTAGCAGGCTTCCAGCAAAGGAGCTGGATGGCAAGACTGAGCTAGCAGGTGTTTTAGAGAGCCCATGGCAGCCTCAGCAAGTTGGGCTTTTCCTTGCCACGACACGCAGTGGCAAAGGAGCCAGCTACAGCCACCACTTGAAGAAACAAAAGGGAAATCAGCCAACTCCCTCAATATTTTGGTACTAACAACACAACACTTGCCACAGAAGAGTTCCTGAAGAGGACTGGAGCCAGGAAAGAGTCAGTGTGGTGCCAGGAGTGGAGCACAACAGACAAAAATCAGTGGCAGTGAGTGACTCAGGGAATGAAGACCTTGCTTTGGGGTTGCTGTGTTCTCAGGTCAGTTTTGGACATGTTCTTTTAAATACTCTCCTCTCCTGTAAGCTCAGGAGAGAAGCTCACTCCTGCCAACCTCCAGAGGTGACCATCCTCACCTATGGCATGATGTGCACCTGGAGACAAGCAGCCACGGGGCTGGAGCGCCACCTTCCGGCAAGTCACCGGCAGCGCTGCCTCAGCTCCCCGAGGTGGGCAAGGAACTCACATCCTCCTGCTGCTCCACAGCCCCCCCACTGGCCCTGGGGCTGCTTCTCCTTCCTGGGGCCTCACCCAGCTGCTTAGAAGAGGCAAGAGAAATGACAGCATGATCCCAAACAAGTAGATTGGCTCTGGAGCCACCGGAGAGGACAAGGACTACACTACAGCTGCTCCCAAGATGAGACAGTTCCCTAGATCTTCTCAGCAATGTGCTGTGAAAACAAGCACAACAGTCACTTGCTGATCACACCAAAGCACTCCAGAGGTCCAGTAAGACACTCCTGAAGGAGAAAGCCTGACTGGTTTTTAAATGCTTGATCCACCTGCTGCTACCAGCCATCTATGCTCTGGCCACTCCTGGTGAGGTGGTACCCAAGTGTTGAAGGGGCCTCAATGGGCTTGTCTTCCATCAGGTAATTCAGGCTTTCTAACAAGGCCAAAAATGTAAGTACACACAAAGGCTGTGAGTTTCAGAGCTGAACTGGATGTGCTACAAAACATTTCCTTCAGTTTTAAGGCAGACACATCTCTTACAATCCCAACTCAAGGTGAAAATCTTCCTGTACAACCCAATGCCTCTCTTCTCTCAGGAGTGTCCCAGGGAACTCACTTTCCTCCTGCAGAAACTAAGACTTCCCAGATCTTTCTACCATTTTCTCCTACCATTCAGCCTGTAAAGTTTGAGTACAGTTGAGTACCATTTCCTCCTCTGACCACCCGATGCCTGGCTTGCCTGGAGCTGTCTTTTACCATTTCCTGCTCAAGTTTCATTAGCTACCTTAAAATAAAGGAGTGGGAAGTAGTCATGTTCCAAAGGCAAAGATAAATCACTCCATTAGGCCTTGTGCCCAGCCAAAGTGGAAGACCAAGCGGCACAGACTCACCCCAGTGTCACCCAGGTAAGGAAGGATGACACAGCACCTGTGTGCACAGGAACAACCTCCCCAGCACTGCCAACGTCCTTTGGCCAAACATCTGTGACACTGCCCACACACAAGCCTGGGTTAGAGAAGGGCTGCTGGCCCAAAGAAGGCTGTTCTCCACCCCAACTATAGGAGATATCCATGGGAAGCTTCACACTGCCAGCAGCACAATAATGCCTGAGACTTCTGCCCCCTGCCCCAAACCAAGACATACCACAACTCATGGCAAATTCCCAGGGAAAAAAAAGTCAACCTGAAAGGCAACTCAAGAAGTCACATCAAAGTCTACAGCCTCTTCAGAAGGGGAAGCAGAGGGGCAGGAGCTGAGCTCTTCTCTCTGGTGCCCAGTGACAGGAGCTAAGGCAACAGCATGAAGCTGTGCCAGGGGAGGGTTAGGTTAGATATTAGGCAAAGCTTCTTCAGCCAGAGGCTGCTGGAGCATGGCACAGGCTCCCCAGGGCAGCAGTCACAGCACCAAGCCTCACAGCATTCCACAAGCATCTGCACAATGCTCTTAGACACATGGGATGACTTTTGGGGTTGTCCTGTGCAGAAAGAGGAGTTGGACTAGATGAGCCTGGTGGGTTCCTTCCAGCTCAGGACATTGTGATTCCATTACCTAGTCTATCCTCTTTTCTCCTAGTCCAGTCACTAAATATATTAGGATTATCAACAGAATATATTAAGATCCACTAGGCAAAACCAGGACCCTCTCCAAATTCTTTGTGTTTCACTCTCCTCATTCTTCTGCTTTAACTTGTCTGTAGTATCATTACATAAAAGTTACTAGAGCTTCTAGCATGCTGATAGTAACTCCCACCTGGCATCAGCTGAAGCTGGGAACAGCTCCTCCACTTCATCAACACTCTGTTGGTGTGAGGAGTGCAGATCCAGAGGAGACTCCTCCATCAGTGGGGCAAGCAGGACCACACCAAAACCTAACTGAACACCTGGACTCCTTACACAAAAAGCTCCACAAGAGTGGATATGCTTCATGCAGCAGAACAGTTTTTCTCCTGCTTCATCTTCTGCCTTCCTCTAGGCAGCACTGCAGACAGTTTTACAGCAAATCTTGTGGGTAAAAAGGAAAAGAGGAGATGAGAGTGAAGACAACTCAAGGAAGAAATATCCTGTGCTGGTTGGGACCAGCATATTCAAGATGAGATTACACAGCAGGCAAGAGATACAGATATCTATACAAAATTGTTTTGATCTAGAGAACTGATCAAAATTGGAGAGACAGAAGTAGAACAAGATCAAAGTCAAATCAACTTGAGGGTAAAACACCAGTTTTCATGTGAAGTCATTCAAAGGGCTGTTCAGATTATAAGAGATGTTTAAGGTCTTCTGCACAAGTTGAGCTGGATGGAGACACTGAACACAAGTTAAGAGGACTTGATGTGACAGAAAACTGGATTTCCACAGCCTGAGTCATGCAGTGTGTAATGAGGGCAGGCACAGTCTGAGACCTTGCAGTTCATCTCTTCCATGCACTGGCTTTTCAAAGAGGAACAGAGAACTGTTTAGAGAAGAGCAAAGAATTAAAGTCTAGATGGGGCCAGACTCTTCTCAGTGGTGCTCAGGGACAGGACAAGGGACAATGGGCACAAACTGGAACCCAGCATGTTCCACCTGAACCATGAGGAGAAACTTCTTCGTTGTGAGGGTGCCAGAGAAGCTGTGGAGTCTCCTCTGAAGAGATTACAAACCCACCTGGAGGTGATCCTGCTGTCAGTGACCCTGGTTTAAGAGGGAAGTCGGACTAGATGATCCTTACAGGTCCCTTCCAACTCCCATCATGTCAAGATTCATTCTGTGAAACCCAAGGAAGCGGTGGTACAACCAGCCCATAACTTTCCTTAGGTTACTTCCACCACCACCATGCTGGGATTCTAGGATTCAGTGCTGTGCAAAACCACTAGAAGATACCTGGGAGCACACTGTGCTGTTTCAAGCTTTTTGCCCCAGCTGGACCTGCAGTGGAAGTGCCCACACCTTGTATCTTTTCACGCCCTGAAAGACAAGTTGAGGCTGCTGCATCCCTGTCTCTCCCAGCTGCATGTTCTAAGCCCTCCCTTCCCCTAATGCTGGGGTTTGTTAGATCCCACTGAGGTGGCTGAAAAAAAACAACAAATCAAAAGATTAACCCCCAAAGGGAAAAGTTGATCAATATTTGGCCAGCTCCACTCTCTGACAGGGTCAGGAAAAGGCTTACAGCCCTTGGGGGATGGCAGGATCACAAGAGCCATGATAAAGGCTGGGTCAGAACTAGCAGGCAACTGCTGTCATGCAGAGGTCACATTTAAAAAACCCAGGAAGATTTACCACAAGAGAAAAAAGTAAATGACAGCTCTAAAAGAGACTGACTGAATCAATCCTGCAAGGAAGGCAACTTAATAGCTCTGCCAAGGAAACATGCAAACCTTAGGAGCAGAATACTCCTGTCCTACACTGCGTGGTTTGAGATCTCCAGATACCACCAGCACCAAATCAACTTCGTTCAAGAAGCTACAGCAAGCTCACCAAAAGCTGATCTGAGAGCCCTTAAGTCTGGCAGAATACTGATGTTTCAAGTGTTGGTCACAGAGAGCTGGTACTCACGTGATGAAGTCCAGAAAACTTGCTAGAGGCTCATAGGCATGGTTCCTCATGTGACGGAACTCCACCACCATCTTCTCCTTCAGCTTGTCATCTATGACGGAGACGGTGAGCGGTGATGCTTCGTTGGCCAGGAAGTTGCCATAGTCTGTGCTCTGGAGGTGCAGTTTCAAGTCTGAAAGAGAAAGAATAATTCCACTCTACAGGGTTTGTGTTGGAGGTTACCCGAGAAAGCAGTTGCTCAGCACTTTAGTCATCCTCTTCTCTGAAGGACAAAATCCATGTCTTCACGCTTAGATTCGTGGTCACATTTACCATGAACAGCCCAAAAGCAGATAAAGATCACTTAGATTCTGTCCCATTTGGGGCAGAGTGGCTGGAAAGCTGTCCAGCAGAAAAAGCATCTGAGGCTGTTGGTTGACAGCAGCTGAAGAGGAGCCAGCAGTGTGCCCAGGTGGCCAAGAAGGCCAACAGCATCCTGGCTTGGATCAGCACTAGTGCGGAAGCAGGGCTAGGGCAGGGATTGTCCTCCTGCACTGGGCAATGACAAGGCCACACCTAGAATCCTGGGTTCAGTTTTGGGCTTCTTACTCAAAGAAGGACATGAAGGTACTAGAGTGTGTCCAGAAAAAGGCAATGAAGGGTCTAGAGCACAAGTGTTGTGAGGAGCAGCTGAGGGAACTTGGGTTGTTTAGCCTGGAGGAAAGGAGGCTCAGGGGAGACCTTCTCACTCTCTCCAACTCCCTGTAAAGAGGTTGGGGTGAGGTGGGCATTGGTCTCTTCTCCCAAGGAAGAAATGACAGGATGAGAGGAAACAGCCTTAAGCTGTATTGGGGGAGGCTTAGGTTGTATATTAGGAACAATTTCTTCCCTGAAAGAGTGGTTAGGCATTGGAACAAGCTGCCCAGGACAGCAGTGGAGTCACCACCCCTGGAGATGTTCAAAATTCCATGTAGATATAGCACTCAGGGCCATGGTTTAGTGGTCACCTGGCAGTGCTGGTTAACAGTTGGACTTGATGATCTTGGAGGTCTTTTCCAACCCTAATGAGTCTACAATTCTGTGATTTCAGCCTCTTACCATCTTCAAAGAAATGGGGACACTGCCTGTGCAGAGAGCATGTATCTGTGCCACCTGTCCACTGTGCTTCATCGAGGTGGAAGGTTACTGATTTTCTAGGAAGCATGTGCTAGAAATGAGGAGGGAAAAAAAATCTTAAGCACTTCCTCTAGCCAAAGAGACTCTGGTTGCAGGCTTCTCTGAAGCAGTCACAACCAAGAACCTATCTGCACCCACAAGCAAGTTTCCTTCAGATACTAATCATGTGGAAGCAGCCTTCCCCTCCTCCAGTTTCAAGCAGAGGAAACCTTTGTTTCCTCTGTTACCCTTGCTGCAGGTCAGGTGCCCAACCAAGCTGTAGCCCTGGCCAACAAGCAACCACAACATTCTGAGCTCTGTCAAGATAAAAGCCTTATTTATGCCAAAAGTATTTAAGTGTCTCAATGGAAAAAGTGAACCCAGAAAGGAGGAACGTCACATAATCCTACTCCTCAAAGCTCTACGAGTTGCACTGGTACATAATGTTCATCTCTCTTCAGCTTCACCTCAGAGGCCCAGCAAGGCAAGCACCCTCCTAGGAATTCAAGACCTTTATGGGGAAAGGAAGAACTTAGTCAAACCAGATGTGAACACACCATCCAGAGAACACAATAAAACCAGACATTTCTCCCTGGTTTCTCTGAAGCAGGAGAACTGCCTTTTCCTTCCACCCAACAAGCCCTCAGTGTTACAAGCATGAGCATCCACTGCACCAAGCAAGGACTCAGCCCAGCTTGAGGAGTTTGACCTTTTGACATGACACCTAGTTACAGGCATGAGCTGGAGAGCACCCTCCCTCCACACCAGGCTCTTTGGACTGTATGGTACACAACTGTCCTCAGACCAAGGAGTGGAAGGGTCAAACAGATTTCAAGCTGACTTCAACTCTTCTGGCTATTTCCAAGGAGATCTAGCAAAAATGGGTTTGACCCAACACTTTTTAGTTACAAAGATGGTACAACTGCTAAATCTCAGAGAGGGGGATTATAGAGAGGAGGGGGGAAAAGGCAGAGACTTCAATAGCACTCAGGTTCTGTTGTGCTTCTCAGCAGTTTACAGGAGAGTTTGGTGGTACTCTTACTTTTAGCAAGGCGTACCAGCTGCAAGAGAGCTACTTGCCCAGCAACACACACCATGGCTGAAGCAAAGCAGAAACTTCATCTAGACCTCTGCTCCCCAAACTGTGCTGCAGCTGAACAGCTGTGGTTCAGTCTACCACAACAGCAACTTCTGCTCACACTTCTGAGGTGGGAAAAACCTTGTCTGGGTAACTCAAACAATGGAGTTTTCAACATGACCTTTGGCAGGACGTCAAACACCAGAGCATTCCAAAACTCAGCCTACCCTTCACCACTGTGCAGCCTGCACAAGACAGTTCTTGACAGGAAAAACCCTGGAAAGAGCCCAGCTCAAAGATAGCACCCTGCACAGAATGTTCTCACCCATCTGCTTCATAACCACTTGATTTTTGAAAGCTAAGATATAGTTAGGGAGAGGAAGTCTACTGGAATTACATCTTAATGAGTTTCAGTCCCTCACCTGAAAGCTCTTGGATGGTAACCTTTGGAGTCTGAGTGGAAATCAAGTTCCACAGTCAGATCAGGGCTCTACTAGTTTGCTTTTAGCAGAGGCAGGAAAAAGCATGGAGCAAAATTCCTCAGTTAGTGAATGAGAGGAAGGCTCCTGCTAAGAATATTGCACCCCTCAAATCAAGCTGTGAGGGAAGGCTCAGGGGAATGCAGCAGTAACATTCATACTCCTCCTACTTCCAGCTCTCTGTAATTGTGCAGAGCTCTGATGAAAACTAAGCCTGCCCAAAAAGGCATGTGATGTTGTTTTGCAGCTATACAGGACCTTGGAGAGGAAGCAGCTCTTGCATATCCTACACCACATCTTACTTCAGTAGGGAAGCTTCCAAAGGTTTCAGCTCATTTCCTTCCAATCCCAACTCTCCCACAAGAAAAACCATCAGTTTCTTTTGGTGTCATCATGACCTGCAACTGTGCTCATACTTTTGTGGCTGCAAGAAGCCACCTCACTGTTGAATCACTTGATGCTACAGACCCACTGTCACAAAACAAGAGCTTTCTGTACCATCCACTTCCAGGAGGTCAGAGCTGCACCCACAGAACCCTGCTGGTTGGATGGGACCTCTGGGGATCATCTAGTCCAACCCTCCTCCTAAAGCAGGGTCACTCAGAGCAAACTGCCCAGCATCACCTCCAGGTGGCTGTGGAATCTCTCCAGAGGAGACTCCAGAACTTCTCTGGGCAGCCTGGGCCAGGGCTCTGGCACCCTCACAGCAAACAAGTTTCTCCTTACCCCATTTAGAGAAGAGCCACCCAAGCTGTACACTGTGCCTTTCAGCCTCTCCCTCAGCAGCTCTCATGAGCTGCTTGGCCAGAGCATTTTGTCCTGCTTGATGAGGGGTTGCCCCCCCAACTCTGCAGCACAAGAGCCAGCACAACATGGTGTTGCAACTGGAATAAGGGCCATGTTTATATAACACTTGGAATTCACTTTTAGAGGGAAGGCCAGCCACAGACTGCAGGAGCTAAACTCTTCTAAAAAGCTCTTAGCATCCAAGCAGAGAGAACAAAACATCTTTTCCAAAAACTGGACTGGATTTGTAAGCCCTGACTTAACACATCTCACAGTGTACAAGTGCCTCACACGAGCATGTTCTCCTCCAGCTGCTGGGCCCGTCACCAAGGGCCTTTGGGATTCTTAAGAGGACTATTCTCATGTCAGGCTTCTCAGATAAGAGGAGATTAATCCCATGGTTTGACAAATCCCATACCAGAAGAGCTGTCCCAGTAGCATGATGACTAATAAGTGGACCCACTGCTGAGCAAGCCTCAACTTCTCCAAAAGTTCAAGGCCCTATTTTCTAAGGCAAGTTCAGGCCCAGCTGGACTCAGGCTCTGGCAGCAACTGCAGCCCCTCAGCAGAGCCAGCTGCCAGAGATCCCACACGCTGCATGTTGACCAGAGGCTGGCTGTGAGTCTGATGCTGTGCCTCTTTCCCCACAACTGCCTGCTGAAGAGGAGGGAGACCTTCACCTAGAGCCCAGCCACTTCTGATGGGCCCCCAGGGATGCAGCAGCACACAGCCTCAACCCAGTCCCTGCTTTTGAGAGGTCCATTTGCCTCTTACAGCAGTTTTCACACACTTCAAGAAACAGACTGAGCCAGCATTTGGCAAGGGAGTACTTGAATTATCACAACTCTTTTACTTTCTCTCCTCCCCCTCCAAAAGCTGGTAAATTATGGCCAGGTCACAGATCTCAGAAAACCACCTCAGGCAAGAACATGACAGCCTGTCACAATGACAGGCTTTTTCTTGCTGAGTACTCAAGGTGGGTAGAGCTTGGGATTATCACATGTCCTTACAGCCACCTCCTTTCAGCTCCCAGATCAGGCCTCTGGTTTTATTGCAGCTGGCTGTACACAAGGCAGAAACACAACCCAAGCTTCATTCAACACAGCACACCCTCACCATTTCAGGGGACATTTTCTTGAGACTTCAGACCCACCTAACACCACTATCCTCTCCTGCAAGTCTGCTTCGTCATAACACAGAATCAAGTCATTACTCACTCTTTTGGCCATCTGTCACTGATCAAAGCCTGTCCTGTAAGCCCTACTCAGACAGTGTGACCCAGGGTCCCACCAGCTCATACTTCCACCCCTTCCTTCCTCAGCACCCTCCTGTAACTGTACTGCAGAGTTCAGGCAAGTCCTGATTTGTCTTCTCACCCACAGGCATGGAATTAGCTTCAACAACTTCTGAGCTGAACTAATGTTTTCACACAACTAGCTGCTGTAACCCCAACACCTCACTCCACAGCACCCAAGGCAATCACTGCGTTTGTAAAAATCAAAGTATCCTTTGCCATCTCCCAGGCCTGAGGCAGTGAAGTAACTGAGGGATTACATAGCAGTCTGCAGATTAGCTCCATCACCCATGTCACCCTTCAGGAGGCTCCAGTCATTAGCATTCAGCTTGTTGCTGTCTGGTTAGTCTGTTTACAGCCACCTCAGATACTCCTAAAGCTAAGCCTCTGAAACCTCACCTGAGCAGCACCCAGAGACCCTTCACTCCCCACAGAACATGAAGACCTGTTCTGTGGTGGCACCTTTCTTCTGCTGACAGTCAGCAAACTCCTCTGGGCTACAGCTGGACACAAAGAAGTGTCATTTTTGGCCCCATCAGTATATCACCTCCAGCTCTTCATCTCTGTTTGAGATGTCCTCAGCACCAAACAGCAGCCTGTGTTTCTAGCCCAGCCCTTCCTGAGGTTGAACTTGCTCCCCTCAGTGTTTCAAACCCAGCAAGTCCAGGTCCTGCTTCCTCTGGAGCTACTCACCCAGGTAGCCCTCTCCTGAGCTCTCCAAAAGGCAAGGTAACCCCTCCTAATCTGCACCTTACCCCTTCCCCAACAAAAGTAGACCACACAAAGTCACAGCTGTGACCTCAGAGGTCCAGTACACTAAGAGGACATCAGCCTGGCACCTAGAGCAGCAGTTTAAGGGAGAGGCAACAAATCATTCAGAAGCTAAGAGAAACAGAGTAGGAAGCAGCCTCATGCTGCAGGAACTGACAGCAGAGGGAAACCAACAAACCAAAAACACTGACAGTCTGCCAGGAAATCCAGACACCATCCTCTTCTAACAAGGGGCAGGACCTGAACTAGGGCTGAAGTTGCACCAGCGCTGAGGAGCTGACCTCAGCTGCTGCTTGAAGTGCAGCTGAGAGAAGCCATGAAGCAGCTCTCTGCCCGGTAAAGGAGGCCAGAACAAACAGCAAAGAGCCTCTGCTGAACCCTGAAGGAAGCCAGAGGCCACAGTGTTTGTTTGCCACCATGATTTAGCAGGCCACGGAAGTGCCATCTTTCTTCCAATGAATAATGTTTTCCTTCAGCTTGCTGTAACAACACAGCTGACTGATCAGCCACAGCCAGTGGTTAACACTGGAGGATGCAAGACAAAGCCCTGAGAGATCAGCAGGACAACCTACTGCTGTGTTGCTGCCTGAGCAGCCAGTACTCACAGGTCTCACTGTTCCCATATGCTCTGCCTCATCTAGCAGATGAAAGCTCTTGGAGACAGGCTCAGTCCTGCACAGCCCCAGCAAGTATGGGTCAGCTTTTCACAAGGAGCAACTAGATGTCAGGACAGAGAACACAGTGTGCTTCCAAAAGGTTCCTACCAGATTATAGCTTGAACTCTACACCCACTGAGTTCAGACTGAACCATTCTTCAAGATGGGTCTAAGCATGGTCACAATTCAGAACCATCAAGTTGCCTCTCCTTGCTTGGCTGTACAGTAAAAGAACCACAGAATCATTAAGGCTGGAAAAGACCTTTAAGGTCTTTTAAGGTCTAACTGTTAACCAGCACTGCCAGGTCACCACCAAACCATGTCCCTCAGCACCACATCTACACAAGCTTCAATGTCTCCAGGGATGGCGACTCCAGCACTGCCCTGGGCAGCCTGGGCCAGGCCTTGACAAGTCTTTTGAGGAAGAAATTGTTTCTCATGTCCAACCTAAACCTCCTCGGGAGCACTTGAAGCCATTTCCGCTTGTCCTATCACTTGTTCCTTGGGAGAAGACAGGACAGATCCAATCCCTCCAAGCCCACAACACTCTTTCCAAAAGGTATGCAAGTCCCCAGCAGAGCTGACTGAATGGACAGAAGCACCAACACCCGCTGAGAGGTGCTGGTGGCAATAAGCAGCCACAAGAAAGCCTCTCTCAACAGAGTTGAGCCAACTACCTGCCACTTCCCAGCAGACCATTTCACAGCTTCATCACCCAGCTAGAAGTCAACATGTCCTGCTGGTGGATTTCACCATACCAACCACCTTGAAAACACTGGCAGGTCCACAAAGAAATCTGTCTTCTGCACTGCTGCTGTGGAAGCAAGAGTTAATATTAGCAACAGCAGACTGGTGAACACCAACTAAAGGTAAAGAAACTCCTGTTCATGAAGATGCTTTTATGCACACCCCAGGCTCCACATACTTTTTGCAGTAGGAAGCACTGCAGACACACAGTAAAGCCTGCTGATAACCTGCAGTCCAGGCCCAGACTGAACTCTGCTTCTTAAGAGCAGCACCCACTGCCCAGCTGCATCAAAAGCTTTTTATTCTCCAGAGATCACAGAATCTGAGAATGCCTTGGATTAAAAGGGACCTTTCAAGGTCACCTAGTCCAACCTCCTGCACTCAGCAGCAACATCTGCAACCTAGAGCAGGTTGCTCACAGCCCCAGACAACCTCACCTGGGATGGCTGCGGGCATGAGGCATCTCCCACCTCTATGGGCAACCCGGGCCAGTGTCTCACCACCCTCAGTGTGAAACATTTCTTCCTTCTCTCTAGTCCAAATCTCCTCTTTTAGTTTCAAACATCACCCCTTGTTCTGTCCCAACTCTGCTAAAGAGTCTGTCCCCAGCTTTTTCTAGGCTCCCATGATGGCCACCACAGCCTTGAGGAGCTACAGATGGCTCAACATCCTAACTCAAGAAGTATGGTTATCCAAGACAGACACCACTGCAGAACAGATCCATGTTCCCACCACTGAAGCAGAGGAAAGTGGCTCCAAGTCCTTCACTGACACCTTGTGTCAGAAGCAGGGACTGGCTACAAGAGACAGCCAAGCAGCTCCCAAGTGATATGGAGCACAGGTGTACAGCACACAAGGACCTCTGGCTGAGAAACCACCAGAGCACCAGGCCTTTTGGAGCTGAAAGAAGGGATAAATACATTATTGTGGGGAGTTTCAAGAGAAAGCTTAAGCCAAAACAGCTCTCACCCTCTCCTCAATCCTCATCATGTTTTCCTGCCTCTTCTTTAATGCAGCTCAGGAATCTGCCTGACCACAGAGAGTTTGGCTCTCTCTTTTGGGCTCATCAAGCAGCAAGAGCTCAAACCAGCTTACTCTGTGATCAGCCAAGCAGAGAGGACAAAGGATCAGGCAGAAAAGCACGTTCTCCTCTTCCACCAGCACTAAGCTGTCAGCCCAAGTCCTGAAGCACAGAAGTCAAATCCAGACTCCTCCAAGCACAGGAGAGGGAGCACCATTTCAGACCTGGAAGCACAACCTTCTCCAAGCAATGCCAACACCAGGGAGCAGCCAGGCACCAGATTCCTAGGCCCAGCCCCAGAACAGCCTTGGTCCTTCAGGATTTCTTCATGGCCAAGGTGATCACTCCCTCCAGGATTGAAAGTAAATGCAGAGCCACACTCACACACAAGAGCCAGCAGCAAGACCAAACAGAAATGGTAGAGAGGAATGTGTGAGTATTTTATGCCTGAGTTACTTCTTTTGGCTGCTAATAAGCTAGCTGCTGCCTGGATTTAGTGCAGACAAGAAAGTGGGAGAGAAAGAATGCACATTAAGAGCCTGGGGAGCACAAAACACCAAAATGGGAAAATCAGAATTAAAGGGAGAAAAGAAAGAAACGGTCTGACCACAGACCTGTATAAGTGATCAAGAGCAATGTTCCTTTGAAGGAAAAAAAAGCCCTCTACAAAAGCATGCTAGACAGGGGCATGGAAAACCAAGTGGAGGAGGAACAAGACTGACAGTGAACTCAGAATGGCCTTCAGGCTCTGAAGGAAGCTTGACAAGGAGCACAGCAGCAGCCACCACCAGCAAGTTGTCAGGGACAAGACAGTAACAAGACCAAGACAAACACACAGGAGCTCCAAACTGACTCCTTCCAAACACAGAAGGCACCACTCCAAGGGAGAGCTAAGTTTACACAACTTGGTTCAGCAGGCAAGGAAGGGAGAAAAAGGAGAAGCCACAAGCACAGAAAGACTCCAAAGAGGAAGTTATCTGCTGGGAGGGATAGTTTAAGCCATGCTGAGGCTTCTGACTAGCGAGCAGGAAATCCTCCCACTGCCCTCTTCCAGCCCCCTGGCTCCACAACAAGAGCAATGGAGAACACTGCAAGTAAAGAGGTGCAGAAAAGTCCAGGTGAAAGGGGGCTAAAACCACCCTGGGTATATCTAAGGTAAAGCACTCTGTTCCCATTCCCTTGTTTAACATTTGAGGGAGCAGTTCCAGGTAACTGGCATCCAGGGTTCAGCTGGCCAAGGATCCCTCTAGAGAGTCAGTATTCATTTCAAACACTGAGCAAAGATTATCATGATAAAATAGATGCTTTCACTAGTATTTTTAGAAGAAAAAATGATCTAATAATCATAGTGCCACTGAGCAAAACAACTGACATCTCTGCATATTTATGCTTCTAGCCTATTTTAGTAGAGGCTTGGTTTTGATCTTTGTGATTTGTGAGTCAGGTTCTGGACACCAAGGAGTGGAAAATGTTCAGCAGGTCACTGATATAGAGGAACTGTTTAGAACTGACTAATTAAGCTGATGAGCTGACCACAGCTGATTAGTATCACACAGCAAAACCATCACAGCTCTCCAGGTTAGTACACAGTGATCTAGAAAAAAAGGATGATGGCTGCAAGTTAGAACTAAGAGATCTCAAGATTATAGGGAAAGGGTAATTCACCAGTTCCTGAAGTCCAGCTGAAAGAGAGGACTTCTGTTGAAGTAAAAACACTCTAGCTATTTTAAGGTAGAGACTGAGGCATATCACAGCACTCTGTTCCCATTCCCTTGTTCAACATCTGAGAGATCAGCTCCCGTAACAGCAAGTACTCTCCCAGACCACTCAATCTCCTTCAAAAACCGATCATGGGTGTCAGGGATGTAGACTACCCCAATAATCTTACTTTTAGCCTTAAAAAGGTTACCTGGGCTACCTGCCGTACAACACAAGCCTCACCAGTGAAGCTGCCAGACTCTCAACAACCGCCAGACACCCACCCCAGCTCTATGGCCACCTCAAGAAAGTCCCAGGAGCTCAAGCTTCCTGTTGCAATCACACGGCCGGGAAACTGAGTCAGCTGAGCTCGGAGCGAGCAACCAGGGTGGAGAGAGGATCGAGCGCCTGCTCAGCCAAAGGGTGAAGAGGGGACAGCGATTCAAAAAGCCGCTGCCAGGGGTTTTCCTCGTTGCCACTCACCCCCTTCACCTCCCCACAGGCCCTTCCCCCTCACACCAATCCTCACGGGGAGGGAAGGAGTGCCCCACCTGCTTCGCAGCACCATCTACCACTCACCCTCCAGGCTCTCACACTGCACCAGGTTTACGTAGTCACCTTGCCGGAGGACACCGGCTTTGAAACCGCGGACCAAGCCTTCCAAGTACCCGTTATCGACGTTAAAATAGAGCTCCGGGAAAGACGACATGGCGGCCAGCGGCTCAGGCGCAGAGGACTAGCCGCTCACGTGACCCAGCCCCCTCCCCTGGCGCGTCATGTGACGCGACGTGCCGCGCCTGGCACCGCCCCCTCCCTTCCCTTCCCGGCATGCAGTGCGAGGGCGGGAAAAGCCTGAGGGGAGAAGGCGGTAAGGAGTGGGATGAGGGTGGCTAGGGGTTGTGTTGGGGAGTAGCGACTGCAAAGATGTTGAGGGGGTTGGAGGAGGAAAGGCTGAGAGTCCTGGGGTGCTTAGCCTGCAGAAGAGCAGAGCCACAGGGGAGCTGCTCAGTGCTCAGCAAGAGCTAAAGGGTGCAGGGGGCAAGAAGCTGGGGCCACACTCTGCTCAGTGGTGCCCAGGGCCAGGCCAAGGGGCAGTGGGCACAAACTGGAACCCAGGAGGAGAACAGGAGGAGAAAGTTGTTTGTTGTGAGGGTGCAGAGCCCTGGCCCAGGCTGCCCAGAGAGCTTGTGGAGTCTTCTTATCTGGAGAGATTCCAACCCCACCTCCAGGAGATCATCCAGTCCAACCATGCCTAGCACTCCNGGCTCAGCACTCTAGGTGTGGCCTCCCCAGTGCTGAGTACAGGATGATGATCACTTCTCTGCTCTTCCTGCTCACAATAGTTCTGCTCCAGGCCAAGATCCTGTTAGCTTTCTTGGCCACCTGGGCACTCTGCTGCCTCATGCTCAGTCAACTCTCAACCAGCACCCCCAGCTCCTTCTGTGCCAGGCACCAATCCAACCACTCTGCCCCAAGCCTAGAGCATGGCATGGGCTTATTGTGACCCAAGTGTAGGACCTGGCCCTTGGCCTTGCTGAAGCTCATCCCATTGCCCTCAGGCCATGGATGCAGCCTAGCCAGGTCCCTGTGTAGAGCCTCCCTACCCTCAAGCAGATGGACTCTCCCTCCTAGCTTGGTGTCTCTTATATTTAGATGCAACTTCCTGTGCTCTAGGTTGTGCCCATTGCCCCAATTCCTATCACTGGGCACTGCTGAGAAAAGTCTGGCCCCATCCTCTTGTCTTGAAGCTGCTTTGGATGAAAAAAGTCCCATTTTGTTTCATATGGAGGTGCCCTGGAGTCCTGCCCTGTGGAGGCATGGTACCCAGCTGGGTGCAGGTACCCTCACCTGTCCCCTCAGGTCCCAAATGGACACATGGAAGCATTCCCACTTGGCAACAGCTTTTGCTAATGGCTGCTTTATTAGAGCTGCAGAGGAGGAGTTAGCACAGGAGGCCAAGGAGCAGGCAGCCCCGTAGCACAGGCACTAGTTCTTGCCACAGGGGAAACTGGAGCTGATCTTCCTGCAGTAGCAAAAGGCATTGAAGAAGCGGCAGTAGCAGGTGGCACAGGGGTCACAGCAGGGCACCTGCTGTCCCAGGCAGGATTCCAGCAGCCGGACACAGCGACGAGGTGAGCGCTCCTCACGGCCTGCCGCTTGCACTTCTGTGGCTGAAGCCTGATGGGGGGAGAGAGAGAGGGAGGGAGAGAGGGAGGGAGAGAGGAGCAAGTTGGTGCTGGACCACTGTGCCACCAATGAGGAACAGCAAGGGAGAGAGCTGCTGAAACATGCCACTGCCAGCTCTGCTGTGTTCAGCTGTGAGCCCACTCCTGAGCCCCTCCTGCAGTCATCACTGCCTAGTCCACCATATCTCAAGGTCTTTCTGCACACACTTAGTTTGAAGCTCAACTTGACCTTAGTGAAGGGTGCTGAGCCTTCTGCCTGAAGAGAGGCACTGAGGTCTGAGCCAGACACCATCCAGTGAGCTCCTGCTCTGCAGAGGCTTCCTGGGCTGTGCTTGAGGTTAATTAAATAGATTGCAAAAGTGTGGGCTTGGGAGCACCCTCCTCTGAGTGCCAGAGCCCCTTGCAGCTCTGGGCAGCCTCAGCTTGTGCCAGCCCCAGCTGCTCCCCAGCAGATGAGAAACAGATACTCCCTTCCCAGGCAGCATCATGTTGGGCTACAAATTGCCGCAGGGGCACAGAGAAGGCTGCTTCTGCTCTTTGGCATGTCTGTAAGAAAACTCAGGGAGCCTTACCTGTGCTTCTGGCACTCCAACTCTCTGCACAAGGTCACCATTGCCTTCCTGGACCTCCAGGGCCATCTGTGCGAGCCTGGGGAGAGCTCCTGCAAGATACAGAGAAGCTGGACATGGAGGTTGCCCCCACTCCCTTTGGGCTGCCAGGCTGCTCTCCCCAGCCAGCCACGGGAGAAGCTATGTTGCTGCATCTGACCCTGGGTGTGGGATCCTCACTTCAATTTTGGGGCCCCCTGGCATGCCAGTGAGCAGCTGATGGGGGGCAGCAGGGGCACCCCCAGGACTCACCTGCTGGCTCCACAGACACCTCGTTCCTCACCTTCTGCAGCAGGCTGGGCTGGTGGCCTCTGTCCTGCCCCTCCAGCCCACTGCTCACCTTCTCCAGGTGGCCACAGCCCAGCTCGCTGCTGAGGACAGCCTGGAGGCCCTGCAGCAAACCACAGCACAGCAGCAGCACGTTCAGCATGGTCCCAGGGGACAACCTACATAGAGAGGTGTTAGCCAGGCTCAGCAGAGGATGGACTGAGCCTTAGAATCCTAGAATTGATTGGGTTGGAAGAGACCTTTAAGGTTATCAAGTCCAACTGTTAACCTAACACTGCCAGGTCACCACTAAAGCATGGCCCTCAGCACCACATCTCCATGGCTTTTCAATCCCTCCAGGGATGGGGACTCCAGCACTGCCCTGGGCAGCCTGGGCCAGGCCTTGACAACCCTTTTGTTCCTAATATCCAACCTAAACCTCCCCTGGCACAACCTGAGGCTGTTTCCTCTTGTCCTGTCACTTGTTCCTTGGGAGAAGACACCAACTCCCACTTCACCCCAACCTCCTTTCAGAGAGTTGTAGAGAGCAAGAAGGTCTCTGAGGCTCCTCTTCCTCAGACTAAACAACCCCAGTTCCCTGAGCTGCTCCTCACATGACTTGTGCTCTAGTCCCTTCACCACCTTCGTTGCTTTTCTCTGGACACACTCAAAGACTTGATCTCTTTCTCAGTGTTTCAGGGTCTCCTTGCCCCCTCCCAGCTCTCAGCAGCTGCCAGGCCACTGTTTGCTGTGCCCCCATGGCCTGCACCTGCACAGGATGTGGCTGAAACATCTGAGGTGGCTCCTGCCAGGCACTCCTGCTCCCAGAGTGTAGAAATGGCAGCTGTTTTAAAGATCAGAAGCTAACACTGACCATCTGCCCTGCATGTGGGCAACCAGGACCTTGCAAATAGCCAGCACTGGGAACTCTTGAAGGCCCCAAGTGCCACTAAGGAAGCAACATATACCCGCTAGCATCTCCATTCCTTTCCCATGGGATGGGGCACCTCCCAGCTCCCCTGTACTCCCACTCCCACTTTCTCCTCATCCACCAACCCTTGAGCCATGTTTCTGTGCCCAGTCTTAGGGGCAGGTTTGTAACACAGCAGGCCACAGGAGCCCATGGACCAGGCAGGAGCAGCATTAGGTAGTTGCAACATGAGAGACCTACTGCACCTTGCAGCTGGAGCAGAGAAATCTCCCCTGAAGTCCCTGGGAAATGACAAACTGCTTTGCTACAACTCTGTTTGGAACCAAACCTCAGGGGCTGGGCAAAAGGAATGGACCTGGGGCTTTCAGAAGATAAAGTGTGCTGCAGAGGCTGGCAGAAAGAGCAGGCATGGACATGGTTTTGCTGGAGGATTGCAGTGATGGGCTGGATGTCATAGCCAAGACCCTCACAGGGGGCTTTAGCTACCTGAAAACTCTACTGACACTCAGCTGCACAGCTTCCACGTGGGAAGCATTGGGATATACCTCCCCTTCTGCCTAGGATGTGGACATCATTATCAGGAGATGTCCTCTGAGTTGGACTAGCTCAGGACTTTCACCTGCCCCCAGTGCAGGGTTTGCTTCCCTCCTCCCCAGAAGGGAGGAAGGTGAGGGTGAGAGGAGAGAGTCTGGGCTGGAGGAACACATCAGGGAAGGACTGAGTGGAGCTGAGCTGGGGAGAGCAGTGCTGCAGAGTCAGGCTGTGGGAGGCTGAAAGCTGAAGGGACTCTCAGAGAGAGAAAGAAAAGGGGCTGAGAGGGATACTCCCAGTTGCTCCCAGAGTCCCACCAAACCCAGCACCTGCTGCTGTGACAGCCTCGGGGCTCCAGCCCTTGCTCTATGGACCAGCCTCTCCTCACCTCCCCATCCCCACAGAAGAACCCAGCCCTTTGTTGGGAGAGACCCTCCACACCAGACACCCCAGACCCTTCCCATGGGAAGCACTGACCTCTGGGAGCAGAGAGGGAACCTGCCGCTCGCTGCTGCTCCGACCGAGCTGGCTGGGAGCACTGCTGCCTCTCTCCGCCTCGATGTCCTCCTCCCCACATGCTTCCTGGGATTTATATTGGCCTTTTAGTAATTAAGTGCTGCAAGCACATGACTCTGCTAACTAGCAGGTAGGTGGGCTCCTCTGGAAAGCAGCCTTTGTCCCGGCGGGGAGCAGCTGCTGGGGTGATGCACGGGAGGGAGGACTCCTGCCTGCAAGGAGGAGTGGACCCACGCTGGCCCCAAACTCCCAAGTTTCTTGGGAGCAATCTCCACCTCCCTTCCCAGCTGTGCCTCGAGGCTACAGCCTGAGGACATCTAGTTCCCTGCTAAAGAAATCACAGGGCTACAGGCTCCTGGCCAAAGACACGCCGAGCTCTTGACCGGTTTTCAAAGGGAATGTTGCCCACCCATAGCTCCTGGCAGGCACCCAGCCAGAGCCCAGAGCTTCCACAAGTCCTCCAACTCCTGACCACTCACTGGCTGCAGATTATTCAGGCTCCCATGTCTGCTAACTGCATCTCTCATTCCTGTAGCCATTGGAAAACCTGCAGCTCCCATACCCAGGTGCTCTCAGTTGCTCCCTTGCGCATCCCGGGCTCAGCTCCAGTGTGGGAAGGCAGGAACCAGCTACCGGGTTCTCCCCTTCAGCTCTGGCAGGGGGGCTGGACTAGATGATCTTTCTAGGTCCCTTCCAACCCCTAACATTCTATGATTCCTTGAGCTTCTTAATGAGGAGACCTTTGAGGGCTGCTCCAAAACCCAAAGGGTGTTGCAGGCACCCTGATGTAGCCTCAGTCCTGGGCCCAGGCACTGATGGAGGTGGCATCTCTACAGTTTCTCACCAGCCAGGGTTGCAGGGGACATGGGTTATGGTTGCAGCATCCCAGTGCACCACATGCCTGTTCTTGCTTTGTCAACCAAGGGCTTCCAAGCAGCCTTGGCATGTGTACAACAGGCAGTGGTGCAGCAGGGTACAGACCTGCAGCTTGGGTGCAGCATCCAGAACACTGTCAGAAGAGGGACCCAACCCTGAAAGCATGGGCCTTGCACTAGTGGAGAGGAACTAGGAATGGAATCATGGAATTCTTTTGGTGTGAAAAGGACCTTTAAGATCATCAAGTCTAACCATTAACCTAACACTGCCAGGTTACCACAGGTCCCTTAGCACTGCATCTCCATGTCTTTTCAACCCCTCCAGGGATGATGACTTCACTGCTGCTCTGGACAGCCTGGGCCAGGCCTTGACAATCCTTTTGGGGAATAAAATCATTCCTAATGTCCAGCTTAAACCTCCTCTGGTGCAACTTGAGGCTGTTTCCTCTTGTCCTACTGCTGTTTACCTGCCCCAACACAGCCTGTCTGGGCACCACCTGATTCCCACTGTGTCTGAGGGGTGGGCTAGGGCAGAGGGGATGGGAGCAGCAAAGGGCTCATTGGCTGTGCCCCTTCTCCTCTGGTGTCAGGAGAACACCAGTAGAGACACTTGGCAAGTGGCTGAGATGCCCATGCACAGCACCCAGCTGCCTCCTGCACCCTGCATAGAATCACAGACTGGTTTGGGTGGGAAGGCACCTGTAAAGGTCAGCTAGTCCAACCTCTCCTGTGGTCAGCAGGGACATCCCCAACTTGAGCAGGTTGCTCACAGGGCCAAACAACCTCACCTGGAATGGTTCCAGGGATGGGACATCTCCCACCTCTCTGGGCAACCTGGGCCAGTGTCTCACCACCCTCAGGGGAAACCATTTCATCCTTCTATCTAGCCTGAATCTCCTATTTTAGTTTCAAACCATCACCCCTTGTCCTGTCCCAACAGGCCCTGCTAAATAGAGTCTGTCCCCATCTTTCTTCTAGGCTCCTCAAGTACTGAAAGTCTGTAAGAAGGTCTCCCTGGAGCCTTCTTTTCTCCAGGCTGATCAACCCCAGCTCAGCCTTCCCTCATAAGAGAGGTGTTCCAGCCCTCCCATCATTGCTGTGTCCTCCTGTGTCCCTGCTCCAGCAGCTCCATGTCTCTACTGTGCTGAGGACTCCAGAGCTGCCCCAGCACTGCAGGTGAGGTCTCCATAGGCTGAAGTAGAACATTCCTGGATGAAAACACACCTTGGGTCAAAGGCAGGTTTGGCAGCCTCCTTCCCCCAGCCCGATTCCCAGCCCCATTCCCACTCCTCAAGCCTAGGTGGGTGCTGAGTGCCGCATCCAGCCCCATTCCTCCGGGAGGAGCTTGCTTCTCCACCTCTCTCCGGGCCCGGGGGGTGTGGGGGAGGGGGGGTGTGTGGGATCCCCGGATCCCCGCTCCGTGCTGCCCCCGGTGCCGGATGACGCCAGCCCCGGAGCGAAGCCCTCGGGCTGGCTCATTAGGGCTGTTTGCAGCGCTCGGTCCCAGCGCTGCTGGGAAGGCATTAGCGATAACGAGGGGAGCCGCGCTGAGAGCTTTTTAATCTGCGGGAGCAGCCTCTGCTTCCAGCGCATCCCTCGGGCCAGTAACGAGCTAAATGAGGCGACCGGCCGCCGGCTGGCCACTTCCAGGAAAAGATGGCTCATAGCAAGGAGGAGGGAATGGGGAGCAGGGCTGTGCTCGCTGCGAGGGCAGCAGCAGGCAGTGGAGGGGTAAGGGGCACGGCAGAGAAGCCCCCTGAGCATGGACAGGAGGGTGGGAGCTTAGCAGGGAATAATGCAATGGTTTGGGTTGGAAAGGACCTGGAAAGGTCAGCTAGTCCAACTCCCCTGCAGGCAGCAGGGACATCTCCAACTAAAGCTGTTTGCTCACAGCCTCAAACAACCTCACCTGGAGTGGTTGTAGGGATGGGACATCTCCCACCTCTCTGGGCAACCTGGGCCAGCGTCTCACCACCTTCACAGTAGAACATTTCTTCCTTCTCTCTAGGCTGAATCTCCCTCTTTTCGTTTCAAACCATCACCCCCTGTCCTGTCCCAATAGGTCCTGCTAAAAAGTCCAAATCCCCGCTGTTCATCTTCCTGCACTGGTGAGGACATATCTCAAATCCTAGGGTCAGTTTTGGGCTCCTCACTCCAAGAAGGACGTGGAGGTGCTGGAGTGTGTCCAGAGAAGGGCAGTGGTGGAGGTGAAGGGTCTAGAGCACAAGTGTGGTGAGGAGCAGGTGAGGGAAATGGGCTTGGTTAGTGTGGAAGCCGAAGCCACAGCAGGACCCTCGGCAGCGGGCAGGCACCTCATTCAGCTCAGTACCGACCCCTCCGGGGGTGGGTGTCGGTTCCAAGAGGTGCGATGAGCATCACCCCAGGCTCAGCCCCGGCGGGAGAAGGGAAGGGCCCTTTAAGGCGCGATCCCGGCGCCGCCCTGACGTCAGCGGGACGGGTGCGCGCGGGCAGCCGCAGCCCCGGTGGCCCCAGCTCCGGTGAGAGGGAGAGGGGGGTATTAGGGTGCTCTGGTGGGGGGACTAGGGTGATGAGGACTGGAGGTGGGGAGTGGGGGTGCCCAGGGGAAGAGATGGTGGCATTGGGGTGCTCAGGGTGCTGGAGAGCTGGGGCTTGGTGATACGGGGGTGCACAGGGTGCTGTGGGTGGGAGTATGAGGGTGACGGGGTGCTGGAGACCTGGAGGTAGGTATATGGGGGTGACCAAGATGCTGGAGAGTGGAGATGAGGGTATTGGGGTGCTCAGGGTGCTGGGATCATGGGGAGCTGGAGGTAGGGGTATGGGGGTGTCCAGGGTGCTGGGGAGTGGAGGTGAGGGTATTGGGGTTCTGGAGAGCTGGGGCTTGGTGATACGGGGGTGCACAGGGTGCTGTGGGTGGGAGTATGAGGGTGACGGGGTGCTGGAGACCTGGAGGTAGGTATATGGGGGTGACCAAGATGCTGGAGAGTGGAGATGAGGGTATTGGGGTGCTCAGGGTGCTGGGATCATGGGGAGCTGGAGGTAGGACTATGGGAGTGCCCATGGTGCTGGGGTCTGGAGGTGGGGTATTGCAGTACCCAAGGTGGTGGGGTGCTGGTAACCTGGAGGCAGGGGTACAGAGCTGCCCAGGCTGATGAAGGACTGCAGGTAGGGATATTGGAGTACCCAGGGTGGTGGGGTGCTGGCAAGCTAGGGACTGGGGAACTTTGCTGTCCTGATAATCCTACTCTCCACAGTGCTGGGAACTCAGATGTGCTGAAGATCGTGGTGGAGGAGCTGGCGTTTGTGGGTGCTCCATCCCTCACCCCTCCATCGCTCAGCTCTCTGCCATCCCACAGCGCCCGCCGCCGCCATGGCCGGGCCCCAGGGGGGCTGCTGCGGCGAGGGGCAGATCGCGGGGCTCTACGACCTGGAGCGCACGCTGGGCAAGGGCCACTTTGCAGTGGTGAAGCTGGCACGGCACGTCTTCACCGGGCAGTGGGTGGCCGTCAAGGTGATCGACAAGAGCAAGCTGGCAGGGGAGGCGGCGGGGCAGCTGCTGCAAGAGGTGCGCTGCATGAAGCTGGTGCAGCACCCCAACGTGGTGCGTCTCTACGAGGTCATCGACACCCACGCCAAGCTCTACCTCATCCTGGAGCTGGGGGACGGCGGTGACATGTTTGACCACATCATGCGGCACGAGGGTGGGCTAGCCGAGGCGCGGGCCAAGCACTACTTTGCCCAGATCGTCCACGCCATCTCCTACTGCCACAAGCTCCACGTGGTGCACCGTGACCTCAAGCCCGAGAACGTGGTCTTCTTCCAGGAGCAGGAGGTGGTCAAGCTCACTGACTTTGGCTTCAGCAACCTCTTCCAACCCGGCAAGATGCTCACCACCAGCTGTGGGTCGCTGGCCTACTCAGCGCCCGAGATCCTGCTCGGGGAAGAGTATGATGCCCCAGCTGTTGGTAAGGTCCTGCTGTGTGGCTACCACCTCGCTTTTGGTTCCTTACACTGGGAGCACACCAGTGGCACTGCTGTCCCCACAGGGAGCAATCCTGTCCCTTGGGTGCTCAGCTGCCCAGCCCTACCCTGGCACAGGGTGTCCTCCATGTGGAGGTGGTTCCCGCACCCACTGACATCCCCGAGAGCAATGGGTGATGCCAGGGAGGGGAACAGGCCCAAGCAGGCTGCAAGCCTGGCGTGGCATCTGCTGGGGCGGATGTTTGGGAGGGGTGATGCCGGAAGGAAACCTGCTTTGGGTGCTGCTGCTTGGGTAGAGGAGCTCCAAAAGTTTCCTTTGTTCCATCCCCTCCCTGAAAACCACTTCCTCTCCATGGCTGCCAGGCCAAGGTGCAGCAGGGCTGGGGAGACCATCCCAGGGTGCAGGGAGCCAGGCTGGGGGCACCAAGAGGCTCTGCTGGGATAAAGGGCATGTGGGAGGGGAGTGGGACCCGAGCCAGCTCCACTGGAATTTGGGGCAGGAGAATTTAGCAGAACAAAACGAGCCCTTCAAGGAAAAAAACCTTAGTGTCAGCTGAGGGAAAGGAAGCTCTGGAGAACAGGGATGGCTCAGGGAGACGGGGAAAATAAGCTGGTGGCTCTGTAAAGAGAAAGGAAGGGAGAAAACCAGCAGAGATGAGAAATTCTCAGATGCAGGCACTTAAGAAGCTGAAGGTATTAACGGAGAGCCCTGGGGCATGCTCAGCATCCTCAAAAAGCCCTTTTGCAGAGAGGATGTGCTCAGGAGGAGCAGGTGAAGATCTCCCTGGCTCTCTCCCTGTCCCTAGAGCAGGGCAGTAACCCTGCTGCAGTTGCTGAGGTCTGTTTGGGAACTGGGAAGCTGAGTAAATGACATGAAATGATGCCATGGGTGGGTGATTGTGGGCTGGTGACTAGTGAGGGACAGAGCTTGGGGCTGGCCTCCCTGTCCCTGTTTAGGCTAAGACCTCAACTGCTTTGATGAAGCCCATTGAGATGTAGGGATGGGGAAGGCTCTTCCCTGCCTTGGCAGGGCTGTGCTTCCTCTGTCAGTGAGGCAGGACCCGGGGGCTCTTACCTCCAAGGAGCATCCCAGCGAGCACTGGTCTCTGCTGGATTGGCACTGGAGGCTGGGGCTCCCTCCTGGGTGCAAGCTGAACTGCTGCTGCTTCTTGCAGACATCTGGAGTCTGGGGGTCATCCTCTATATGCTGGTGTGTGGTCACCTACCCTTCCAGGAGGCCAACGACAGCGAGACCCTCACCATGATCATGGATTGCCGCTACACCGTCCCTCCCCATGTCTCGCCACAGTGTGCCGAGTAAGAACCTCTCCCCCCGCCCCAGATCCCCCTGGACTCGCTGCCCCGAGTGGGGAGTGAGTGCCCCATTCCCAAGGGATGCCTCGAGGAGCTGGGTTGGGAAACAGGGACAAAGCTGCTGAGTTTGGGACTCCTTTGGCCGCAGTCTGATCTCCAGGATGCTGCAGCGGGACCCGCAGCGGCGAGCCTCGCTGGAGCAGATCGAGGGCCACGCCTGGCTGCAGGGGGTGGACCCGTCCCCCGCCAGCCGCTGCCTGCTGCCCCTCACCTCCCACAAGCGTGTGTCTGCGGAGGAGCACGAGATCATCCTGCAGGCCATGACGTGCGGGAAGATCGCCGATCGAGACACCATCCAGGAGTGAGTGCCCCGGGACGGAGAGCTGGGGTGGGAGGGTCCCTGGGAGCGCGTCCCAGGGGACATGCTGATGGGGATCCCTGGGTCCCGCGCAGGGCGCTGGAAGCTGATCGCTACAACCACATCACGGCCACCTATTTCCTGCTGGCGGAGAGGATGCTGCGGGAGAAGCAGGAGAAGCAGGGCCACCTCGTCTACAACCTGACTAGGGAGGTGCAGAGCAGGTGAGCTCCTCTGCTGATCCCTCTATCCTACATCCTCTCTCCCACACCATCCTGGGTCCCCAATGCAGTGTCCCAGCCAGTTCCCTGTCCCCTTTCTCAGCGCAGCCCTCATGATGCCCAGCTGCGTACTGACACTTCCATCCCTCCCCTTTCTCAGGACCGACTTATCAGACACGTTTGGCCCCGTGGGCAGCACCAGTGGTCTCTTGCCCTTCACAGAGGATCCAGGTTGCCTCGCCACGGGCTCCCGGCTGCCTCCCCTGCCCACTGCAGGGGACATCAGCGGCCGGCAGGCCCCCAGGACCCTGCTGAAGGTCCCCGCCGTTGACACCACCATCACCAAAAGCACCCCGGCCCTGCAGCAGATCTGTGAGGAGGAAGAGGAGGAGGAAGAGGAAGAAGAAGGGAGGCCCAGTACCATGGAGAGGAAGAGCAGCTCACTGAACCAGGAGCAGATGCGAGCGTTCCTGCATGCCCGCCGGCCGGCTGGCCGTGGGGAGGGCTGGGGGCTGGGGACAGAGCTGGGGGGCTGGGGTGGCCACCTGGGGGCTGCCTGGGCTTCCAAGGGGGCAAGTGGGGGTCGGGGTCCCCCGGCACGGCGAGGGGACAGAGCTGAACCCCCAAGGAGGGAGGAGGAGGCTACAGAGCCCCCCAAGGAAAGGGGAGCCAACCCCTTGCCTCGCAGCAGCTCTGTTGGGATCCCTCAGGTTCTGGGGGCAGAGACGAGCCCTGCAGACAAGCTCCCAGGGCATGGGGTAGCCACCAGCCCAGCTGGGCAACCGACGGAGAGCTCAGGCCTGGGGGGCACTGAGTTGGGTGCTGAGAACGTGATCAAGCTGGACCCAGGCAAGAGCAAGGGGGGCAGCCTGCGGGACAGGCTCCTGCAGTTCCCACTCTGTGAGAAAGCCCTGGCCTTCAAGATCCAGCCAGGCCCCAAGGAGAGCCTCCTCTCCCTGGGGCAGTTCAACTGCTGCCATGTCATCTAACCCCCGCGGGGGGGAGAGAGGCTTGGAGGGACCCCACTGCCCTGCCTTTGGTTTGCCTGTGACCCTGCAGAGCAGCAGTCGTGGGGCTGGCGAGGGGCAGGGTGCTTTGTCACCACCCTGCTGGCACCCACCACGATGAGATGGGACTGCCTGGGCAGGGAGGGTGGTGGTGAGGTGATCTGTCCCCCAGACTGGCCAGCGTGTCCCCAGATCCCCCCTCTGGGGCTGCTGGCTCAGCTCTGTGGCCCCACTGGGGTTGGATGGAGCACCACACCTTTTTTTTTAACGACTAGAAAGGATTTTTTTAAATAGTCTATTTTAATGTAATTAAATAGAGATTGCTATATCCCCACCCCTCCCAAACCCCCCAACCCCTCCTGGGGTCACCCCACAGCATGCATGGCCCCAGAGCCTGCAGTGGCTGTGGGGCAGTCGCTTGTCTGCCTGCACCCAACCCTGTTGCTGTCTCCCCCACCCCCGGCTGGGGCCAGGCACAGCCCTCCCCAGGGCCTCCCCCTGCAAATAAGCTTCCTATTTATTTATTATTATCTCTTTGTTTTCTTGCTGGCAAGAAATGAGTGAGGCCTGCCTGGGAGCGAGCTGGGCAGCGCGTGTGCGCGGAAGGGAGCGGAGCCGCTGGCAAGCAAAGGGCTCTCAGGCCAATAAATAAGCTCGTGGGATGATGTGGGCACCAGGTCTCCTTGCAAAGCCATCACTGTCCTCCCAGCCCCACTGAGGCTGGGGCACTGAGGGGGGGGGCTGCCTGAGCTGAGGTGGGCACCAAGGGGATGGTTGGGAGGGCTAGGAGCTGGGTGTGGGGCACAGTGGGCTGGTTTCCATGTCCTTGTCCCTGTGTCCCACAGCCCATCATCTTGGGCAGGAAGGTTCTGGGGGAGCATGGGGTGGCTGCAGACACACCTCAAGGCAGAGCAGGGTTGCAGCCTGCACCTGGATGGGACCCAAAATGGAGCTCTGGGAGGCACAGAGTGGAGGAAAGACAGGCATGGGCAACACCTGAAGGTGCCAGGAGGGGCTGGGGTATGCCAAAAAGCAGGCACAAGATACACTGCACACCTCCAGCCAGGCTTGAGGGTCAAACCCAGGGGTACTTCCCAAGAGGGTGCCACCCCTAACCCTGGGGTGAGGCCACAGGCCAGTTCTCACTCCATCCATCCATCCCCTTTACCTGTCTGCATCATCCAACTGGGATCCTCCATCCTTGTGGTACAGGGTGGCAGGGAGAAGGTTGAGGTGCTCAGTGGGGGTGCCCTTGTGAGCCTTGCTCCTGCCCCTGGGCTCCTAAAGGATAAAGCCTTCGCCTGAACAGGGGCTTGAACCCTGGACCCTCAGATTAAAAGTCTGATGCTCTCCCAACTGAGCTATCCAGGCTCACATTTGGGTTTCCTGAGGCCCTCACTTCACTGCAGCACTGGTGGGACACCATGGGGACTCACTGTCACCTCATCCACCCCCAACAAGGCCACCAGGGTGGAGGACATCCTCCCACAAGGAGGAACACCAGCAGGAGCTCTACCCTGCCCTGGCAGCTCTTCCTCAGGCAAGGATGGGGTCACTGGGGGGGGTGCCAGGCAGCCTGAGTGGGAGGCAATGCAGGGACCCTGGTGGGGACAGCACAGATCTGTGCTCTGTGCTGTGGTCACAGCAACCTCAGTTCAAACCTGAGCCACAGCAGCCCTTTTGCCAACAGCCTAGTGCTCAGCAAGGCCTGAGGTGGGAAGGAAGGAGCTGGCTGTGAGGAATGTGGCTTGCAGAGTGGCCAAGCCCTCAGAGAGGACCCTGAGCTTGGATGGGCTACTAAAGGCCACCCTGCATTTTCTGTTAGCCTTCCTCTCAGGTCTGCAGGAAGGGACCTCTCTGCTCCTCAGGGAAGCCAGCCTGCCAGCCCAGCTCACAAGATTAAAGCTGCCTCTGAATGCTCATGGAGTTGGGGAAGAGCCACAGGGACAGCCTAGTCCTGCAAAGAGCCTCGTGGGCCATCTTCAAACACCTTATGTGCACTAATTGGCTTCATTAAGAGCAAGGGGTGAGGGCATCTGCCCTCCCTTCTGCTGGGAATGGGGCCAGGATTAATCAGCCAGGGGAACAGAGAGGTGACCACGTGCCTCAGGCAAGCCTTGGAAGGGAGATCTTAGCAAGTGTAAGGCTAGGTAGGAGCTTAATCGTCCTGATTAATTAGACCCTGCTGCTTTTAACCCAGAGCCAGTAGCAGAACTTCACTGGTGCCCCAAGACACAGCCCCACAACAGCACCAGTGTCCCCTGAGCTGCACCAGGATGGGGACACCTGAGCACTGGGGAAAAGCCCAAGGGTAGAGCAGAGACCATGTGTCATAGAAAGGCCTAGGAGGCCCCTAGACCCCACAGGCAGGTGTTGGGTGGTCCCTGGATCCGTCTGATAGGTCATGTGAGACCCTCAGACCCCTCAGAGAGGTGCTTGGAGGCCCTTGGACCCCACAAGGAGGTGCTGTGAGGCACCCCAAATCCCTGAGGTTTCCACACCCCATGGAGAATCACGCAGAGACTCTCAAACCCTCAGGAAACCTTGACAAGATCCCGAGGAATGGCACACAGAGGAACCCCCCACACCTCTGGGAGGCCCATCAGAGCTCCCAGAGCCTGTGAGAGGCACCCAGAGACCCCTAAAACCCTCAAAAAAGTTTGACAAAACCCCTAGACCCTACAGAGACTCCCAGGCCCTGGAGGAGACCCTACAAGGTCCTCAGACTCTATGGAGATGCAGAGACTTCCCCAGGCCCTTCAGGGAAGCCTTCCCCATGGAAAGGCACACAGAGACCCCTAACAGCTCAGGGAGGCCCAACAAAGCACTTGGACCCCACAAAGAGGTGCTGGGGACACCCCAAACCCCACAGGGAGGCCTGACAAGGTCCACATGCTCCAGAGAGAGGCATGGAGAGCTCCCCAGGCCCTTTCAGAGAAGCACTACAAGGTCCCTAGACCCCATAAAGAGCCACACAGAGACCCTGTAACCCCTCAGGAAGGCCTGCCAAGGCCCCCAGACCCTACAGAGACATGCACTGAGATCCACAGGCCCTGCAGAGAGACCCAGCGAGGACCTCAAATGTCACAAAGATCCCCACCAAGCCCCTCAGGGAAGCGCTACAAGCCCCCAAAAGCGCTCGGAGTGGCGCCGTGAGGCTTGCAGGTCCCCCCAGAAGACCCCTCCAAGCTCGACCCGACGGCTCCCACAAGCGGCTGGGCTGCAGCAGGTATGTGTGTGGGGGGTGTTGCCGTCCCGCGCTCCCGCCCGCCCCTTTCTGTCCCTCGGCAGCTGCCGTCAGGGCAGGCGAAGTGGGCGGGANAAGAAGGTTGGGGTTCTCAGTGGGGGTGCCCTTGTGAGCCTTGCAGCCCCAGGGAACCTCAGCAGAAGAGAAGCTGCTCCTGCCCCTGGGCTCCTAAAGGATAAAGCCTTCGCCTGAACAGGGGCTTGAACCCTGGACCCTCAGATTAAAAGTCTGATGCTCTCCCAACTGAGCTATCCAGGCTCACATTTGGGTTTCCTGAGGCCCTCACTTCACTGCAGCACTGGTGGGACACCATGGGGACTCACTGTCACCTCATCCACCCCCAACAAGGCCACCAGGGTGGAGGACATCCTCCCACAAGGAGGAACACCAGCAGGAGCTCTACCCTGCCCTGGCAGCTCTTCCTCAGGCAAGGATGGGGTCACTGGGGGGGTGCCAGGAGATGCGGTTTATTCTCCTGAGGACAGCCAAAACCAGAGGGAGGAGGAAGAGAAGGACAAGGAGGAGGAGGAGAACTGCAGCAGCTTGGGAAAATAATAACCCAGCAGCAGCAGCAGTGAGCTTTGAACTGGCTTTTCCAGCAGCCAGCACCAGCTCCTCATCCTGCTCAGCCACACTCCAGGCACACACTGGGCTCAGCACCCAGCTCCAGGCCATGAGCCAGGCTTGTCTTCCACCAGGGACTGGTCCTCACCACCTCCACCACTTCACCCTCCTGCATCCTATCCCATTCCATCCTGTGCTCCTCCAGGAACTGCCAACCTGGGTCACCCTGCCTTCCCCTGGGTGCCACTCAGCTCCTGAGGGTTCCTGGTGCACGCAAGATGGGCACACAGGCTAGGGNTCCCTGAGGTTTCCACACCCCATGGAGAATCACGCAGAGACTCTCAAACCCTCAGGAAACCTTGACAAGATCCCGAGGAATGGCACACAGAGGAACCCCCCACACCTCTGGGAGGCCCATCAGAGCTCCCAGAGCCTGTGAGAGGCACCCAGAGACCCCTAAAACCCTCAAAAAAGTTTGACAAAACCCCTAGACCCTACAGAGACTCCCAGGCCCTGGAGGAGACCCTACAAGGTCCTCAGACTCTATGGAGATGCAGAGACTTCCCCAGGCCCTTCAGGGAAGCCTTCCCCATGGAAAGGCACACAGAGACCCCTAACAGCTCAGGGAGGCCCAACAAAGCACTTGGACCCCACAAAGAGGTGCTGGGGACACCCCAAACCCCACAGGGAGGCCTGACAAGGTCCACATGCTCCAGAGAGAGGCATGGAGAGCTCCCCAGGCCCTTTCAGAGAAGCACTACAAGGTCCCTAGACCCCATAAAGAGCCACACAGAGACCCTGTAACCCCTCAGGAAGGCCTGCCAAGGCCCCCAGACCCTACAGAGACATGCACTGAGATCCACAGGCCCTGCAGAGAGACCCAGCGAGGACCTCAGATGTCACAGAGATCCCCACCAAGCCCCTCAGGGAAGCGCTACAAGCCCCCAAAAGCGCTCGGAGTGGCGCCGTGAGGCTTGCAGGTCCCCCCAGAAGACCCCTCCAAGCTCGACCCGACGGCTCCCACAAGCGGCTGGGCTGCAGCAGGTATGTGTGTGGGGGGTGTTGCCGTCCCGCGCTCCCGCCCGCCCCTTTCTGTCCCTCGGCAGCTGCCGTCAGGGCAGGCGAAGTGGGCGGGACCAGCGCCCAGGCCCCGCCCAGCTGGAAGCATCCTGCGGGGACCGCGTGGATGGCGTCGGCGCCCAAGAGGCCTAAGGTACCGGATGGGGATAGCTCCGGGGGTGTCTTGTGTGCCAGGGAAGCTGAAGTGGCTCCCGGCCCCGGGTGGGCAGCTGCAGGGAAGGCTGCCTAGCCCCAACCGCCTCCTGTCTTCATCCCTAGGCCTCTCCCGGCAGCAGCGAGCGGGAGAAGGGCAGCGCCGATCCCCTGTCCGCCTTTCTGGTGTGGTGCGGGCGGACCGGGGTGGAGCTGAGCCCCAAGGTGAGGCAGAGCGGGGCAGGGCAGGGCGGGCTAGGCTCGCCGCCCCCGCCCCGCTCCCCTGACCGGGCCCCGTTCCCGTCTCGGCCCAGGTGCGGCTGAGCAGGGCGGGCTCGGTGGCGGGGTACGGGATGCTGGCCGCCGAGGAGCTGCAGGAGGGGGAGGTCCTCTGCACCGTGCCGCGGAGCGCGCTGCTGTCCCAGCACACCAGCTCCATCCGGGGGCTCCTGCAGGAAGGTGAGCAGCCTCTCGGGCAGCAGCTTTTGCCAGGGAATGGGTTTGGGATGAAGGATAGGGAAGGCTCGTGGAGCAGGGAGGGGCAGGGCTGTTAGCCAGCAGGCAGAAAAGAGGAGAGCTGGGCACCCCCTTCTTTCCTAAGGCATCCTAGAGCCCTGCTAGTGACCTTCCAGTACCTAAAGGGAACTTCCAAGCAGGCTGCAGCGGGCCTGTTTGCAAAGGCCTGCAGGGAAAGGACAAGGGGCAATGGTTTTAAATTGGAGAAGAGCAGATTTAAAGTGGACATTAGAAAGAAGTTCCTCCCCACGAGGGTGGTGGAACACTGGCCCTGGTTGCCCAGGGAGGTGGTTGAGTTCCCATCCCTGGAGGCATTGCAGGTGAGGCTTGCCAGGGCTCTGGGCAAGCTGCTCTAGTTGGGGATGTCCCTGGCCACTGCAGGGGGGTTGGACTAGATGAGCTCCAGAGGTCCCTTCCAACCCAAACCATTCTATGATTCTATGACTTAAGGGAGAAAAAAACCCATTACTGCAATATCTCTGCTCTCTTAAGTGACAACCACCCCAATGCTGATGTGTTTTCTCATGGGCCAGGACAGATGCAGCTAGGAAAAAAGCACAGTTCCTTTCTTGCTGAAGGCACCCAGAGCCTCAGGGTGAGGATGGTGAGGTGTTGGGGAGGGTTGTGGCTCATCCATAGCTCCAGAGAAGCAGCTTCTGGTTCTCCTGCAGCTCAGGATAAACCTTAAAGAAACCAGAGCAAAAGCAGAACTCCCTAGTCCATGCTGAAGACAGGCCAATGGGGCTTAGAATCACAGAATGAGTTAGGTTGGATCATCTCTAGGTCCAGCTGTTAACCAGCACTGCCAGGGCACCAGTGAAGCATGTTCAGTCCCTCCAGGGATGCTGACTCCACTACTGCCCTGGGCAGTCTGGGCCAGGGCTTAACAACCCTTCTGGGGAAGAAATTGTTACTAATATCCAACCCTGGTGGAACATGAGGCTGTTTCCTCTCAACCTGTTGCTTGTTACATGGCAGAAGAGACCAATCCCCACCTTGCTCAAACCTCCTTTGAGGGAGTTGTAGAGAAGGGAGCAGGTCTCCCCTGAGCCTCCTCTTCTCCAGACTGAACAACATCAGTTCGTTCAGCTGCTCCTTACCACACTTCCTTGCCCTTCTCTGGACACACTCCAGCACCTCAATGTCCTTCTTGCAGTGAGGAGCCCACAACTGACCCCAGGATTGGAGCTGTGGCCTCCCCTGTGCCCAGTGCAGGAGGACAATCCCTGCCCCAGTCCTGCTGGCCACACTATTTCTAATGTAGGCCTTGTGGTATCAAGCTTTAGTTCTTGTAAGAATTGTTCTCAGAGGAAAAGACTAGAACCTCAGACCAACTTACTTTTTCTCTGTCACGTCTGGTTCCTCAGCCCAGGAGTCCCTGCAGAGCCAGTCAGGTTGGGTGCCACTGCTGCTGGCCCTGCTGCACGAGTACACAGCCAGCAGCTCCCCCTGGCAGCCTTACTTCTCCCTCTGGCATGACTTCAGGAGCCTAGATCACCCTATGTTCTGGTAAGGTGAAGCTAAGTGGGGCTCTGGAGGGGATGCTGACTAGGAGTGCTGGGGATGGATGTGGTCCTGCTGTGTGACTCTAGCCCTGTGCTGATGAGCAGCAGCCTGAGGGACCTCCGAGCTGGGGTTGGAGCTACCTACTGCCATATCCAGGAATTGGGAGAGCACCAGGAAGCTGAGGTTTTGGAGGAGGAAGGAATTTCTAGCCCCTTCTCCCTGGGGCAGATGGAGCTGGACCTGCTGTTTTTCATGCAACAGGCCTGAAGAAGAGAGAACAAGGCTCCTGCAGGGCACAGGCATCCCAGAAGCTGTGGACAAGGACCTGGCCAACATCCACCTGGAGTACAGCTCCATCATCCTGCCTTTCATGGAGTCCCACCCCAACATCTTTGACCCCAAGCTGCACACACTGGAACTGTACAAGGAACTGGTGGCATTTGTCATGGCCTACAGGTGAGAAGGGAGGGGTTTGCTCCCACAAGGAAGCAAGGACAAGGAGTAGGATCCTAGGAAAGATACTAGGTTGTGTTACTTATAAAGGCTGCAGCTGCACAAGAACATAAGGGGTGAAGCTTGCTCCCTTGTCTTAGCTTTCAGGAGCCTCTGGAGGAGGAAGATGAAGATGAGAAGAGCCCCAATCCTCCCATGATGGTGCCTGTAGCAGATATTTTGAATCACGTGGCCAAGCACAATGCCAACCTGGAATACTCTCCTGTGAGTGCCAAGCTGCTGATACCAGGCAGCATCAGGGTCTGGTTCCTGCTGGCTGTGAGGCCTCTGGGAGCAGTGGCAAGGAACAGCTGGCTCTGAACAGGGAGCAGCACTGCTCACCTGCCAGGAGCTTGTTAAGATGAAGCTCTTTTGCTCACCATAGATCCCCCTGCTGCATGCCTGGCTTCAGCTAGGAAGAGCTGAGGGTCATCTGAGCCTCTGTGAAACACCTTGTATGTGAACAATAGGATCACCAGGGCAGCTCTGAGCACCTCCTCTCCCTGCTTGCAGCAATGTTTACGAATGGTCAGCACCCAGCCCATCAGGAAAGGACAGGAGATCTTCAACACCTATGGGCAGATGGCCAACTGGCAGCTCCTGCACATGTATGGCTTTGCAGAGCCCTACCCTGGCAACAGCAACGACACTGCTGACATCCAGATGGTGACAGTGCGCAGGGCAGCACTGCAGCGTGAGTGCTGGGCCACTCAGGGAATGGCTGGGCTGGGAAGGGACATGGAAAGGTCAGCAACTCCTACCCCCTGCACTCAGCAGGGACATCCCCAACTAGAGCAGGGTGCTCACAGCCCCAAACAACTCACCTGGAATGGTTCCAGGGATGGGACATCTCCCACCTCTCTGGGTAACCTGGGCCAGGCTCTCACCTCCCTCAGGGGAAAACATTTCTTCATCCTCTCTTCTAAATCTCCTCTTTTAGTTTCAAACCATCACCCCTTGCCCTGTCCCAACAGGTCCTGCTAAAAAGGTCTCTCCTCATCTTCTAGATCCCTCTTAAGTACTGAAAGGCTCCAAGGTGGTCTCCCTGGAGCCTTCTCTTCTCCAAGCTGAACAATCCCAACTCTCTGAGCCTGTCCTCACAGCAGATGAAGCTTTTCACCCACCAGTATCCCCAAATCCTTCTCTGCATGGCTATTCTCCATCCCTTCATCCCTCAGCCTAGATTTGATACCACATGGTCCCAACTTTTCCACCCCCCTTCAAGTACTAAAAGGCTGCAAGAAGATCTCCCTGGAGCCTTCTCCTGCCCAAGCTGAACAACCCCAACTCTGTATTAAATAGCAATGTTAAGAAACAAGGATCAAGGGTGACATGAAAGATTAGCCTGGTTGTTCCATAGAATTTCAGGTGCTAGGGTTCCACCTCAGTTTTCTGCTTCCTGTTTCTCCTTCTCCAGTCCCTATCTCACCCTCCAGCTGTGTTTGCAGCTCTGCTTGTCTTCAAAACAGGTGCCAGAAGTGAAGCAGAGCAGCAGCTGGTCAAAGAGCAGTGGGACTTCTTATGCCAGCTGGAGATGGTGGGGGAGGAAGGAGCCTTTGTGCTGGGCTGGGATGAGGTGCTGACAGAGGAAGAGTTGTCCATGACCCTCAAGGTAAACACTGCCAGGTGGTGGAAGAGCTATAGGAGGCAGAGCACAGTAAGTGTGCTGCAGCTGTGCAAACCTGCTTCAGTGAAGAGGGACTAGTGTGGGTACTGACACTCCTGTGTGACAAGTGGCAGAAGATGTGGTTGCCCAGGCCTCAGTGCTGTTACTGTTGTCTTCCTCACCTGAACTAACCACCCACATGTACTTAGGAACTGGTCTGGAATGGCTCCCTCCCTACTGCTGTTCTAGACAGCAGCCCTGATGTCCTGCAAGACTGTTCCAAACCACCCAGGTTTGCTGTCTGGATGTTCTTCTAACCCCCAGGTTACTCATGGTGAGGGATCTAAGCCAGTTTTAGTGCAGCTACTCCACGTGGCTCACACTTGGGTGGAGGAGAATGCCAGGGGGAACACATCAGGCTGTAACTTGCCTCTCTGCCTGGCTCATTCCAGGTGCTGTGCATGTCAGAAGAAGAATTCAAGGAATACAAGGAACAAGATGGTTGGGAAGATGACAGCGAGGAAGAGGAAAACTCCCTTTCCAACGAGGCTCTCTCCAGACTGAAGCCCTCTTGCAAGAAGCTCCTGTATGACAGTGTGCTGCTGAGCCTGGAGTCCTACAGCTCAGACTTGAAAGCAGAGCAGGACTTGCTAGATAACCAGGAGGCTTATGAGAAGCTGAGTCGAAGGGAGCAGCAAGCTCTGCACGTGCGCTACGGCCAGAAGAGGATCCTGCACCAGCTGCTGCAGCTGCTACACTAGAAAGCTGGCTGCCTGCAAGTGCTCAGGAGGGGAGCCTCACCTCTGCTCATGTCTTCCCCAGCACCTAGAAGAGATGGCAAGATGGAGTAGGGGCCCACTTCTCCCTCTCAAGGCATGGGGCTCTTTAGCTACCTTGATGTAACCAAAGAGCTTCCACAGCACAGAAGTGGCTTTGGGTCTCAGGAAGAGCTCTGGAGCACACCTACCACCTTCTAGAGGACTGGAGAAAGCCCCAAACTCCCAGTGGCTGTTGGGGGAAGGCAGAGAGGCACTGTCAGAAGAGCAAGTGGGTTCCCTTGTTTAGCATCAGAAATGGAAGGCAAGAACTGCTCCTTGTCCAGAGGAAGAGGACAGAAATGCAGCTGGCAGCTCCTGCCTCCCCGAGCTTCAGAGTGACAGCTGGAGATGCTGACACCACTAGAGACTCTTCACCTATACTCAGACACTGTTGAGCATTTGTAAAGAGAACAAGCCCATCCCATCTGGAGGCTCAGAGAGCAAGGTATTTCCTTTTATCTCCACAGAAGTCATTTCTCTGTGGGCTTGAGACTCCTGGAAAGGAGCAGGGTGATAGTTCTGCAGCCACTGTAGGCCAGGCACCCTCCACCAGCTGACACAATACTGCCCTGCATCCTCTTTAACTACAAGAGTATTTTTTCCCCTCAGCAGTTTTGGCATGACAAAACACTGGAAGGTTTGCAGTCCAAGCTCTGTTTAATAAAGATGTTTCTTACCCAGCCAATGCTGTCTACTTCTAACAGGGAACAAAGCCTTACCTCAGAGTGGGGGGAAACTGTGCTGCTGCTGCACTTCAGGTAGTGCAAACCAGCACAACCCAGGCTGTACCTGCAGCTAAGAGAGGCTACCAAGGGCAGTGGCCTCCACCCTCCAAGCCCAACTTGTGTTCCTGGAGTCCTGGCTGAGTCCTGTCCATGTCCCATCCCTTTACAGCAGCCTCACAGGAACCAGCTGTGTACAGCAGGGTTGGTACAGAACCAGAGACCTTTCAGCCATTAGGACAAGTCAAGAAGCTCTGCATATGGTTTGCTAGAGTTAAATGGCATCTGGATTAGGTAAAGAAAAACTAGGGTTTGCTAATTCTCAGTATCCTAACCCACTAGAGGAGGGAAGAGCAAGCTGGAACTACACCACTAATAAATGCCAACTTCCAAAGGGTCAGTTTCAGCACAAGAAATGCCAGAGAATTTTAGGGACTGGCAAGGAGACAACTCCTTGGCACACAGGTGACTGAAAAACACTGCCTAGGAACAGGTTTGAGAGCAGGCATTCCCTTGGAAGTGGCAGAGTTAGCTGAGTGGTCCCTTAGAGGTAGCAAGAGCACAGCCAGGTACACAATCCCTTAAACCTGAGCAGGAAATCCTGACCTCTCCACCCATACAACAGCAGTCAACTAGCTTGAACAAAGGAGCAATGTCAGGCTCAGGAGGAAGCACAGATTGATCTCCTCTTTCCTGCTGGGTTGCAAGGCCCAGGCTTTGCAGTATTAGCAACACTGAAGCCACTACTCTTACTAGAGCTAAGCAGCAACCTCACCCAGATCCCTCCCTGCCAAAAAGAACATCCCAGCAGGGCACAAACCACTGCAGAAGCAGCTGATCTGCTCTGTGCCTCCTTCCATGGCAAGAAGGAGCCTTCCTAGAACAGCTCTGTCAGAAAAACTCCCTGCAACTAAGGTATTTCTGTCTCTACACAACTGGCCTTGCCTTTCCTAACAACCCTCCAAAGCTTTTGGCAGTGAGGCAGTGCCCAAATGGCAACTGGGAAACTGCAGGTTGGTTGGTTTTGGCTGGGTGGAACAGATTCTGGAAGACATCAAACTAGGCCAAGGCAGGAGGGAGCTAGAGAGAAGAAGCACAGTGGCACGTGCTGCATGTCATGACTTTAATGTGTAACTACAGGATGCATACATACAAGAAGTGGGAGAACTAAAGCCCAAGAAGAACTAGAAAGGCTACAAAATACAACACATGGGGACCAATACTTTACAAAACATTCAAAATCCTTACAAAATGGGGGCTGTATTGGTCCTCTGGGGTTTGGTGGTTGTTTTTTTTTTTTCCTTTTGGTTGGGTTTTTTATTATTCTTTTATTTGGGGAATTTTTTTTATGCTTTTTTTTTGCCTTTTTTTCTTTTTTACAAACTTATATTGTGTGGTCACAGGGTGGGGTGGGAAAAGGTCTAGATTTAACCCTCCAAAATTTACAAGTGTCAACAACAACAAAAAAAAAGCTATAGGCCTGGTCTCTGGTTTCTTGACTAAAAACTGACCCTTTCCCCAAGGGCCTGAGGTGTGTCTTCTGCTCCAACAGGAAGGAGGCAGCCTCTGCCTGCCTCTCCACTTGCTGCCTGTCAGCATTTGATGAGGACAGGGGGAAAGCAACACTGAACCTTAACCCCTCCCTCACCCCCTCCTGTACTCCAGAGTATTCCCATCTTCCAAACACATCCACCTTTGTGGCTTTTGTTTCTGGAAAACAACAGAGTGATTTCAAGCTTCCCCCCAATGCACATAAAGAAAAAATAAGTTACCTAATATTAGAACTGGCTTTTCCATATTCTTTGGGAGTCTGGGAATGTCAGGACAGGGAGGTCTGTCCCAGACAAGTGCTTGGCATCAGCAGCTGCCCCTTTATTACAAGCTGGACAGGTACCAGTTTACCCAACCTTGCCTTTGACACAATTTTGCACAAACCCAACAAGTCCAGACAAAACGTTTCTGTTCCTTGTATTTACACTAGTTCAAAAGGATATTCACAGCATCTTCTGAATTTTGGCCAAAAAAAGTCATTAATTTGTTTCAAAACTTTGGAAGGTGCCCACAGACATTCACCCAGGGGTCTGGTGGGTCTACCCAATCAAGGGGGGGGCTGGGAAGGTCAGGAGGAGCCTTACAGAGTCTTCTGTCAAGTTGGTGGGATGGGGATGTCCAGGCTGGCACACTTACAAGGCAAGATGCAGCTCATCTAACTGGCACCAGTCCCTTCCATCACTTGCTGGGCCTGCTTCTGCCCCATGCAGCACTGTGCAACTGACTGGAACAACCTGAGCACAGAAGCAAAGCAGCATTAGGGGTGTTGATTCCACTTGGAAGTGCTAAAAAGCATCACTTGCAGCTTAGCCCTTTCTTCAGATTGCTTTGGGTTATTTTTGGGGTGAAATTATACTCACTTCTCAATCTCAGGAGCACAGTGAACAAACTCATGGTTCCAGAACTTAAAGGCTGGGTTTTTGATCAGCTCAATGAAAGTAATAAGGAGACCCCAGGGATGAGGCCTATTTACAATCAGTCTTTCCAAGAGAACTCTGAAAGCCAGAAGGAAAAAACACCAAACAATTAGAGCTCAAAAGATCCAAACCACACAAGGGCAGGGAAGTAAAAAAGCTGAACATTGATGTCCTGCTTTGGGCTAAAAGCAAACAATTCTGGTCAGTGATTTTACTTTGCAGCTGAAGCTGCTCTAACTAACTGCACTTTCTGAAGCTAGCAGCATTTTTTTTTCCACAGCTAAGACCCAATGTTTTGGAATCACAGCCAGGGAATGGAATGCATCAAGGTCACTGCTAGATCTTATGTCCCACAAAGGGCTTGCAGAGCAAAGGGATTTCACCTTTAGGGAGGAGCAGACAGTTCAGGTGACCCTCAAGTGACCAACTAGGTATTTCCACACCATTAAGTGTCATGTCCACTATAAAATAAGGGAGCCAGTGCCTCTCCTTCCCTTTTTGTTCCTCCTTTGATGGCTGACATGTGAGGAGGACTCTGTCATCAATTTGATCAAAGGTTCCAGACTCCAGCTCCCCCCCCACTAGGCTACAGCTTGGGACTGGACTTACTCAGTGGTGACAGTTACCAAAAGGGAGATTTGGGGTTCAATTCTGGTTCTGCATATACTTGTAAATATTTTATTTCATGTCTATTCTTTTAGAATCACAGAATAGTTCCAGCTGGAAGAGACCTTGAAGATCAAGTCCAGCCTTTGTCCTAGCCCNCAGCTTGGGACTGGACTTACTCAGTGGTGACAGTTACCAAAAGGGAGATTTGGGGTTCAATTCTGGTTCTGCNGAGTGAGGGGCCCAAAACTGGATGCAGTACTGGAGGTGAGGCCTCCCCAAAGCTGAGCAAAGGGGCAGGATCACCTCCCTGCTCCTGCTGCCAACACTGTTCCTGCTCCAGGCCAGGATGCCATTGGCCTTCTTGGCTCCCTGGGCACACTGCTGGCTCCTGTTCAGCTGTCACTCAGCACCCCTAGGTCCCTCTGTGCCTGGCAGCTCTCCAGCCATTATTTTTATTATAGTTTTAGTTTCCAATCCATAAGTCCTCTCGGCTCTTTACTGCCAACTTTTCCTTCCCTTCCCAGGGCTGGGGGATAATAGGGAGTGACTGTCAGTTGGGTAGGGGTCACCCCAGCCCCTAACCCACGTTCAATCCTTCCCCCTCACCTTGTGATCTGCTCCTGGATAGCCTCAGTGTTGGCCTCTGCAAACAGGTAGAGCATGGTGCAGCTGAAGTAGTGAGTGTGGCTGTTGGGGTAGCGCAGTTGGTTGGCAATGGCATTCAGGAAGAGGTAACGGCCTGCAGGAGGACAACAGTCAGCACACAGACACCTGGCTGCCTTCCACTACAGGAATTCACATCACCACATAATGTTAGGGCTTGGAAGGCACCTCTGGAGATCATCTAGTCCAACCTCCCTGCCAGAGTAGGAGAACCTAGAGCAGCTTGCACAGGATGGGGTCTAGCTGGGTTTGGAATATCTCCAGAGATGGAGACTCCAGCACCTCCCTGGGCAGCCTGGGCCAGTGCTCCACCACCCTCAGAGGAAAAAAGTTCCTCCTCAGGTTCAGATGGAACTGCCTGGGTGCTAAGAAGTTAAGTAGTCATGCTTATGATAAAGATCTGCAAGCCTGAGTGCTGAAGGTACAAGATACAACTGACAGGATGATAGGAAAGAAGCCTTATCAACCCAAGGTGATGGAGCACTAAGAATTCAATTCCTCTTCATTCTTATTTCGCATTTCCTTGAATACCTTGAAGACTTGGGTTTAATATTGCTCCTGTATTCAGTTTAATATTCTAACCTACCAGTACTTACTATGAATTCACAGGCAGCTACAGAGAATTAGGGAATGCCTTTCACCTTCAAGCTCAGCTAGTCCTACCCCCTTGCAGTGAGCAAGGACATCTCTAACTAGCACAGGTTGCTCACAGCCCCAAACAACCTCACCTGGAATGGTTCCAGGGATGGGACATCTCCCACCTCTCTGGGCAACCTGGGCCAGGGTCTCACCACCCTCAGGGGAAAATATTTCTTCCTTAGATCTAGTCTGAATCTCTCCTCTTAGTTTCAAGCCATCACCCCTTGCCCTGTCCTCCCAACAGGTCCTGCTAAAAAGGTCTCTCCTCATCTTTCTTCTAGGTCCCTCTAAGTACTGAGAGGCTCCAAGGTCTCCCTGGAGCATTCTCTTCCCCAACTCTCTCAGCCTGTCCTCACAGCAGAGGAAGCTTTTCACCCGCCAGCACCCCCAAATCCTCCTCTGCATGGCTACTCTGCAGCCCTTCATCCCTCAGCCTAGATTTGACACACAGACTGCCCTGACCCTTGTGAAGTTCACATGGTCCCAACTTTTCCATGCACCTCTAAGTCCTGAAAGGCTGTAAGAAGGCTTCCCTGGAGCCTTCCCCTCTCCAGGCTGAAAAACCCCAACTCTATGTTCACATGGTCCTACTTCTTACGCTTCTCCAGGTCCCTCTAGATGGATCTTGTCCCTCAAGCTTGTCAACTGCACCACACAGCTTCATACCATCAGCGAACTTGCTGAGGGTGAACTCAATCCCACTGTCCAAGTCACTGATGAAGATATTCAACAGCACTGGGTCCCAGAATAGACCCCTGGGGGACACAACTTGTCACTTCTCTCCATCTGGACATTTAGCCATTGACCTCTAGATGCAATACCTGAAATGCTCTTCTTTGAGCTGTGAGAAATAATCTGCTGTTCAATTCCACATGACATGAACTAGAAGTGTTTTCCAGCTCACCTTCAGTGTCCAGGTCTACTGCCAAATTCTGGAAGATGTCCATGTGAGCTGAGTGGGTGATGGTGCTCATGGAGGGTGTGCTGCCCTTGTTGTGGATGTGGGCAATAGCTTGAGTCCCCACGTAGAGCACCAGGGCATTAATCAGCTGGATGTTGTAGCGGTTGCCAGGCTCATTGGACACCTAAGAGCAAGGAGAAGAGAAGCATTAGCATTCTGCTTCCCTTCAGCCAGCAAAGGTACAGCATGAACCACAGCAGCAGCCAAGTGACCTCTTGGTTCTACATCTGAGGGAGGAAATGTTGTTGGCTTAAGCTAATTTCCCTTTTTGACCCCTAAATCATGTGGATGTAGATCCATGGATTTGGATAAAAAGTTTAATCAGAGTCTGAAGAAGTGCAATCAGGTTCAATGAAAGGCACTGAATCTCAGGCAATGGCTGGGTAAACAGTGCTGGGGTCCTGGGTGGGAAGCCTCAGGACTCTTCATCATCCAATGGTTGAGGAGGAATCACAGGATCCCAGAATGTTAGGGGTTGGAAGGGACCTCTGGAGATCATCTAGTCCAAACTCCCTGCCAGAGCATGATCACTAGAGCAGGTTGCACAGGATGGGTTTGGAATATCTCCAGAGATGGAGACTCCAGCACCTCCCTGGGCAGCCTGGTCCAGTGCTCCACCACCCTCAAAGCAAAAATGTTCCTCCTCATGTTCAGCTGGAACTGCCTGGGTGCTAGTTTGTGCCCATTGCCTCTAGTCCTGGCCCTGGGCACCACAGAACAAAGCCTGGTCTCATCCTCCTGACCCCCACCCTTTAAGAATTGATCAGATCCCCCTCAGCCTACTCTTCTCCAGGCTAACCAGCCCCAGCTCTCTCACCATCTCCACATGACAGAGGTGCTCAAATCCCCTCATCATTTCAGTGGCCCTAAAAAGCAAGCTTGTAACTAGAGCTGATTGCATCCTTCTTCACTAAAAATCTGCAAGATTGTGCACTACAGACATTCAAGCATAAGAACCCAAGTTCTAGATAACCTCCCCTTTTCACTACAACCACCTGGCAGCTGATGGAGATAAAACCAACTGCTTTGAAATCAGATGTGTTTGGAGTCAACATTCCTCTTGCTTTCAATTCCATCTGCCTAAACCAACTTCACACACATTTAAACCTCCTGCTAGGGAGTGGGAGAAGAAGAACTTAGTCAGAGAAATGTGCATTTTTTCCTGCTGGTGATCTGGAAGCAGCAGTCACTCACTTGGAGGTTGCTGCGCAAGTCAGACAAGAAGGTGACCGGAGAACGGGTTTTGAGATAGGAATCCAGGTCCTTCTTGAACTGAGGTGGCATCACTCCAGTGAAATTGGTGAGGATCCGTGGAGCAATATTGATCTCACTTAACATGTCCACCTGTGGAGAGAGAAAGCCCCAGTGAGCTCAACCACACACTAACTCTGCAAGGAACGACTTGCCACAACAGATCTCTAAGTGCTGTTACATCAAGCACTGCTATTGATCTCCTTTTCCTAGCAGCAAGGAAAAGGAAACATGAGACCTGTGCAGATTTCCGGAGAAACTTGGTCACTAATAGGCAAACTTGCTAGATGAGTCTCTCAAAAGAATTGAGAGTACAGGAGAAAAGAATTCAAGAGCAAAGAAATTTAGTCACCACCTTTGAAGTCTCCCTGTCTGCACTTAAAGACAGTTGGTAGTTTAGAAGAGTACAAACATCCATTCAAGTCAAGAACAGCCTTCTTGGGTCTCAAGAAGTGCTAACTGAAGGAGTAGTGCAGCTCTGCTCTCACTCTGCACTGAATATGACAGGACAGGGCTCTAGCAGTAGGAGAAAGTTTGCTTCTAATCACTCATGGAGATTGGCATAGTCTCTCCCATGATGGAAGAGGCTTGCTTCAGCATGGTGGTTTCTCTCCTGCAAGGTAAGATGGCAGTGATGTTTCACACCAAAAAGCATCCAAACAGTGCTCCTCAACTGTTAGTGAACTGCATTCCAGCCACCACATATCCTGTGGAGCACAAACTGCACAGCTTGGCATCAGCTGAACAAAAGTGAGACAAAAACTGGTTGAACTTTCAACCAGCAGTGCCACCAAGACTGCTTAAGCAGTCTGGCAGTGACAAATAGAATCCTAGAATGGTTTGGGTTGGAAAGGACCTCTGGAGCTCATTTAGTCCAACCCCCCTGCAGTGGGCAGGGACATCCCCAACTAGAGCAGCTTGCCCAGAGCCCTGGCAAGCCTCACCTGCAATGCCTCCAGGGATGGGAACTCAACCACCTCCCTGGACAAACTGGGCTGGTGTTCCACCACCCTCGTGGGGAGGAACTTCTAATGTTTAATCTCCTCCTCTCCAATGTAAAACCATTGCCCCTTGTCCTTTCACTCCAGGCCTTTGCAAACAGGCCCTCTGCAGCCTGCTTGGAAGTTCCCTTTAGGTCCTGGAAGGTCACTAGTAGTTCCCCTGAAGCCTTCTCTTCTCCAGGCTGAACAATCCCAGCTCCCTCAGCCTGTCCTCAGAGCAGAGGTGTTCCAGCCCCTGAGCATTCTCGTGGCCTCCTCTGCACCTGCTCCATCAGCTCCATGTCCTTTCTGTGTTGAGGGCTCCAGAACTGGACCCAGTATTGCAGAGGAGGTGTGAGCAGAGCAGAGTGCAGTGGCAGAATCACCTCTCTGGCTCTGCTGGCCACGCTTCTCTTGCTGCAGCCCAGGATGCCATTGTGCTTCTGGGCTGCCAGCGTGCACTGTTTGCTCATGGCCAGCTTCTCAGCCACCAGCACCCCAAGGCCTTTTCTGCAGGGCTGCTCTCCATCATCTCATCCCCCAGCCTGGATTGATAGTGGGGATTGTTCTGACCCAGGGGCAGGACCCTGCACTTGGTCTTGTTGAAACTCCTGAGGTTCCCCTGGGCCCACCTCTCCAGCTTGTCCAGGTCCTTCTGGATGACATCCTGCCCCTCCAACTTATCCCCAGCACCCCATAGCTTGGTGTCACCTGCACACTTGCTGCTGGTGCACTCAATGCTGCTGCCCATAGCCTTTATACAAATATTAAACAGTCCAGACCCCAGTACAGAGCCCTGAGGGACACCACTAAATGAGACAGTACAATGATAAAGATGCCCTTGCTCCAACACCATGTGCCAGCAAGTCAGTCTCCCTTTGGAAAAGGGACACTCCCTGGTTTTCCATGCAACAACTAGGTTCTTGCTGCAGTTCTCCTGTCACACACATCTCAACCCCCTGTCCTTTCAACTTGAACCTGTGTGGACCTTGCAAGTAAGCTTGTCAATGAAACCACATGGACCAGAGGCAAACTTGATGCTTCCAACTGTAACAGAGATCTTCCAGGACAAGGACTGTGTCCTGCTCTGTATAGAAACTGTCAAACATTGAGCATTACAAACCTAACTGAAACCTACCTGCTTTAAAGAGGCTGTTCTGCTAGGTTACAATGTCACTGTTAACTTCTGAATGGTTGCATTGATTCAAGCATCAGTTAAACTGTTACTAAAATTCCAGAGTCTCCACCAAGGAAATGCATAAAGAGAATCTGGAGTATTTAAAGCTTCCCAGTATCCAACTGCTGAAAGGAAGTCCTACCTTTAGATTGGGGGTGAAAGGGTCTGGAAGCCTCATGTTCCGTGGAAAGGCACTCAGGATCAGGTTCCTTAGCTGAATACAGTTAGGTGGGATCACATCACAGAATCCATAGTGGTAGTCACAAAGGAATTCTGGGAAGTCATGCAACAAGACCAGCAACACACGCAGAGTGCCCTGGGAAATCAAATACAACAGCAAAGAGGAGGGTAACTACACAGAATCCCAGAATGTTAGGGGTTGGAAGGGACCTCTGGAGATCATCTAGTCCAACCCCCCTGCCAGAGCAGGAGAAACTAACTGCTGAAACTGCCCAAGAGGTTGCAGAGCCATCCTACTATAGCAGCAAGAAGCTCACCTGGCAAGGTAGGACCTCTGTCCTGCACCAGGTTTAACTCTAAGATATTTAAACCTAAGCTACACAACATAAAAGAACAGTTAATCCTATTTTCCTACCAGAACACTTCTCCTTTGGTTAGAAGGAGCATCTATTAATTGACGTTTTTACCTTGTACAGAATTTGCATAGGTTTGGTGAGTTCCACATTTCTAAGGAAAGGAGCCAAGTACTTGAAGAGATCAATCAGTAGCTGAGCATACATAGGCCAACCCTGTCAAGAAAAAAACCAAACAGCAAGTGGAAAACATGCAATGAAGAGCAGTTATCTTAATTTCCAAACTATCATTAGATTGGTCTTCTCATAAACCTGGACTGAAGGTACCTGCTAGCTGGAGCAGCATGTGCAGCACAGCTCATTCCAAGGGCTTTAGCTGCACATCCTGTGCTAGAGGTGTTTCCAAAACACTCCACATGCCATACTGAATTACAGGATGGTAAAGGTTGGAAGGGACCTCTAGGATCATCCAGTCCAACCCCTCCCCTGCTCCAGCACGCTCACCCACAGCAGCTTGCCCAGCATCACCTCCAGGTGCCTTGGGAATCTGCAGAGAAGGAGACTCCACAAGCTCTCTGGGCAGCCTGGGCCAGGGCTCTGCACCCTCACACCAAACAACTTTCTCCTCCTGTTCAGCTGGAACCTCCTGGGTTCCAGTTTGTGCCCATTGCTCCTTGGCCTGGCCCTGGGCACCACTGAGCAGAGTCTGGCCCCAGCCTCTTGACACCAGCACTTCAGCTCTTGCTGAGCACTGAGCAGCTCCCCTGTGGCTCTGCTCTTCTGCAGGCTAAGCATCCCCAGGGCTCTCAGCCTTTCCTCCTCCCAGATATGCTCCAGTGCCCACAGCATCTTGGGAGCCTCTGCTGTTGACAGTATTTGCTCTGGACTACAGCCCCTCCAGACTTCCACAACACAACATCCAAATTCACCCTACAGCCCAACAGTTTATCAACACAAAGACTCTCTTCCATGCAGTTAGCTTTACTGTGAATATGGAAGACAACAAAAACAGAAGAGCCATGCTACTAGTGCACTTGGGAGAGATGTGAAACAGCAGCACCACACTGGATAAGGGTCTGTGTGAGCTTTGGAATTCAGAAGAGAGAATCTGCAGCCACACCTTCTGCTGTGGTGTATGTGCCAGCATTCTTGCAATAAATATCCGATGGGAGATCAGTTCCAGCCAGGCATAAACAAAACCTGGAGCTTTGGTAGGCCTCAGGATGTGAAATGTGTTACTGAAAGAAAAGTTAGAGCAGGTTAGCAGTGCACAGCAATAAGACTGCTTTTCCAAAACATTGAGGGGAAACAGCCCTAAAAGCAAGGCATTTGGGGGTTTACCACTCATCCTCCTTGACACAAGCAAGTGGCCACTCTACAAGAGAACCAGTTATTCTGCAGCTGTAAGCCACCACAAAGGAACAGTCAAGACAACCTTCAGAGGAATCACAAACTCTTCATCCTACCAGGAAAGGAGGAGCATTGTTGGGCCATCACAAATACATACCAGAAAGCTGTGAGGGTTTGGAAGTTGATGGTCTCCAGCACGTGCTCAGGAGCATTTAATTCCAGCAGCAACATGATGAAGATACGATGGTAAGGAAGCTGCTGAAACTCACTCTGCCGAACATCGTGGTCTTGCAGGAGAACTCCCACCACAATGCCAAGAACCTAAAGAGACCAAGACCTTTCAGTGGGGACAGCAGGAACTCCTTGGCAAGGTAGCCTACAGATACTACTTTAACTATCAGCAGAAAAAATCCCCAACAGATCAGGAGATTATAACAAGAACCCAAAATTGTACTTATTGGAAGCGTTACATCATTAACATCAGCAGCTCTCAACTCACACTACACTTGGCTCTCCCTGTTCCAGGGATCACTGTCACAATGACTGACTGTACAGTGTTGGAAGGTCTTGTTCAGCCACCCCCGAGGGGCCGCGGCTCCAGGAGCCCTCGTTCAGCCACCCCGGAGGGGCCGCGGCTCCAGGAGCCCTCCTCCAGCCACCCCCGAGGGGCCACGGCTCCAGGAGCCCTCCTCCAGCCACCCCCGAGGGGCCGTGGCTCCAGGAGCCCTCCCTCCAGCCACCCCCGAGGGGCCACGGCTCCAGGAGCCCTCCTCCAGCCACCCCCGAGGGGCCGTGGCTCCAGGAGCCCTCCTGCAACCACCCCCGAGGGGCCGCGGCTCCGGAGCCCTCCAGCCACCCCAAGGCCATCCAGAGCCATCCAACTACACAGTGCTTTAATATATGCAAGCCCCTCACAAAAATCAAGGCAGACACCCAGGAATCATCAACCTTTAACCACACTTTCTAAAGCCTCACAACAACAGCAGCTGATCTTTTCATTTCTGGACCCACCAGTGAGTTCCAGGTTGGTTTGATAGATCTTTGCGAACAAGCAAGTCAACTGGCATCCTGATGCTCCTCCACTCAACCTTTTATCTTTTCAGTGCTCAAGTGATGAAAATCCTCCCCGACACTCCAGCAGCAGGCTGCATCAAGGTCTACATTTCCCATGGATCACTAAAGTCACACCAAGCACGCATGTGAAATGCAAGGAGCACACAAATGGTTCCCAACCTTATTCAGGAGGTTGATCTTGGTAACTGTGTTGGTTGCCTCCCCAGAGTGCTTCACCAGCAGTGCAATCAGTCTCACAAAGGCATCCAGATTGTGGTAGCACTTGGCTCTGATCATGGTGGGGTTGGCAGCAGGGTTGTGCTGTTGCTCAGCCTGAGCACGGTAGCTGATCTCGACACACATTTCGGTGCAGAGCCGGAAAAAGCGAGTGATCAGGTCATCTGTTTTCAGGATTCCTTGCTGGTGCATCTGCTCAGGGAAGGAACAACTCTCAGCAAGTTCATTTGACAACTTCTTTCTAACAAGACACTTTACAAAGCAACACACCTTGCCTAACACAAATCATTGTTACCACACTCGAGCCATCTCTGCTATTTTTTCCCCCCAAGATGACTATTTTCAAGGCATCTTCAGGATGGCAACACAAGTTTAGCAAAGACATTTCCTCCCAAGTAGAGTCTTTTTGGATCCCAGTTCTTTCCAGACACAGCTGAAGAGCCTATTTCTGTATCAGTGCTGCCACCAGCACTCAGCCTTTCATGGAAGGCAGCAATTCAGTCTGTTGGGCCTTAAGGAGCCCACAGAGGGTGGACACAAACTCTGGGAAAAGCAGAGCTCAATTACTAGGTGAGGAATCACCACTGCTTCCCAGGAACCTTCTTTTCTTACGATGAATTTTCCTCAGAGGAATGTTACACGCAGAGAAAGACTGAGTGGGCTTTGGTTTGTACTGGGGAACATACAGTTCAAGAAATAGAGCTTATATTTGTTACCTGTAATATAAAAGCTATCAAAATGAATCCAGGACACTTAGGTTTAGAATAAAGCAGACATGAAGCTATCTAAAGAACACAATCACCAACTCTTGAAGAGCTTCTTGTATTTTTGGAACAAAATTTTGTATAATAAAAGAATTGGTGTATCTGCCTTCAAAGTTCTAGGCTCCTTGTGCTAAAGGCTAGCAGAAAGGAAGCACCACTGAATTCAAGTAGCTAAAATGAGGGTCATTTAAGCTCAGTTTCATGCAGTTGTTACAAAATACTCTTAAAACTCATAACTAAAAGCCTGTAAGGAAAAAAATTATATGTAAACACTACACTGACATTTCAATTGCTAGTTCAAATCTGATCAAATTTGTATAGAAGTTAAGCAAAAAAGTGTGATTCAACAGCAAAAGGAGGACAAAAGTGCACCAAGCATGAGCAGACTACACTGAAGCAGACTTAAAGGTATTAAAAGTGAGGTCATAAGGAGAGGTTCAGTTTGGTTTTGGAGAATTGGGTTTAACACAAGACCCATTCCAAAAACATTGCCAAAAGGTGCTATGCAGAAAGAGTCAGAGCAACAGAAAGCTGGCTGCAAGCCAGCACACAAGGACACTGAAGTCACATGGAAACACCACTGCATCAGTCCAGATCTTCATGCATACTTTGTACCTTGAATTTCTTTCTGTTAGCACCTATAAAAGCTGTAGCACTGCTGTGGCACCAACAAGGGAATTTAAAGAGAACACAACACACACTAAGTCAGGGGCTTCCTCCTTGCAAGGAGGTGGCAGGAACACAGTTTGGGGAAGATGACTACAGATATTTAGGGAGTTTATTACCATCCATGATGAACTAACTAGGGGCATCTCCTTTCCCACTGCCACCTGGCAGCCAGATGTGTGCTGTTGGTCACATTGGTTAAGGTGCCCTGAAGCATATGGTGGAGGTTGTTCAATTTAGGCCCCATTTAGCTAATCAAGTTTTAAGTTTTTCCCTCACTTGAATGATCACACAACATTTAGGGTTGGAAAGGAGCTTTAAATATCAATTCATCCCTTCTGGTAGGGCTGTCTGTTACTTATGACTCCAGTTAGAAAAAAGATTCCCTTGCTCATGTGCTCTGAAATAATTCACCATCTCTCAGCAATTTCCTCCTCTAGGCTGTCAAAGAGTTTTTACTGTGGCCCAGAAGGAGCAACACTAGTCAAGCTTCATTACACAGAGCATTGTCAGAACTACTCTTCACACCTAACTTCTCCCACTGAACTTATCCCAAAACTCATGTTCTAAACTGACAGCTTGGGTGCTACAGCATCTGAACGACACTATTTGGTGATAGGCAGGGGTTTTTACAGAGCTTTAACATCAAAACAAGACAGAATTTGGATAGCCAACTATCATAGAGCTAGAAGTTTCAAAAGGATGCCTAAACAGGGCTTAACTGCTTTACAATGGAGGGCATCACACCTTTCTCTCCAAAAGCTCTACCTGTCCAACAAACGCCGAGAACGCTTTGGTACTGTCGCGGCCCGCTGCGGCTGAATGGTAGAGGTTGACCCACTCCCTCAGGAGGTACTCTGCCTTCTCCCTCAGGCCTGGTGGATCATCATACTCAGAGGCCTGGGAGATTCCTGAATGCATCATGAAATTAGGACCTCCATGAGCACGGTCAATCATTGCTTCATAGTTGGAGCGGACCACCTCCATCAGCTGGGGTAACCTAATGGGAGCAGAGCAAGAGCTGGGTTAGGATCTCTCCTTCTCTAGGAGGTGTGAGAACTGGAAGCTCAGTCACATATAGTTGAAAGAAAGCAAATGATTTCTTGTACTAGATCTTCCAAGTCCTCACTAGACTAGCAGAAAGAAGTCAGGAAAGCAAAATACATTGATTATGAAGGAAGGAACACTGAAGCCATACAAGCTCTGAAGCTCCCTTCCAATTCCTACAGCAGTGTGTTGCAACAAAGCACCACAAGAAAAGAGAATAAGCTTCATTTTTGCAGACTTCAGAAGCCCTAAAATGCTCCAAGATGGACTTTTGGGTTGGGATCTCCCACTAGTACTTGTGTTACCAGTGGCAGCCACTGCCACCACCATCAGCCAGCTGCTGGCTGCTTTCACAGCAACCCAGAGTTCTCCAAGCTCCAATTCATGCCTTAAATCCAACAGCAATTGCTTCCACCATGGTAACAGGAGACCTGCAAGCACAACTGGTATTTCCAGATGCTGTGGCAACATCTGCTGCCCAGTTACCTGCTGGTGGATACACAAGCCATGGGAGAGAAGTGGATGATAGCTTCACAGAGTCCCAGCAAGGTGAGGGTTAGAAAGGACCTCTGGGGATCATCCAGTCCAACCCCCCTGCTAAAGCAGGCTCACCCACAGCAGCTTGCCCAGGACACATCCAGGTGTGTTTGGAATCTCTCCAGAGAAGGAGACTCCACAAGCAATCTGGGCAGCCTGGGTCAGGGCTCTGGCACACTCATAGCAAAGTTTTTCCTTTAGAGTCTGCTTCACAGACTCTAAACAAAATTGATCCTTTGATAGCTACAAGCACTGTTTAAGAAACAGAAGAGATTGTCTAATTTGATGAATTGCTTGTTATGAACAAATTAACGCATTAACACCTAGATATTGAAGAACTAAACAGCTAATATTTCCTAAATTTGCAAGTTTCTCTCAGTCCCATGGTATTTTGGAGCACCATGCATGGCAAGATTTCCCTGCTGAAACTTTCAGTTGGATGTGCTGCTGCCTCTACTTTGACATCAAATCAGCACAACTCCATTAGAGTAACAGTTTAAGCTAAGCCAGGACTGCAGCTCATTACCAAGATAACATTTAACTCCTAAACAAAGCACCAGAAAAGTTGCAGAGCATTTCCATCTCACCCTTCAGGGGCATTTCCCCTGGAATGAGCATTAATCCTCATGAGTGTCTCAATGGTGTGGAACAGATCTGCTTCCGTTACGTGGGCGACACTTCTCTCATCCACCAGCAGGATCTTCACCAGCTGCATGGCAAATGCCACAGCCATGTAGTTCAAGCCATTCTCCATTGACTGTCAAGGTGAAAAAAGATATTTCCAGTTCAGCCACAGACCTTACAGTGCACCAAGCAGAGGTCTTCTCCTCCAGTAGAGCTGCCTTCTCTTTACCTGAGCCAAGTGAAGGTCATACTGCTGCATGTTAACGAGGTGATTGCGGATGAGCAGCTCCACGGCTTCCACATTGTACTTGAACTCCTCTCTGCATTCAATCAGGCACCTGCAGAATTGGATTGCTTTTAGAAAGGGGATTTTACAGAATCACAAAGGGTGAAAAAGACCTCTAAGCTCCTCCAGTCCAACCATGCCTAGCACTCCCATACCACTAACCCATGGCCCTAAGGACCACAGCTCAATGTTTCTTCAACCCCTCCAGGGATGGTGACTCCAGCACCTCCCTGGGCAGCCTGGGACAACACTTAACCCTTGCAGGGAAAAATTTCTCCTGACATCCAATCTAAAACTCCCCTGCTGCAACTTGAGGCCATTTCTTCTTGTCCTCTCTCTGTTAACCCTGGAGAAGAGACCTACCCCCAGCTCACTGCAACCTCCTTGCAGGGAGTTGTAGAGAGAGCTAAGGTCTCCCCTGAGCCTCCTCTTCTCCAGACTAACCAACTCCAGCTCCAGTTTAAAGTGAAGCAACTCCAATTACAGTTCAGAAACTGTCTCAATCAATCTGCTCCAAAAGATGCCTCTTCCAGAGCATTCCCCAAGGTAATGTTTGAGTTCAGAATGGTCACCAAGCATTTGTTGCCCTCAACAGCCCTTCAGGAGCTTCAGTTCATTCAGCACAAGCAGCCTCTCTTCTGACAGACCAAATGGCACATGTGCCTAGCTGAAGCACTAGTGCAGGGGCTATGCCATGTCACACAGTTTGTGACAGCAGACAGATGTATTCTCTAGAGGAATATAAAATAACCCAACCCAAAGCATCTCCAATGCTTCAGCCCATTGAAGATTCCTAGGCTGAAGCAGCATTATCAGAAGATCTAACCCCCTTTGACCAAAAAAAGCTAAGTATTTTGTCTGTCCCAACTGCAGCAATGCAAAACAAGAGGAAGCAAGTGATTCAGAAGAAGCCAGGAACTTCTCCAAAGATGTTGAAAGTCCTGGTGGCTCAGAACTGACCTAGTGATCTGTTTGTTACACCAGGGGGATCCGTAGGCACGACCGTCCTGCAGAGCCTTCAGCACAAGCAGGTGACACTCACGATAGCGAAGCAGGAGGTCAGCATCTGCCCCACTGGTGGCATCCAGCAAGCCTTCTACAGCCTAGAACAGATGGAACCTGTTAGCAGAGGAAAGAACACAGTCCTCTTCCAAACCTGCTACAAATCACAGCAGCAACAGTTGTCACCAGAAGACTTTGGCAAGACATGTCAAAACTAGTTTAGTCATCATGCATAGCCCCTGAGAACAACTTGTGAGGTGTTAGCTGCTAGGGCATCTAGATGTTCTCTGTAGCACAAACAAGCCTAAGGGTCTCTCTGTGTCCATGTAGCAGGAGACCACATCAGTTTGTGCTGCATCTGTTTAATATTTGTATAAAGGCTATGGCNAGCAACAGTTGTCACCAGAAGACTTTGGCAAGACATGTCAAAACTAGTTTAGTCATCATGCATAGCCCCTGAGAACAACTTGTGAGGTGTTAGCTGCTAGGGCATCTAGATGTTCCCTGTAGCACAAACAAGCCTAAGGGTCTCTCTGTGTCCATGTAGCAGGAGACCACATCAGTTTGTGCTGCATCTGTTTAATATTTGTATAAAGGCTATGGCCAGCAGCATTGAGTGCACCAGCAGCAAGTGTGCAGATGACACCAAGCTATGGGGTGCTGGGGAGAAGTTGGAGGGGCAGGATGTCATCCAGAAGGACCTGGACAAGCTGGAGAG
>VWZO01005977.1:290686-309872 GCA_013396975.1 Bucco capensis
ATTCAGGGATTCAACTGGAAGTCAAATATTAAATTTGCACATCATGCTAAGATAAAACAAGAAAGAAAGGCCACGGAGAAGTAAATGGGGGAAAAAAGGAAAGTAAAACTGGAGCAAGAGGAGAATGATTAGGAAGGTTAGTGACTTGCGTTGCCACTGTTCTTGGTTCCTCAGCATCCTTCCACTAGACTCCAGTGGATTTTCTCCACATCTGTCACTATGCTCTGTGCTCCCACACAGGCACTGAGGCCAGCTCAGCTCACAGAGCTCACTGTGACACTCCTCCTCTCTAGAACATTCATCTAGTTCTAGCTGGGATGGAGTTAGTTCTCTTCCTAGTAGTCCATATGGTGCTGAGCTTTGGATCTGTGCTAAAACAGCAGTGACAACACACCAGGGTTTTGCCAACTGCACAGTGCTTGCATAGCAGTGAGGCTTTCCCTTTCCCACTCTGCCTCCTCCACCTCTTGCTGCAGATGGGCAAGAGGCTGGGAAGAAGCATAGCCAGGACAGCTGACCCTGCCTGGACAAAGGGATAGTCCATGCCATATGACATCATGCTCAGCAGTAACAGCTCAGGCAAAGAGGGATGAAGGGAGGCATTCATGGTTATGCTGTTCCCAAGCAAACATTACATGCACTGAAGCCCTGCTTTCTGAGAGGGGGAGACACATCTGCCTGCTGATAAGAAGCAGTGATGTGTTCTCTTTGTGTACACAGCTTTTGCTTTTCCCTACTAAGCTATGATCGCCTGTAAAGTCACAGAATCCTAGAATGGTTTGGGTTNTTGCCTTCCTTCTGTTTTCTACCTGTCCTGCAGCAGAACAGAATGAGCAAGCAGCAGGATGGATCCCAGCATGGTGAGGGTTGGAAAAGACCTCNTTTTCTGAGAGGGCGAGACATCTGCCTGCTGATAGGAACCAGTGATGTGTTCTTTGTGTACACAGCTTTTGCTTTTCCCTAGTAAGCTATCATCATCTGAAAAGTCACAGAATCCTAGAATGGTTTGGGTTGGAAGGACCTCTGGAGCTCATCTAGTCCAAACCCCCTGCAGTGGCCAGGGACATCCCCAACTANGAGGGTTGGAAAAGACCTCTGAGGATCAGCCAGTCCAACCTCCCTGCTCCAGCAGGCTCACCCACAGCAGCTTGCCCAGCATCACCTCCAGGTGGGCTTGGAATCTCTGCAGAGGAGACTCCACAAGCTCTCTGGGCAGCCTGGGCCAGGGCTCTGCACCCTCACACCAAACAAGTTTCAGCTGGAAGCTCCTGGCTTCCAGTTTTTGCCCATTGCCCCAGGCACCACTGAGCAGAGCCTGGCCCCAGCCTCTTGACACCAGCACTTCAGCTCTTGCTCAGCATGGTCACCAGTAAGATAATCCCAAAGCCAGATGAGTAAGAATCTTTACATGAGATGTTAAAGAAGAGTAGTTGTCATCACTCACCTTCTGCAGAAGTCCAAGAGCAGCGATGGCATCGCGGGAGTTGCGCGCCACGACCACAGCTTCCAGGAGGCTGCGCAACGCTTGAGCTTGAGGATTCATGGCCAGGGTGTGTGGAATGGACTGCAGGTGTTGTTCCAGTTCTGTCATGCATTTGTCATAGATTTGGGCTACATCATCTGTAGCCCAAGCTTGCTGCTTAAGAGAGAGGGGGAATGAGTGATTTCTGCAAGGGAAATTCAACTATTGATTGGCTCTTCTGCTTCAGAAATTCTAGCATTCAGAATTTAGACCTCTACAGTGCTGTGGTTAGTTGCGTTGGCATTTGAAATACACAAATAGGAGCAAATGAAGCTGTGGAAATAACTAGCAAACAATTCTAGCAGTCCTGAAGACCAAGGATGCATAAAACAACCTCAACATTATCTGAAAATCCATGCCTGCCAGCCCTCATCTTCCCACAGAAGTCACCTGAGATTTGCATTAAATTGCTGTTAAAGCTTGGATGGAGTAAACTCCCAGATCTTGTCCCAATATGGGTTACAAACCTCTAAGACTGGCTGGAAGTTTTATGTTGTCATGAGCTCAACACTAAACCCAATGCATCTTTCAACTGCTAGTCCCCAGCAACACAAATGCCTGATTCTTACTAGTCTTCTAGCACAGGACCCAAGTTCTGCAGCATTCACCAAAGGACTTTAACACTCTCAAACTGATTAACTGGGAGATCTTTACCTTCATAGGCTGAGCCAAGAATCCTGTAGGCTGAGTTAAGTCATTGGTAGGCAAGAAGCCAGGGACGTTGCGTGCAAACTCTTCATAAACAGCCAGCTGTTTGGGGTCCACACCTCCAACCTTTGCCATGAAAAGAAGAGACATGAGCCTCACTGTTCAGCCCTGGGGCAGGCAGAGATGAGGGCAGTGTGTTACACAGCTAGCTGCTCAGCCACATGTTTAGACACAGTGGCCTAGACATCCAGAAGCAGGGTTCAGCTGCTCTGTGCTGAGCTCCTCTCTCTCCTGCCACACCTCCTAGCAGGAGGATTCTGCTCTACAGCTGCAACTCAACATTCCCAGAAACAGGAATAACTGAGTACTAGCATCATGTGTGCCTGATGCACAAGAGAAATGCTTTGAGAGCACACAGGGATGAAAAGATCAAGGAGACAAAAGAACAGAAGAGACTAGTCATCTTCCAATGATTGGAAGAGCATAGAACAACAGACAGGATTTCTGCTGGCCTCAAGGAATAGAGGAAAGGAATAAGAACTCTGCTTTTGGAACCACATGTTCACATGCTTTCCTTACTAATCAAGCCTAACAACACAGAGGATTGCTCAGCTGAAGTTAAGTCAGCCACTTGGCATTATCAGCAAGGGGAGAAGAGCAGGATCAGAAGACAGTTCATCTCCTCACCTTTAACCTGATCTGTTCTGGCATCCGCTCAGCCTGGTAAGTTAACACCACAGGATCACAGTACCGACGACCCTCTTGTCTAGCATGTTTTCTGAGCTCAAATTCCTGGGAAGAAAACACACCCCAAGCACCCCAGTGAATGTTAAGACACTGCTTCTGGCTCTCCAGGAGCACAGAGAATGCTTTTTACCACCAGTCCCACACTTACAGTGGCAAGCCTCTTGTCCATCTCGGGGCCTGCCTTCTCCACGGCTGTCTTCTGGATAAAGCAGCATGCCAGCTCACAGTTATCCTGGGCTAACTGGGCAGCTGCCTGCTCCATCATGTCCCTCTGTTGTGGAGAGGCTGCCTATTGAAAACCACAACAATCAGTGAAGGCAGGAAAACTGTCCCCCTCTATTATTCCTAGCCTTAAAATCTGCACCGCTGCCTCTCCAGAACACTAGCAGTACAAAGGAATGCTCTCAGGAACCAGCTCTCTTTGCCTGGAATACACAATAATCAACTTAATTTTGCATAGCTTTGAATAAAACATGCAGGCAAGATGACAGGAAAGGCTTTCAACAAGGAACAAAACCAGCAGGAGGTTCTCCATCTTCTCCACCAACCTATCTCCAGGGCATTAGAATTAAAGGCCTGCTTTAGATTGATGCTAAAAGCAGGGAAAAAAAGAAATCACATCACTGCCTGCAAGTTTTTTTTACTTCCTAGGTCGTAATCAGAAGATAAAAAGGTGCATCACTAACAAAGCAAAATAGCAGCACTAAGCCTTTTTTAGTGAAGTCCCTTTCTAGTACAAATTTTCTCCTTCTTTTCTCAGGAGTCAGCCTGACCAGATGGACTTTCTTCTAGGGTGCAAAGCAACAACTCCCACTGGACATGGAATACACATACAAAGGCAAACAGTCCAATCTACTTGGGATTTCCTTGCCCATGAAGATCAACCTCTATTGCTTTAATTCCTGAAACATGAGCAGTTTTCAGGAATTAGCAAGTTTTTGCTTCTCCCAAAGAAAAGAATGGACTTGTTGACCTAAGTGAAACCACATGGGAATTCTGTGATGCCTTGTGCAGCATTTTCTGCTGCAGCAGTGCTTGGTATAATTACTCCTTCAGAACACCTCCTTGATTATAACTGGCCCTGGATCAATACCATTTATCCTCAGGGATAAAAAAGCCCCAATTTGATGACTGTGTGGCTTTATTTTCACAGCATGACACACTAGCACTAACCCTTCAACACACCTGGAATTCCTTTTCCCTAGGCATGTTCTTCAATGCCACATCCTTCCTGGTAGATATGCATGGAGCTGTAATCCCAGTCTGTGCTCACCCTGCCTTCCCTTCTCCTATCACCCACAAGATAACCAGCATCTCTCCAGTTGCCTCCCTAGCCCAACTGCAGTTACACTGGACAAAGCACAGTAGATTAGATGTTAGGAACAATTTCTTTCCTGAAAGGGTTGTCCAGCCCTGGCCCAGGCTGCCCAGGGCAGTGCTGGAATCACCATCCCTGGAGGGGTTCACAAAAACCTGCAGATGTGGTGCTTGGGACCATGGTTCAATGGTGAGCATGGCACTGTTGGGTGGATGGTTGGACTCTTAGAGGTCTTTTCCAACCAGAATGTTTCTGTGTTTCCATCTTTCCAAGATCTTTATGCCCTTGCATCTGTTGCTGCCACTGATGGCAAGCACAGCAAGTAGTTCTGTGCAGCAGCTGCTGTTGTGGCCAGGAGTTCCTGAACTGTCTTCTGTTTAGCCAAGAAAAGGAAGCTATAACTGCAGCTCACATGTTCTTCAGGAAGAAACCTGAAAATAGCCTCTAGAAAACCCAATGAATGTAACAAGCCATGCAGAACAATCTTAACTGCTTATCTGCTAACAGCACAAAGAAAATCTGCCTGAAATATGATTACTGAAACAAAGATATCACCAGAAACTCTCAGGATCTATTCAGTCCTCCCCATTATAGCTTTCCCCACCCCCCTCAAATCCCACAGATGAGCACTTCAAGGTTTCCATTATGTGATCACACTGGAAAGAACATCAGGGCAACATAAAAAGGCAGTCAGGCAGTTTGTGTGAGGCAGATTAAGATCCACCTTATAGGCTTCTGAGCTGTAAGCTCAGCAGAGCTTTTTTCACTGTAATTCCACAGATCATGAGACTTTTGTTCCTTTAATGCATCACCACACTAGTTAAGCCCCATAATTCATCAACAGGGCTACAAGGTGAAGAACTTATCTGCTAATGCTGGATGTTTAGAGTCCTGTGAGGGGTCTGGAGAACAAGTCTGATGAGGAGCAGCTGAGGAAACTGGGGTTGGTTAGTTTGCAGAAGAGGAGGCTCAGGGGAGACCTTCTCTCTCTCTACAACTCCCTGAAAGGAAGTTGTAGTTAGGTGGGGGTAGGTCTCTTCTCTAGGGTTAACATGGAGAGGATAAGAAGAAATGGCCTCAAATTGTACCAGGAAATGTTTAGATTGGATGTCAGGAGAAGTTTCTTCCCTGCAAGGGTTGTCAAGTGTTGGCCCAGGCTGCCCAGGGAGGTAGTGGAGTCACCATCCCTGGAGGGGTTGAAGAAATGCATAGATCACAGTATCCCAGTATGTCAGGGGTTGGAAGGGCCCTAGAAAGATCATCCAGTGCAACCTCCCTGCCAGAGCAGGATCACCTAGACAAGGTCACACAGGAATGCATCCAGGCAGCTCTGCAATGTCTCCAGAGAAGGAGACTCCACAGCCTCCTGGGCAGCCTGGTCCAGTGCTCTGGCACCCTTACTGATATGATAGATATGGTCCTTAGGGCCATGGTTTAGCGGTATGGTAGTGCTAGGTATGGTTTGACTTGCTGATCTTCGAGATCTCTTCCAACTTTCATGATTCTGTAAGCTGGAAACAAGCTCCAGCTGCTGCAACTCTTACCCTCAGTGCAGTAGCAAAACTGTTCTTCAAGTTGGTAGCTATGCTCATCAGCAAAGGTTCCCTGCAGGTGATCATGGCCATGCCAGCAGTCAGGTTCCTCATCATGTGGTGCGCAGCCACCCGCATGCGGGACTCCTCAGAATCCAGGGCAAAGTCCTTCCTGACGATCTGCTCGCAGGTGGTCATGGCAATCTTGATGGAGCGATCCACCACCGGGTGCACCAGCTCCTGCACCGCGCGCTCGATCGCCTGCCGCACACACTGCTTCAGCTGCGGGTGTGCCTGGAACAGAGGGATCTGCAGCACCACCAGGAAAGGCATGTGAGCACAAAGGGAACCAGAATGCCCTTCTCCCCTAGTGTCCTACTTTGAGTCCAAACAAGGGATTTGATATCAACTATCCCAACTAACACATTGCCAGAAAAACTAGATACTAATGTGAATATCACAGCAAAAGATGACTTGCCCATGCAAAATTTTGTCAGCTAATATAACTACTAATCAGAGATTCACAGAATGGCCGGGTTGGAAGGGACCTTAAAGATCATCTAGTTCCAACCCCCCTGCCATGGGCAGGGATGCCACACACTAGACCAGGTTGTCCAGGGCCACATCCAGCCTGGCCTTGAACACTGCCAGGGATGGGGCATCCACAACCTCTCTGGGCAACCTGTTCCAGTGCCTAACCACCCTCTGGGGAAAGAACTTCTTTCTAATCTCCAATCTAAATTTCCCCTCCTTCAGTTCATAGCCATTCCCCCTTGTCCTATTACAATCTGACCAGCTAAAANCTCCATTGGATTACTTGTTAGCACTTCCTCTCCCCATGACTTTTCAGAGGTAACTCTCCAATAACTTCAACTTACAAAGTCACCAGCTGAGACCTCCAGCAACATCTGGGTGGTAACAACTTAGTTAGCAAACCAAATCAGCTCTAAAACTCACCGTTGGGTTTAAGGTGATGTGTGGAGCCAAGCCTCCTAAAGAGTAGACATTGATGTCATGGTAACTGTACTGGGGCTGTGGAGGAACTGTGGCTGTGCAAGTGGTGCTGGTAGCTGGAGTTGTAGAAGCAGCTGGAGGACACAAGAAGGTTTCAATTGAGCCATTACTGAAAAGCAAGGGCTTGTTGTAGAACTGTGTACCTCTCATTTAAAGCAGCAAGGGACCAAGAAACAGAGGTTTAACAGTTGGATCATGAAGCCTCCTAAACTTCAATGATTTTTCTTCTCCATTTTCCCAATGCTGAGTACCAAACTAACTTCAGCACACTGTAACAGAGCTGTTTGTTCGGATACACTTTAGCCCCTGATGTCTTGTTACTAGATCACCCTGCTTCAATCCCTTCTGAGGAGTGGCTACACACAGCACATGCAGAGTTAGTCCTCAGGATGGCTTCCACTCCCTTCCCATCTTCAAACTCCCTACACTTACTTCTATTACAAAACTATCCAAGTGCTCCCAAGCATTCAGCAATGTTTCAAGTAGCTTAGGTAGCTTCACATTCTTCTACACAACAGCAGAACCTCTCTGATTAGAACTTCTAGAGTGTGGTCTGGGATTCTGTATGTACTTACTAGTTGTTGTGATGGGTGGTAGCTCTTCTGGCTGCTTCACATCCTTCTTTGGAGCAGAGAGTTGCTCATCCAGGTTTTTCAGACGATCCTTATCTTTCAAGAGGCTGCCAGGTTTCAGCTCATTGATGTCCAGGGCCAGATTCTTGCAGAGCACCTCAATCTCAAACTTCAGATTCAACTGCACAACAATTTTAGTTTGCTTTAGGTTATGTCACAAGGAAAATACTCCAAGTGTTTGTTTACTGGGGAACCCTACTCCCAAACTTCCCATTCTAACCTCACATCTTTCACAGACTTAAATAGCAACTGAGGATTAGACAGCCAGAGAATCATAGAAACATCTGGCATGCTGACCTCAAAGGAGAAGAGTTCCATCAAAGCTCTATCCAATTAAGCAATGTCCAATTCTCCCCGTGCTAAAGAAGTGAGAAGTGAACTCTGGTCCTTCACAACACTATCAAGAAACCCTCACACTCAGTAGGTATGGAAAATGAAAACAGAAGATTACTTTTAGATCATGTTCTTGATGCAGCTCAGCTAAAACATTCATAATGGCCATTGTCCATGGGTTTGGAGGCCTGAAGACCTACAAGAGAAAGAGGAGAGCAGTGTTACACAAATGTCTGGAATCATTTGGATCATTTAGGACTGGAAATGTCTGAAAGGCAAACATATGTGCAAACAGCCATGGCAAAGTTTGTACAGCTGCAATTCAAGTAGAATTTAGTATTCTGTTTGGAACTAAATTAGGGAGCGAGTTGAACACTAAACAGAAAATACAATGACTTGGTCCTTCTGACAGATGAGCTTGATGTCAAGCAGAACAAGAGCTGATCAGGGTCAAAGTAGGGCAGGGAAATACACAACATGAATAAAAAAAAATCAAGGAATGAGTAGAACCTAGAAGTCCTTCCATGGCATCCTTTCCTATCTCCGAGTTCTGTGCAGGGATAGCGCAGTGCAGCTAACACCATGGATTTAGGCTGCAAAAATGCACAGCTCATGGACCTTCTCTCCAAACAGGACTCCTCCACTCAAAGCCAGAATCCCAGGATGTTACGGGTTGGAAGGAATCCTCTGGCTATCAGCTAGTCCAAGCCCCCTGCAAGAGCAGGAGAACCCAGAGCAGGTTGCACATCCCGTTCTCTCTCCACAACATTCAATGGGTTGGCACTTGAGCTGATTCCTTTCTGCAATACTTATCTGTCAGCACAAAGTCACTTACCACACTCCTGACACTGGATTCTAAGACTTTGGCAACAAATGGCACTACATAAAGCAGTTCCTGCTGTCCCTTCACGTATGCTTCCAGGAGCAGTGATTTCACATCCAAATCCTGAAAAATACCATCAAGCACTGAAAAGGGAAAGAGGGGAAACAGCAAGCACACTGCAAAAATTCCACTTAACAGTTTATTTCACAGAATCCCAGGATGTTAGGGGTTGGAAGGGACCTCTGGAGATCATCTAGTCCAACCCCCCCTGTAAGAACAGGAGAACCTAGAGCAGGGTGCACAGAATGGGGTCCAGGCAGGTTTGGAATATCTACAGAGATGGAGACTCAAGAAACTCCCTGAGCAGCCTAGGCCAGGGCTCCAGCACCCTCAAAGGAAATAAAAAAGGCTCCTCCTGATGTTCAGCTGGAACTGCCTGGGTGCTAGTTTGTGCCCATTGCCTCTAGTCCTGTCCCTGGGCACCACAGCACAAAGCCTGGCCCCATCCTCCTGACACCCACCCTGTAAATATTGATCAGATCTCCCCTCACTCTGCTCTTCTCCAGGCTAACCAGCCCCAGCTCCTTCTAGAACATACAAGCAAGCTTGAGCAAAGGTACTCCTGGAGTTTTACTGACTGCTAAGCAGTAGATTTGTAAACAGATTTCCAGATACACATTTTTTAGATGGGATTAATTCATTCATTTTTGGCAAAAACTCGCTTTTCTGATAGAAGAAACATTTAGAAGTCTGGAATGATATTCTGTTCTTAGCAGACAAAGAGGCTCTCAGAAAGGGATAAAACTCCCTAAATAGCCTATGCTATTGCATAACATAAGCAATCTGTGAAGATGGAAGCTCACCGTGTGCAAGATGGGCTTATTTTTAGCCAGGGTTATCATTCCCAGCCAGTGACCAAGGTTCTTTAACAAGGAACGGTCTGAGAAATTGGCTGCAGCTTTATCTGATGTCAGGAGCACCTAAAGAAAAACCACACAAGTCAAGTGACTGGAGAAACGAAGATAACCAGACTCAAACCCAATGCCAGCAGCTGATCTGACTTAAGACCAAGTTTCAGAATATAAAGTTTTGAGCTTCAGTTACATTAGAGACACAGAAGCCCAGAAGGTTAGGGTTGGAAAGGACCTCTAGAGATCATCTAATCCAACTTCCCTGCCAGAGCAGGAGAACCTAGAGCAGCTTGCACAGGATGGGGTCCAGGCAGGTTTGGAATATCTGCAGAGATGGAGACTCCAGCACCTCCCTGAGCAGCCTGAGCCAGTGCTCCACCACCCTCAAAGCAAAAAATGTTCCTTCTCATGTTCAGCTGGAACTGCCTGGGTGCTAGTTTGTGCCCATTGCCTCTAGTCCTGACACTGGGCACCACAGAACAAAGCCTAGCCCCATCCTCCTGACCCCCACCCTTTAAGTATTGATCAGATCTCCCCTCAGGCTGCTCTTCTCCAGGCTAACCAGCCCCAGCTCTCTCAGCCTCTCCCCAGCACAGAGGTGCTCAAGTCCCCTCATCACTTTAGTAGCCCTTCTCTGTACCTTCTCACTCAAAAGCAGTCTTCACTTCAAGGCAGGACCCCAGCAACCTGCCCTTGGAGTGATTTCAGAATTCCTTTCTTTCCAGAGGATGACACTTTTCCAGACCTTACCATTTTTCTCTGTTGAGACTCTTCCAGTCACTTGCTTAGCCTAACTTCTGAAGGCAATGCTTCCTCAGGCCTGAAGGCTACACTTGGCACTTCTGGGGAAAACATTGCCTTCTCCTTTCAAGACTGGAATCATGTCATGTGTTCTGTTGTTAGTAAATCCTGTTCCTTAGCTTCTCAGGAGCACCAGCTGAACAGAGGGAGGTCAGCCATGCTCTGAAGAGCCAGGAGATTCTGTTGCACTACAGCGTAACCCACGGTGGGCAGGGAAATTCCACCAGCAGGTTTAAAAATAGTGCTTGCTAGACCAACTTATTGCATCTTCTCATCACTTCTGGGCTACCATTTCTCTCTCCTCCTCCCCTTCATGAAGGTTGGCAAAGACCTCTAAGCTCATCCAGCCCAACCATGCCTAGCACTCCCATACCACTAACCCATGGCCCTAAGGACCACAGCTCAATGTTTCCTAAACCCCTCCAGGGATGGTGACTCCAGCACCTCCCTGGACAGCCTAGGCCAACACTTAACAACCCTTGCAGGGAAAAAACTCCTCCTCACATCCAATCTAAACCTCCCATGCTGCAACTTGAAGCTATTTCCTCTTGCCCCCTCCCTGTTAACCTGTATTACCTTACCCTCTAGTGGTTTTTGGTTGTTACACCCCCCACTTTCTAAACCCTCCCCTTCCCCTTTATTCTTCTTTGAAGTGTTTTACCAGTGTTTACACTTTCCTTGCCCAAAAGAACTAGACCAGGAGTCATTTTCTCCTTTAGGCTGGAATTTGCAAGGCTCACACAAATTTAGAGGGCACCTACAGAAAGAAGTTCCAGTGCAGATTTGGCCTCTCATTCAATTGGAATGAAACCTTTGGTACATTCCTGACTGGAAGCAGAAGAATCTTAGTATTCCTAGAGGTAACCTGCTAGTTCAAGTGGATATTAGAATGATATTCCTTATTTGAAGAGCAGCAACATAAGCAGCCTGAAAATAACAGACTCTCTACATTTAAGCATTAGAGAACTTGCACTACTCACCTTGATATTTCTGTAGGTTTCATTCAGAACCATTTTATTAAACTCTGGGTTCTTCAGTGTGTCCAGGAAGTTGGAATATAAGCTGTGAAAATTAGGCTCAATACTGACTCTCTTCATCACAAGATACTGGGAGACCCAAGGCATGAACTCTTCTTTCACAGTTTCCTTCAATTCTTCAACCTGGTTCCATCCCCAGAGGAAAAACAAACACAGCACAAAAGACATGAGAAGATGACCACAAACTTCTGGGGTCAATTGTGCCCAACATAGTCAATTGCTTTTAAACATCAGGGGTTTTTAAGACAAAATGCTTTGAAATCAGTGTCTCATTATCCAAAGATCTGGTCAAGCGGGTAGGATTTCAAAGTAAAATCAGAAGGCCTAATAGTTGACCTCTCTCCCACTTCTCAGCTTTTTATCAGCTAACTGCTAAATAAATGGAGAAGCATCTTATGATGAAGCCAGCTCTCCACAAGACAAGGGACAGGTGGCAAGTTCAATTTCAGCTTGAAAGTCTCTTAGTCTCAGAGTCTTCAGTCTCTCAGCTTAGCCTTGCCATACAAAACAGTAGCCAGTCTGTTTATGATTGGAATGCTTCTTCAAACTTGGGAATGCTTCTTCCAACTGGCATCAACGCTTCTCAGAAACTTGCATTAGTGTTTTTCAGTTCTTTCACCTGCCAAAACCCCCCCAAAGGATTCTCCAGCAATCATTCCAGGTATCTACCAGAAGGGCATTCCTGAAAACAAAGCACTACTGACATCTCCTTGACTGCAGTACACAGCAACAAGGAAACTTGCACAAGTAAAACATTAAAAATAGCTGGTTTTTTTTTACCCATCTCTCCTTTCCCTGAAAAATAGCTCCAAAGAGGTTCAAGCTGAAACAAAAACTATTATTTCTCTACAATGTACTCATCTTCATTTGTGGCAAGTTGGAATTTTGGTCAAAATAGCACCACTTCCCAATGGATTTCCAGAACTAGAGACAAAATGAACTTTACTAGTGCTCTTCCATACTTGCCTTCTGTGTCATATTTGATTGGGACAGGTTATTGAAGATGAAGGCAATCTTCTCCTGGACATTCTCTGGAGGTTCCACAATTCTCTCAGTCTGATCTGTTGCTACTAACAGTGTGTCAATGTTGGTAGTGTTAATGGAAGGCTGGAAGCAGAACAACAAGTTAACAACAGACAAGATCTAGAGGTGACATCAGAGTCCTACTGCAAGTCATGAACAGAAATGATGGTTCTGTAATTGTCTTGGTCATTAAAGCCTCAACCAACACATTTCTTCTTGACACCATAATCATTCCCAATCCAAAATTGCCTTCTCTACAGAAATGTGGAGTCATTTGAAAAGCTTCTGTGAGAAGCAGCTGAGGGAACTGAGGTTGGTTAGTGTAGAGAAGAGGAGGCTCAGGGGAGACCTTCTCACACTCTCCAGCTCCCTCAAAGGAGGTTGGAGCAGGGTGGGCGTTGGAACAATCAATAGGACAAGAAGAAACAGCCTCAAGTTGTGCCAAGGAAGGTTTAGGTTGGACATGAGGAACAATCTCTTCCCCAAAAGGGTTGTCAAGGCCTGGCCCAGGCTGCCCAGGGCAGTGGTGGAGTCACCATCCCTGGAGGGGTTCAAAAACCATGGAGATGTGGTGCTGAGGGACATGGCTTAGCGGTGAGCTGGCAGTGCTGGTGAACAGCTGGACTTGATGGTCTTGGAGGTCTTCTCCAACCTTAATGACTGTACTATGGATCAGTTTGAAAAGTTGTAGCCTAGGAACTGAGCTGGATTTTGTCTCCATGTGCTCAGGTGAAGCCCTTTGCCTCTGCAGGCAGGGCACTGGGGGGAGGGAATACTTACTGGCATGTCTTTCTTGAAGCTGACTCCAGTTGGTCTGGTGGCTGTCATGGGTTTTGCAGCAGTGGTGGTGGTTGAGGTGGTTACTATAGTGCTGACTTGGCCAGCAAGAGGAGCTTTTGCTGGAACTTGGGCCTGGGCCTGAGCCTGGGCAAGTGCAATGCTTCCAGGGGTGGTGATTGAACCCTGCATCTTTACAGGAGGGTCTCTGGATTGCTGTCCATACTCTATGTACTGAGAGAAAGCAAAAGAAGCACAGACAAAGGTTTATGGGCAGCAACACAACTAGAGGCTGAGGGTTTCTACTGCTCCTGCTGAAAGGTTTGCTACCACTCTTTAAACTACTTGACCCTGATGCAACTGACCACACTGAACAAGGATGGCTTGTCACTGTTCACTGCTTACTGGAGAAGAGCCTCAAGCTCTATCTCTGACCTCAACAACTTGATGCCAAATGTCAAGAGACTCTTAACACCCTTACAATTTTACAGAGCACTACCCAAAGTCTCCTATCCCTGTATGCCTGAGATAGGAGAAAGAAAAAGAAATGTGTGAATCTCCAGAAACCTGCTACAAAGCAGTTAAGGAGTCTCTCCCAAGCCTGAAGTTCACACTGAATAAGCAAAACCCATAGTGCTCAAGTGGCCAACTAAGCTTTCACATTCTTTAAAAGTACTTCCATGTTTGTTCCCCATCAATACATTGACCCAGAAATCTGTAACATCACACACCACATTGTAATTATCTGAAGACTGCTAGTGAAACACTGCTACTGGACTTGGCAGCTTTGGGGAGATGGCCTCTACCTTCAGCTTAGAGCTGAACACACTTTCTTTACTTAGATTATGTTCTAAAGCTCTGCCACTGTATTTCTCCCAATGAAAGGGCCTCTGAGGCAGAGATCAGATGATCCATACTGTTTCTCCTTCCTTGGACTACAGAGGACTTCCATTACTCTGAGTAGACCTTCAGGAATGATGCTTTTCTCATCTTGACCTAAGTGACAGTATGAAGCTGTATCAAACCAGCTGAATACTCTGTTTGAGAGGAAAACTCTCAATCCTTAAGGGACTAGCATGTGAATCCCCTGGAGGCCATTAAAACCTTTGGGCATGCTTTATCATACTGTTTTATTTGGGCAGTTATTTGCAACCTCAGCCTGATGGAAACAGAAGAGCTACTGGATAACCATCACCTGTCCAGCCATAGCAAACCCTTCGATTGGGTGGAGGAACACAGAAAGCCAAAACTGTGACAGCAGCAAAGGAAAAAAGGGATTTGCTCCGAAGAATTTCCAATCCTAGTGTGTTAAGCACAGACTCACCTCCTGTAAGTGGTGGGGGAACTGTATAAAGTGACTAATAGAAGCCAAGTGCTGACAATACTGGGGATAGTCCTTCAATCTGCCAGACAAAAACCACACATTAGTCAGAAGCATAAGGCTAGATGAAATAGTATTGAAGAACAAGACAAATGTCACCCTGGGCCTGTCATTCCCACACTGCAGCATACAATTCTTTCTGGACTTCTCCCAGCAGCTGTGCTAGAAACCAAGCATTTTCTACCAAGTACCTTTTTGTTGCAAACTCCACTGGAAATTAATCCATTTCATCAGCAAAACACAAGGGTTCTTCCCAGCCACTTATCCTTACCCTACTGACTGAGCACACAACTCCACTGATACTCAGTCTAGGTAATAAGATTATTGCCTAAGTAATCTCTAGCTTGGCTCAGTGCATTTTAAGCAGCAAACTAGTAGCCCTAACACCCAAGACAGAAGCTTCACCTATGCACACCAATATGACTACACTTCTACTTGGCAATGCTAGACACTGTTACTACTCATTGAGAGCAAAATCTTGAGCTCCTGCTTAAAGTGGTTCTTAAGAGTAAGATGGTGACTAAAGGCTCAAGTATGTCAACCTTTAGTGTCTGTCTGCATTCTAACTTCACAACACAATATCCAACCAGGAATGCTGCAGCAGCTTTTATTACAGATTAAATACTGCAGGGCAGATGAACTAGAGAAGGAAGGGAAGGATAGAAAGTAACATGCTCCTTGCTTTTGAGTCCATACTTCAAGTCCACACATTTCTAGCCATTAAATAACTCCAGGAAGATTCCTAATACTTTGCAAATTCAAGTATCTTCTTCCAGAATGGAGATTTGTTACCCATGGGTGTACAATCTTGCCTACTAAGGCACTTTGTCTCTATCTGCAATCCATTAAAAGCTTTGAGAAAGCTTTTTGAGTTTTTTTTTTGCCATAGTTAAGATTTCTGTGTAAAACCAAGTCCTGGAGGTTAGTTTCTAGTCAGCCTTCCAGTAATAAACAGTGCAAACACTGCACTCCATTAGAATGCACCTGTAAAGAACAATTACACTCACCCCATTGCCAACAAGCTGACAGCTTCATCTAATTCAACACCTCACTGAAGAATTTATAGAAGACTAAAGAGTTTCAGCAGCTGAATGGGTCCCACATTTGTGTGCTACAGAGTTTCAGCAGCTGAATGGGTCCCACATTTGTGTGCTACAGAGTTTCAGCAGCTGAATGGGTCCCACATTTGTGTGCTACAGAGTTTCAGCAGCTGAATGGGTCCCACATTTCTGCAGGTAGCACCCTGAATATTTGGCTCTGAAGAAGTCACTCTAGCAAACACATTAACACATTTTGTTGCAGCTCAGCACATCTTTCAAGCAAGCCTGAAGTTGAGATGTGTGACTTTCTAGCACCTCTAAGCAATCTTCCTGCATAAACTAGAGCAGGCTGAAGGTTAACAAGACATCAGATGGACTAGTCCAAGTATTAGCACAACACTCACCTATTTTTAAACCTATCTAGTGCAGCAATACCAAAATAGTACATTTTGGATGCAAAAGGCTTTCGTAAGGCTTCAAGAACATAGCGAAGGGCCAGGCCCAAGGCCATGTAAGTGACCAGTCCTTTCTCTATGATCCCCCCAAAGAGGCAGGCTGTGATATGCAGCTCTTTATCTGGGTACTGAGGGAAGAAGCGATACTCCTCAAACAAATTCCTCAGCATACAGTTAAACACTTCTCGTTCCCGTTTGATGTTGGAGTCCTTAAACCTCTGCAGCATTTCCAAGACCTGCAAAAGGAAATTCACAGAATCACAGAACATTCATGGCTGGAAATGACCTCTCAGATCACTGAGTCCAACCAAAAAAAACAACCAAAAACTAACAAAACCACCAAAAAACCCCCAAACAAAACAAACCACCCAACCCCTGCCCTCACTAGAGCATGTCCTGGAGCCCCACATCTACACATTTCTTAAACACCTCCAGGGATAGTGTCTCAACCACCTCCCTGGGAAGGCTGTTCCAGTGCCTCACCACTCCTTCTGTAAAGAATTNCAAACTGTTACCCAGCAGCTTAGCTTTTCTTTCAGCCCTTCTGCAAAGGGAAATGGCCCTAGCATAGGCCAGACTGTAAACTAAGTGCTGCAAGGGAGTCTCATTTTAGCCAGCAGGCTCTACCTGGCTTGAGTTTTCTCTTCCTTCTAAAGAGCTTGTCTTCACAGAAAACATTTCTGGGGACTGCCTATTCCACAGCTTCAAATGAAAGGCATGCTCAGTGCCTTCCACAATTGATAGCCACAGAAATATCTTACAAGGACTTCAAAGAACAAGCCCATTAGGCTGGGGAGGGACTTTTTAGGCTGTCAGGTAATGCTAGGACTAGGGGGAATGGATCCAAACTAGAGGAGGGGAGATTTAGGTTGGATGTTAGGAAGAAGTTGTTCCCCAGGAAGGTGGTGAGCCACTAGCCCAGGATTCCCAGAGAGGTGGTGGCAGCCCCAGCCCTGGCAGTGTTGCAGGCCAGGTTGGCTGGGAGCAAGCTGCTCTAGTGCCAGGTGTCCCTGCCCATGGCAGGCACAGGGGTTGGGAATAGAGGAGCTTTAAGGTCCCTTCCAACCCTGACAGTTCTGTGATTAATTACTCTCCCAGAGACTACCCACAAGAATGTTGGAAGCTCAGAAGATAGAACTTAGGAGACCTTCCTGTCGTTAGAAGTTATAGTCATATTTAGATATTTGAAAAACAAATCTATTCCAGAGAAATATCATTTACACAGACTGTCAAAAAAATACATTTGAGCACTTCTTTTGACCACACATGCTTTGAACTCTTCCCATTTAGCAGCACTTTAGGAGTCTTAATCAGGCAGCTGAAGTCTTCCAAGTCAAAGCTGAAGGTAATGATCAGCTGCCTTAGAAATGCACAGCTCCAACCAAGGAATAAAGCACTGCTGCAAGCCTCCACCACTAGCCCTTGATTATTTTCCACTAAAACTAACACATGAAGGAATAATTCCTCTCAACTTGAGAAGCTGCCCCTGGGCAGGTGAAGAAAGTGCTGCAGGAGGGCACTCACCTCATCGACAGACATGGTTGGATGTGGTGGGTGGTTGTAAATCCTCTGGAAGTAGCTGTTTGCCTCATCATCTATTTCTTTGCTAAAGTGCTGGTTAGCCTCTGGCCACACCTGAGATAAGTCAGCTGGGAAAAGAGGGAAATAGGCATCATGCTCAGAACAACTGCAGGCAGGATTTCAGCTAGTCCTTCCACCAATCTACACTGAAGCTGCCAGCTCTCCTGAAAAGCAGGAGAGTTAACCTTTCCAGCAGACAGGAAATTGGTATTTCAGTGTTATATTTATGCAAAAACAACAGGATCCTAAGCCAGAACTAACCTCATTCTGTGCTATTCCCAACACCCACTGCATCCCAAGCTAACCTCAGCAGCCACCTGAGCTACACCAACACAAACCAGCCTAGAATCCAGCATGCTCCACGACACTAACATGCAGACAAGCTTTCACACCAACTTTCAGGCCAGCAGGAAGCTTCAAGCAAGTTTACACTGAATGTTTAAGCCCCAAAATACAACCCAAAGGTCACTCCAGCCACCTCCACTGGATGTCTGGAGAGAAAGGTCACTTTGCTTTTCTGGAGGAGCTATTAAGAGAGACACACGTGGGGGGTTTAGCTTAAGGCTGTGCTTCCTAAAAGCACCATTTCAGTGCTTAAACACTTCCTTGTGAGCACACTACAGAGGCAGGAGTTAAGGATAATGGCTCAGTGTTAGCAACCAAATTATTCCTTCCAAAAACCACCTTCCCACCAGCTTTGGTTAGTCTTATTTGAATCCAGTGTTGCAGTCAGATTCACTGCTTCACCTGTCAAGTTCTCAGCTGCAACAGGACCTTAGCAAGGGAGCTTTGTTTAACCTTGTTACAAACAAAACAAAAACCATCTCTTACCAGATGCATACAACTCTGTGAAGAGCAGGACAACAGTTTGGTTCAAAACACAGCACGAGGGAAGAGACACAAGGGCACTGTTCATGCAATTCCAGAACATGTTATGGTTTTTATGCTAACAGCTTTTGGTTGTTGTTGTTGTTTTTAGTCCTCCCCAGACCACTTGACAAGCTTCTGGTAGAGAAATTTAGAAGCACCTTTTCCAGACTAATAGCATGACACAAGAGCTACATTTCTAACCACTCCACCTACAGATCCAAGCCTCCCCTAAAGGAAATGCAGGTGAACTGCAGCCCACAGTCACACTTCACAGCCACAGACAACACTACCACTTACAAGGTTTCATCTTACTCTGCTGGAATGTAGGCTGGTTCAGTCCAGATGTGCTCATCTTCCTTTGCACAAAGGGGTCATTGTTCACTGCAGGAAGGCCCAGGGCTCCAGTTCCTATGCCAGTCAGGCTACCCGTAGTAAGACCACCTAGGAAACAAAAACCCACAGTAAGGGCACCCACTGAACCCCGAAACCCACAGTAAGGGCACCCACTGAACCCCGAAACCCCATGCTGAGCCCACCCACAGAACCCCAAACCTCACGCTGAGCCCACCCACAGAACCCCAAATGCAGAGTAAGGCCACCCACTGAACCCCCAAACCCACACCGAGCCCACCCACAGAACCCCACACTGAGCCCACCCACAGAACCTCAATGCAGAGTAAGGCCACCCACTGAATCCCCAAACCCCACAGCGAGCCCACCCCAGTGAACCCCAAACCCCAC
>VWZO01005980.1:6369-24763 GCA_013396975.1 Bucco capensis
ACTTCACCTGACTGCCAGGACTTCTCAAATATTATTGAGAGTAGCTTGGCGACTCCATCAGCCAATTCTTTTAGGACTCTGGGGTGCATCTCATCAGGTCCCATAGACTTCTGTATATTAAGGTTCCTCAGGAAGTCATGAACCTGATTTTCACATACAGCAGGAGGGACTTCACTACCTTGGTCCACATCTTGTGGTTTTTTAACTTGGGAGGTGTTGGGAGAGAGGTTGCCAGTGAAGACGGAAGAAAAAAAGTCATTGAGAACCTCAACCTTCTCCTCATCTGTTATTAGTTCTCCATTCTTGTTCTTCAGGGGGGGAATGTTTTCTTTGACCTTCCTTTTTTCATTGATGTACCTGTAGAATCCCTTTTTGTTATTCTTTGCATCCTTTGCTAAGTTGAGCTCTAGCTGTGCTTTAGCCTAGCACTAGCATTGAGTCTGTCCTAGGACTTCAGAAAATGCCTCAGCAAATGTGTTAGGAGTTCAGGCCTGAACATTGTGTATCTCCATTCCTAGGAATTTGCTAATTAGGGCTGAGTAACCTAGGAAAAAGACTATTTGCAGACACAGTCCAAGAATGACCAGCCTCAGAAAGCTGCTGCAAGTGCTTTTGCAATAGGATTTTATCTGGGCAGAATGAGTTCATAATTGGAAACTACCCTGATCTCTCAGTCAGCTGAACCTTTACTTCTCTTGACCAGATCTGTATCATGTAAGAGATTCCTTCAGGCTGGGGGGGGGGGAGAGGGGAGGTGGGGCAAAGTTCACTACAGGTCTCTTCCTTGGGTGGAGGGACAAGAGTGTGAGAAGGGTGAAAAGCAGGTTTTCAACCAAGTCTCATCTCTCCATCCATTTGAAAAACCCAAGCTGATACTCTCTGTCCCAACCAGCAGCTCAGATTCAGGCTGTAAACATTGATCCATAAACCTCCCGTGGTGTATCCTGCACCAGCAGCACAAACCAAACCACAGGAGATAGATATGGCACTTGAGAATGCTCACCCAAGGGAAAAAACTCACTGAAAAATCAAACATAGCAATGGACCTTTAGGAAGAGCAGCTTTTGCCTTGATCACTTCTCTACTATATATCACAAGTCTTTGAACCAACTGATTTCTTTTCTCTGTGCTCTGCACCCCAACAAGTCAAGCAGAACTGGGACCATTTGGCCAGGCCAGAAGGATTAACCAGGTGACTTCAGCTGCAAGGGCTGACAAACAACAGTAGCAGAAACAGATGTGGAAGAAAGAGGCCACTGTTCTCAACCTTAAAATACTGGCTCTGTTTGGGGCTAGCAGTTAAAAAATGCAGAAGCAAAAGTACATATGCTAAAGCGAATTTCATGGCTCAGAAGGGTCAGATAGCAGGATCTCAGTTCTAGGCGAAGGTCCCCCCCTGAAGATTTCTAGCAGGCAGAGAAGCTTTCCTTCCATTTCCAGCTCCACTCTCTTTCTTTCTCCAACAACTTCCTGACATCAGATACATCTGAGGACTGTGGTCATGTCTGACTGCACTAAAGGGCTACAAGGCTGGTGGTCAACTGAGCATGTGCAAATTCCTTCCCTTGTGAAACAGAGGAAAGAGATGGCGGCTAAAATTCTGAGTTCCTGAAGGCAACTAGCCATGTCTTTCCTAATCCATCTTCCCAGCTCAGATACTTGCAATACATGCTATAGGGTTTTTTGACTTTCCATCACTCTGGTGATTAGGACTTAACAACCAGAACCATTTCTCTGTAATAAACCATTTAGGAGCAGGCCAGAGAAGAGGTCAGAAGAAGTGCTCTTTTTCTCTAGGTGATTCAGCTTTAGACAACATTGGCTGCAAGATGAAAAAGGATGTGCCACCTTCACAGATTTCATAGATACAAGTTACTACCAAGAATATTGACATGTGCTTTCATATTACAACTGGAATCGAGTTTTAGTGTCACATATGTGCTTTGGGACTAGCAGAATATCAATATTTACAATAAGCAAGGGAATTAGCCTCCAGAGCAGAGCAATTAATAGTCAGTATTAATTCTCATGCTATAAATCTTATCCGACCAGGAAGGAAAAATGATTTCAAGTGACAGCAGAATATGAAAAGCCAGATAAATAAATCTGCTCAGATCCAATATTTTTTAATGAACTTCTCCTTAATTAAAGGAGAAGTTCTTTCCTTAATTAAACCAACGTCAAATTTTTAGTTTCTTTTTTCTTTGACTTCTTTACCACCTTTGGCTCTTACTCCTGCCGAATCTGCTTGGGCATTCACACCTCTGCAACCCCCTACTGGCTGTTTTGCACTTGGCTACAACTGCTACCAAAACATCTGAAGAGCCACCTGGATGCATTCCTGTGTGACCTGGTCTAGGTGATCCTGCTCTAACAGTAAAGATAACATGTTAAAAATCCACATGTTTTATTAAAGAACTCTAGGAATTGTTATATCAGATGTATTTCTAAAGATATTTTAATCCATGGCCAGGTGTGGCATGGTTTTTATTAGAGACAGGAAATGATAAAATGCATGGTGTTTATTACATGGAAGGTGAAGGTAAATCATTCTTTTTATTTACAGATTTCTCCCTTGTTATCGTTCAAAAAAAACCCACCAGCCTTTTTTATTGTTTGCATGCTACAGTGTCAACATAAATGGAGAATATGAAACACATCAACAGTTTGTGAGACTAAGGACTGGAACACCAACTTGTCAGTCTTGGCCAGTGTTTAAATCTCCCTGAGCTCTTATCATGGCATGGTGCCTAAAGAGTTTGCTTTTATCTTTGGGAGGTTATGCAGAAGTAGGGAAGCAATATTAGGTCTTTTTTTTCAAATGCTAGAGAGAAAGTTACAAATTCTATTCAGTTTTGGAACACATTTCTAAAAGGATGATGAAACTAGAGAAAGGAACTCTTGAGCTAATATTCTGGAGAGCAGTGAGGGTTATCTCATCTAATTTCAGCCACCAAAAAGGTAGGTACCTAGTCCAAAATAGAAAAGCAATCATGGAGCTAGATAGGTGTCACCAGAAATGATTCATCTCATTCTAAGAGAAGTATCTGAAAGGAGCTGGATGAGTGTTCTGAATGAATCATCTTTTCTCATTGACTGCAGGAGGGCTGTGTAAAACTACCTTAGATGAGATGCTTCTGATGTTTAGGTAGGAGAAGATACATCACATTCCAAGTGACTGCACTTTCCTCCCATGTATTTAAAGTAACCAAAAGGAGTTTGCAGTTCATTTGATTATACATACCACCTTGAGGAGATAGGAGGGTTTGGAAGAATCTTAATGAAGGTCATGGTGGGTTCTCCCTCATGTGAAAACACCAGACTAAGAGATGTGCTCTAACTCAATAGCAAAATCTGAAGGTGGTGTAGGATGCATCAGAGCACAGATGATGGAAATCAGCCCAAATAACTGAAGTAGTCCATCCAAGCTTTTCACCTATGAACAGTGGTATTCTGTTTAGAAGATGATCCCTTTCAGTGCCGACAATGGATATGTGCAGAGCATGAACTAAACTCTTGGACACCTTGTCAGAGAAAAATACATACATCTCTAATCAAATTGAATTGGAGGGGGGTTTCCCTGACAAAAAGAGAAGTACTTGCAGCTTTGCAAAGGTTATTTTAGCAGACCCTTGTTTCAGTGCACAATTCTAGGCCTACATCCTAGAAAAGCTAGCCAGCTGCTCCCCATGAGGACAATAAGCTCACCCGGGGTTAAAGAGGATTTTGGATTAGCTTTGCTGGTCTCAAAGTCAACACCAACTGGTAGCTTTGAGGATAACTGGCCACTGCTGAAGCAAGTTAATTATATGAGGACAGCTAATCATTATTCACAAATAATTTGGGGGTTGTAAATCCACAGATGTCATGTCCCTCAATGAAAGTGTATTTTTAGCTGCAGAGCACATTGGCCTTTCCTGATTATGTTTGCTCTAAAATTAACATTAATCAATTTTTGGCTCTGTGCATGCAGTATCCCCCCAGTCAGGTAATTACAGGATATTTCCAGAACAAATATTAGAAAAAAATAATCAAGTATAAAATTCCTTGCTTCCAGCCTTCAGTGTTTGATCACTCATTTCTTTTGGTATTCTGCCTGTTTGATTCACAGTATCACAAAGGTTGGAAAAGACCTCCAAGATTATAAAGTCCAACCATACCTATCACTAACATGCCACTAAACAATGGCCCTAAGTACTACATCTAAATGTTTCTTAAACACCTCCAGGGATAGTGACTCCAGCACCTCCCAAGGCAGCCTGGACCAGGACTTAATAGCCCTTTCAGTGAAGAAATTTCTCCTTATATCTAATCTAAACCTCCCCTGATGCAAATGCAAATTGAAGCCATTTCCTCTTGTCCTCTCACTGTTATCCCTGGAGAAGAGACCTATCCCCATCACACTCTTTTCAGGGAGTTGTAGAGAGAGATAAGATCTCCCCTGAGCCTCCTCTTCTACAGACTAACCAACCCGGTTATATTACTGGCAAATTATATGGAGAAAAGCAATAATATTTCAAATTATTACCAATAAGAAACCACCAAAATAGTTACAAACAGACACAAACAAACCTGCACAGCTTGTTTCTTTCTCAAAGTGTAGAGAACTAGCTGGAACCTCAGTGGGAGAAGGCTTGGGTTTAGTTGCAAGATGAAATCCTGTTGCAGATGGACATCATGTAAATGTTTCCAGCTCTGGATCCTCCACAGCATATTTTTGTTGCTGGAGCTCATGTGTGGAAGAGTGTCGCTCTTGCTAACATCTCTAGGAAGAGCATTTCCTACTCCAGATAGTTTTTGGCAGTTGCTAGGTGAGTTTTTGTAGAGTCAGCCCAGAAGTGAGCAGAAGGACAGTCTGTAGAGTGAAGCCTGGTCTTCTTCCAGTATGTCTAACAAGGATGTAGTGTGTGGGACTCACCTCCCTGACTGCTGCACCATCTGGATGTTTCTTGGACTCCACAGGCTACTCAGCAAGCTTTTCCTTTGCTCTGGCATGTATCTGATAGCACAAAGCTAGTACCTGAACAGTGTAGGTTAGTTTTGGTCATAACTACTTCTCTGTCTCTGTCACTTGGACCTGGAGTCATTTTTATGTCTCTGAAGTCTTCTGGTGACTCTCACTTTCTATACCCCAGAACCCCTTTCAACCAGCATAAGCAGAGGCAGCACAATGTCCTTTCTTGAGAATTAAAGATGGCTTTGTTGTGTTAGGTTGCACACTCTACATTAGATGTTCTCAAACTCACTTCCGTACTAGGCACCTGTCTGCCACCATCACAGTCACGTATGTGCAGAGGCACAGAGCCTTCTGGTCTCTCCTGTTTAAGAAGGACAGGGAACTTCTGGAGATGGGGCAGAGAAAGGCTACTAAAATGCTGAGGGGACTTGAACACCTCTCTGATGGGGAGGGGCTGAGAGAGCTGTGGCTGGTTAGCCTGGAGAAGAGCAGACTGAGAGGAGATCTGAGCAATGCCTATCAATACTTTAAGGGTGGGTATCAGGAGGATAGGGCCAGGCATTTTTCTGTGGTGCCCAGACTAGTCACTAGTCCAGGTGACAGGACTAGAGGCAATGAGCACAAACTAGCACCCAGGGAGTTCCAGCTGAACATGAGGAGGAACTTATTTCCTTTGAGGGTGGTGGAGCACTGGCCCAGGCTGCCCGTGGAAGTGGTGGAATCTCCATCTCTGGAGATATTCCAAACCTAGCTGGACACCATCCTGTGCAACCTGGTCTAGGCTGTCCTGCTCTTGCAGAGGGGGTTGCACTAGATGATGTCCAGAGGTCCCTTCCAACACCTAACATTCTGTGATTATGTGAATGCAAATATCAAATTAACACCAGACAAGTGCAAAATCACCATTGTGTCTCTATCTTTAAGCAACTGACCATCCCAGATAGGCTTTGTTTATCGGACTTCCTGCCACCTTCTTTCCCCACTTAGATTTGTGGAAAGTCTGCATACCACAAGGTAATTTTTTGTCATAGCAAATTAACATATCAGAAGAGAAAGGAGTGCATAGTCTAACCCACTCAGTGGGTTGCATGACTCAGGTAGTGATAACTGGTGAATCATCTAAAAGTCACCTGGAGTGATTCTTGCATGAGCATTCAGAGGGGAAACCATTTGAAAACTGGTAGGTGCTTCTTCACTTTCTGTGTCAGTATTGAAAGTCAGCTAATGACACTTCATAGAGTAGAAGGAAGGGGAAGATGAGCTGCTCGATTCTCAGGTTTGTTACTCAACTGAAACAACACTCATTACAGAACCAGAAGTTGACAAATTATTACTTCTCTAAAGAATCACATTTTTCATATGACCTTTTAGCTCAGCTTTATTAATAATGACTGCCTCCACGCTACTTGGAAATTCACCTGCTAGAGGACAGTGTAGATTCTTGACCACATTAGAAATGTCACCCAATGTGATATAAATAATATACCTTTTACACTAAGCTAAAAGAACAGAAATTGATGAGCACTGAGACAATTATTAGACCAGGCACAGGTAGGAAAAATAAGTGGATCTGAAATCTGTTTCTCAAAATTACTAAAATCTTAGATTTCCTCTTCTGTGGCTCCTGCAACGGATGTTGCAATACAACTTGAAGCCATATCCTCTTGTCCTCTCACGGTTAACCCTGGAGGACTGGGATTTTTGTTACTAAGTCCAGAGAAAACAAAACTTTGCAATAATTGACAGAATCACAGCATATACATGGCTGGAAAGGACGTCTCAAATCACCAAGTCCAACAAACCAAACCAAAACCAAAACAACAACAACAAAAAAAAACCCACAAAAAAACCCACAAAACACAACCCCTGCCCTCACTAGAGCATGTCCTGGAGCACCACATCTACACATTTCTTAAACACCTCCAGGGATGGTGACGCAACCACCTCCCTGGGAAGGTTGTTCCAGTGCCTCACCACTCTTTCTCTAAAGAATTTCTTCCTAATATTCAATCTAACCCCCCCCTGCCACAACTTCAGACCATTCCCTCTCATTCTGTCATTAGTTACTAAGGAGAAGAGGCCAACACCCACATCTCTACAACCTCCTTTCAGGTAGTTATAGAGGGCAAGGAGGTCCCCCCTCAGCCTCCTCTTCTCCAAACTAAACATGCTCAGCTCCCTCAGCCTTTCCTCATACGATTTGTTCTCTAAACCCCTCACAAGCTTGGTAGCTCTCCTCTGGACACACTCCAGCATCTCAATGTCTATCCTATAATGAGGGGCCCAGAAATGAACACAGTACTCCAGCTGAGGCCTCACAAGTGCCGAGTACAAGGGCACAATAACCTCCCTTCTCATACTCACCACACTATTCCAGATCCAAGCCAGGATCCTGCTGACCTTCTTGGTCACCTGGGCACACTGCTGGCTCATATTCAGCTGTCCACCAACACCCCCAGGTCCTTCTCTGCTGGGCAGCTTTCCAGCCACTCATCCCCAAGCCTGTAGCGTTGCCTGGGGTTGTTGTGTCCAAAGTGCAGGGCACGGCAATTGGCCTTATTGAATCTCATCCAATTAGCCTCAGCCCATGGATCCAACCTGTCCAGTCCCTCTGCAGAGCCTCCCTGCCCTCCAGCACATCAACACTCCCACNCATTCCTCTCCTGAGGTCTCTGTGTGGCTCTTTTGGGGCATCACGGGGACCATGGTGGGGAGGACTAAGGGGGAGCGCACCCTCAACCGCTGCACTTTGCCATTGTTTTCCTTCAACATGGAGCTGCCAGTTTCCTTAATCCCACATGCTCAGTTCTGCCTTTTACTTGCCACTTAAGGAATCATGGCTTACCAGCCATTTTTCACAGGCTCTGTAATACAAGACCTGTTTGTTGTTTCCTAAAGTGACTTGAANGTTCCCGATGTCAGGTTGTCAGTCCTGTACTTCATCCTATCTGGAAGCATATTTGCATAGTCCTTCTAGAAAACTGTTCTGGAGAACTGCAAAGTAAATAGCTGACCTTGCTGTGGGGAACCATGGATTAGAATGGAGCAGTCAGCCATGAGAGAATTGAGAGACAGAAATGAAGATGCAGAAATGTCTGACTTCATGGGAAGAGTTGCTGAGTTTGGAGAATTGGCTTGAAGCAGAACAGCAAGAACAAATAACCCCAGCTTCACACAACTGCAAAATGTTAGATTAGAAGCATAGAAGATAGTTTCTTCAAGGTTATGTGCTATGCAGCTAGCCTGAGATACAAGGGAGTAGTTAGAAGACCTTTGTTAGTTTAGCTGAGCTCGTGGATTATAACAGGACAGTGTGGTACTACCTTTAGCAGGTGTTTGATAGCATTGTACTGCTTGGGGGAAGAGGTTATAAAAAGGCTGTGAGAAATAAACTTGCTCTCTCATTCCTCTCCTGAGGTCTCTGTGTGGCTCTTTTGGGGCATCACGGGGACCATGGTGGGGAGGACTAAGGGGGAGCGCACCCTCAACCGCTGCACTTTGCCATTGTTTTCCTTCAACATGGAGCTGCCAGTTTCCTTAATCCCACATGCTCAGTTCTGCCTTTTACTTGCCACTTAAGGAATCATGGCTTACCAGCCATTTTTCACAGGCTCTGTAATACAAGACCTGTTTGTTGTTTCCTAAAGTGACTTGAACATCCTCATACACAGTGTTTTGCTTGCCTCCTCTTTCCTGGATTGCTGTCCAGTTCATCTCCACATAAATAACTATTGCTGATGGTCCCTTACCTTGCCTGCACCTCCTTACAGTGTAAGTCATTCATTTCAGAGATAAATTTATCTCTCCTGCCCACAGACATAGTATTATCTAGCTGCAAATTACTAAAATCAGAAATGCTGAGTTCTAAGTCTGAGATTATGGAAAATTTAGTGTATGTTCAGAATAATCCCATATAATTAAATGCTTTCTCTGCTATTTTTGTCATTTTCCTGATTTAACGGATCAGTTACACACTTCACAGTTCAGTGTCAAAAAATGTTAGATTCTGGCATTTTCAGAGAGCAGAGCAGGGCACTCTTTTCCCCCTAAGTCAGTCAGACTGGATGGCACAGAGTAATAACATCCAGAGTTTATTTCTAGGTCACTCACCTCAAATGCACTCTGGTTGCCAGTTCCTGAAATTCATTACCATCTGCGCATGCCTTGAGTACCTACAAAGGTAAAGGATTTTTTGTCACCTCACTGTACTCCAGTTAACTCTTATAGGGCTTGATCAGTGTGACCAAGACTTGAATGATTACAGAAATGGGAACTCAGCATCTCTCATATAAGCAACAGACGTCTACAACTACCTGAAAGGAGGTTGGAGGCAGATGGGGATAGGTCTCTTCTCCAGGGTTTAACAGTGAGAGGACAAGAAGAAATGGCCTCACGTTGTATCAGGGGAGATTTAGATTAGATATAAGGAGAAATTTCTTCACTGAGAGGGTTGTTAAGTCTTGGCCCAGGCTGCCCAGGGAGGTGGTGGAGTCACCATCCCTGGAGGTGTTTAAGAAACATTTAGATGTAGTACTTAGGGCCATGGTTTAGTGGTATGTTAGTGATAGGTATGGTTGCACTTGATGATCTTGGAGGTCTCTTCCAACCTTAGTGATTCTGTGTTCTGACAGAGGTTTAGCTTTCAGAAACCCTATAGGATAGAAAGTGATTGCAGGAAGACTGAAGGGTATGGTAGTAGATGGTCCATTAATCCTTTCTCTTATGGTCCATCATTCCTTTCTCTGGTGACCCAGTGCTGATGGAGAAACTATTGTCACCTTAATTCCCTTTTTCCACTCTTTCTTCCTCCCTCTGTTGGTAAATCCATCTCTGGGTTGAAGATTTCTGGGACTGCACTAATTCCCAGCATTTGCCTGAGCTGAGCTTTGGGCCCATGCCTTTACAAGTGCTCTAAGGCAGGTCTGTTGTTTTTCTACTTGCAGAAAAGAATTTGAACAGGCAAAACTGCAAGTGCCAGGAGTGCAAGTGTGATTTAATTAAAGCTGGAAAGAGCCCTGAAGGAGAAAAATACCATGTTATTAGCAGCTTGAGTCTGGAGTTGGCCATAGGTCTGTAGGACAAGCTAGCTGCGTTTCTGGTGTGAAAAGGAAGCTGGCCAGTTGCCCTTACCCAACTCAGCTCCTCTCTTCCAAAGCACACCCTCTCTCATACCTCTCATCCTGGTGACACACCTAGCATTAAAAAAAAACCACAAATGCTCCCAGTAACATTGTGCCTCTGGTCTATGTCATATGAAATAATTTCAAGTCTAAACTTGCCTGCTGCTGCTTTCAGAGGTAATAAACACACCCTGCTGTGTGAGGAATTCTGCTCCACAACCACAAGGAGAAAGTCCACCACTTCCAAGAAAGAATCATTTTTCCCCTTTAGCTGCTTCATGATTTTTTTTTTCTGATGGTTACTGGGCACAGAATCTAGCAGCCCTTTTCACATCAAGCTACTTTCATGGTGTCAGGCACAGTCTGAAAATCCCTCGGGGTCTCCTGTGGCCCCTGGTGCGATAACTGTGCTGACAGCAGAGGGAGCATTAAACTCATTGCCCACGGGAAAGTGTGGGGAGTGATACCTATGTTCCTATAATCCTTGAATGGGTAGGATGAGCTCATTAGCCTTCTGGCAGTCATCCTAGGAGAAGGACAACTCTGATTCCAAATCCGGGCAGATGGAGCTCGTTTAGCCCTGTAAGGCCTTCCATCTAAGAGAAGGACACTCTAATAAAACCTACATCCTAAGGACTTCGTTGCCAGCATCCAAGCTTGCTAGGCCCTTGCAGATGACCCTTAGGACTAAAGGGTGGGTCCAGCTCTGCACATGCTGTGTCTCACCTAAAAAAAATCCATAGTGCAGGCTCGAGGGGGCTATCCGCTACCCTCTTTTTATCAGTGCGCTTGGAAAAGGCGCTGATGAGGAGTGTGGGTGGAGCCCTCCCTGGATCTTCATTCACAAAGCCTAGCCATACTTTCATGGTGTATCAAGATGCCAAGCTTTTGTCCTCACCACAAATATTCAGAAGGTTGTAAGAACATCTCGGACTCTGCTGCAAAGTTAAAGGCGCAAGCTGGAGGCAGAATACTCTGTACAACACAGATGGGAAGCTATGGGATGGTAACCAAGTTGCCCACATGTCAAAAGAGACAGCTGGAAAGCTATGGGATGGTAACCAAGTTGCCTGCATGTCAAAAGAGACAGCTGATGAAAAGCACAGAATCATTAAGAGGAAGAGACCTCTAAGTTCATCAAGTCCAACCATATCTATCACTACCATACCACTAGACCATGGCCCTAAGGAGAGCATCTAAATGTCTCTTAAACACCTCCAGGGATGGTGACTCCACCACCTTCCTGGGCAGCCTATTCCAAGACTTAACAACTATTTCAGTGAAGAAATTTCTTGTTATATCTAATCTAAACAACTCCCATATTCTCTGAGTGGACTGAATAGCACTGTCCAGACCTCACTTCAAAAAGAACAGGAATTGCAACCATGATTGGAAAGAAAGTTGGTCACTACAGGAAGGGTGCCCCCTACCTTCACATCCTCAACGAGTCCCTCTTTGTTTGTTAGTACAAGGTCCAGCAGTACCTTGTCGGTTCCTCCACCACCTGAGTTAGAAATTTATCATCAGTGCTCTGGAGGAACCTACTGGACTGCATATGCTGGCTGTGTAAGTCTCCCAACAAACATGCAGGTAATTAAAGTCCCCCATGACAACCAGAGCCTGGGATCTCGAGGCTACTTCCAGCTGCTTATTGAAGGCCTCATCAGCTTATCTTGATCAGGTGGCTTGTAGTAAACACCCACTACAATATCTCCCATACTAGACTCCCCCTTAATTCTTACCCATAAGGTTTCAACCTGCTTTTCATTGCCTCCCAAAGACAGCTCAATACATTCCAAATGCTCTCTCACATAGAGAGCAACTCCACCTCCTCGCCCTGCCAGCCTATCCCTCCAAAAAACAACATAGCCATCCATGACAGTGTTCCAGTCATGTGAGCTGTCCCACCATGTCTCAGTGATTAAAATGAGACCGTGGTCCTGAGATCGCACATAGATCTCCAGTTCATCCTGTTTGTTCCCCATACTGCATGCATTAGTGTACAGGCATTTGAGCGAGTAACCACTGCTAGAGCACCATCTGACTGGTACGACCCCTGAGGTAATAGCAAGCTGGCACAACACCCCACAAACGTCACAGGCTTGTTTCCTACAATCCAGGTTTTTCTCCCTCCCCCTTTCAAATCTAGTTTAAAGCTCAATCAATGAGCCCAGCCAACTCCTGTTCTCCCCCTTTTGAGAGAGATGCACCCCATCTGCTGCCAGTAGGCCTGGCATCATGTAAGTTGACCCATAGTCGAAAAACCCAAAGTCCTGTTGATGGCACCAGGTGCGAAGCCAAGAATTGATCTGATGGGTCCTCCTCAGCCTTTCTGGGTTGGAGTCTGCAACAGAGAGGATAGAAGAAAAAACTACCTGTGCTCACACTCCCTTGATCAGTTGACCCAAGACCCTAAAATCTCTCTTGAGAGTCTTCAATTTTCTTTTTTCAAGATCATCACTGCATACCTGAAAAGTCAACAATGGATAATAATCTGTAGTTTGTAGGAGGGAAGGAAGCTTTCTTACCACATCCTTAACTCGAGCCCCAGGGAGACAGCAAACTTCCCTTTGAAGTAGGTCAGGTCTGCATATAGGGCCTTCTGTACCCTTCAGGAGGGAGTCACCTATAACAAAGACTCTTCTCTTTTTTTTGGTAGAAGATATTCGGATGCTGGGCTCGTGCTTCCCTAATCTTGGGAAGGCTTCCAAGCCAGATGATTCATCTTCCTCATTGGCTGGCTCCACTTGCAGGGCATCATACCTGCTCAGCTAGGGCCATTGCTCACTGTCAAGGGGGTATGGGGAGGTGGGCAAAGCAGGAGTTTGCTTGCTGCCTTTACCATGGACTTTTTGGTTTATTTTGGGCAGATGTGTATCCCAGTGAACTCATTTCAGGGATGGTCCAGGGGTCTCCTGTTACTGGGTAATTTGTGGCAGGTGATCTTGTTTCTGTTTCAGTTTCAGGAAGGGCAGAGCCCTTCTCAATCTCGTTCTCAGCTTCTCTAATGCTCCTAAGCCTTTCCACTTCAGCTTGCAGCTTTTCAACCTTATCTTGCAACCTTATCTCACACTCAGGTGAACAAATCACCTACCTGCTCACACCATACACAGTTCCCTGCTACCAGGGAGAGGCTGAGACATTCCCTACAGCCTGCTACCTGGACCATCTCATCCTTCCATGAGGGCTCTGTCTAGGTTGCCACTTCCTGGTGAGCTAAGGCTTTTTTCCTAGTAATAAGCCTTGCTAGGTGTTACCAAGGCAAGTGTCAACCACTTGTGTAGCTCACCTATAAAACCTTAAAAGGAGAGGGCACTCTCCCATGTGCCCTCCCTTCACTAACTGCTTTACAAACAGCCCCTGTTTGCCCATTCCTGTTCACCTGCTCCCAGTCACAACACTCCCTTAGGCTTTGGTTAATGTAGGAGAGGGTGTATCAACTTTCAATGCTGATCCAGCCCAGCTGAGTATCAAGCTACAGTACTGATCCACCCAGCTGACTTCACTCAAGCAGTGAGCTCAGCTTTGCCCCAGTTGGTTACCCTGGGCTACCTCATCCAGAAGCTGCGTCCAGGGGACAGGGCAGGCCTGACACAGCACACAGAGCTCCAGAGTCAAGACCTGTCCTGCACAGTCAAACCTTAAACACCTCCCTGAGCTTATCTGGCTCCCAGAGCAGTGCTCCTCAATGCAGACTTGCTAAAGTCAGCTACTCCTAAGAGTAGTTACTGAACAAGAGGGTAAATGCTACTTAGAACCCAAAAAATTACTTAGGAGGTCCTTACTTTCCTCTGCTTTCCTTTCTGACGTAGGATAGATCATGTAGGTTCAAATTCACAGACACATGCAGATGTCTTAATGCTCTTAATGTTTATTTTCATGGGAGCCAAGTGTCTCTATAGCTTTAAAGATTTGGGACTGAAATCTCTCTGAACTCCAATATGCCTCCACTTCAGACACTTGCCAAGGAAACAGCACTCACACAGTGTTGCAGCAGCTCCAGTGAGCAAAGCACTCTAGAACATGCTATGAATGATACATAGGTCACTTGGTCATAGCTTGGTACAAATACATGTGCCCTATGTGATTAAAATCTTAACCTGCCTCTATCATTTTCCTCTGTCTTCTTTAAAAAGAAAGGGAAAAAAAGCTTTTTTTTTTCTGAAAGGAAACCAACAGCATTTAATCAGGGCTGAGAGTTTGTCCTGGCATTTCTAAGGAGGTGTCATTGGGTTTTCAGGTCAAAAGTCATGGAAACATCAACATCTGAACCATAGGTTTATCTCCACTGCTTTGAACCCCAAGTAATCTCTGTTTTTTCACTCTAGTACAAATTGGCAGGTTTGGTTATGTTCTTTCAACAGCAAGTATCTGATAGTATCACTTCCATACCAGAGGCAAACTTTGAAAACCAGCTTTCTTCCAAAGTCAAAGGAAACATCAAGGAGATGTTTGAGCTGGAGATTAAGAGCCCTGGTGGTTTTTGCTGTCTGACACCCATGTCAAGCATGCAGCACCTCTGTGATTCAGCTGGAAAAAAAACAACCAACCCTTCAGAATCTGGTTAAAAATGGATTGTGAAGTTTGCAAGATGAGTTAGGACAAGATTTCAGCAGTGCTTTTTGACCTACTCAAGTAGTATGCTTTTCAATCAACATGGACCAGAAAACAAATGCCAACTTCTTTTTTGTAGCTTAGGGTGCTCAGTAATAATTTGTCATAGACATATGTCCTAAACAGGGGTTAAACTAAATAGAGATGTGATATCTGAATTATGAATTATTGACACAACAATCAAGTAGCAAGAATATCTCAGCATGACTTTGGGGAAGGCATATTATTCATAAGTGGTAAAACCACTGATGACTCAAAAATGATCCCAGATAAGGGCTAAGTTATGGGGCAGTAGATGCAAATGTCAAAGTCTTCACTCATGTTAGCAACCTGTTACTTCTTCAAGTATTCCCAGTGGTTTCAGCATGAGTCAGAGCTTGTCAGACTAATCATTCCCAAACAAAAATGCTCTCTCAGGTATAGCTTCCTACACCCATTGCCACAGTAGATGGTGCTGCTTCAAAACGGTTGCATTAAAAGTACTCTTGCGGCAAGCCACCAAGTTTACCTGTAAATTTAGTTAAAGAATCTGGATAAAAAAATTCTCTGCAGCTTGAGAAACGCATTTCTCCATCTCTCCCTAGTCACTTTTGCTAGTATTTTACCCCACTGTTCCTAAAAAGCTACCTGAGTTTTGGGTTTGGAAGCTGTAGAAGGGTTTCTACACTCCCATATTGCAAGCTCTGCTCCCAAAACAAAATCCTGATGTTTGGGACCCATAAGCACCCCAACTCATAGCTCAGCTGACTTTTTGCAAGTATTGAGGATGCTCCTTCTAAGAGATGTTCTAAGGTATCACATAGAAAAGTCCTCAGACACATATCCTCATATACTTTTGAGAGCCCAGTATCAGAACAGCTGTACTTGACCAGACAGATTCCTTCTGAGAATAGCCAGCAGTGGATAACTAAGAGACACTAAACAAACAGCTTCAGAAGAGAAGCTCCAGATGAAACAAATGCAGCTTTCCCAATCTATCCATTAATTTCCCTAACAAAAAGCCCTCCATGTGTTCTTCTGAGATAAGAATTACACTGTGATTATGGTTTAAGATTATGAGGTTGATCATCACTCTTCTTACAGAAGTTTCTCTGGAACTTGACACTGACATATGAGAGGCGGATCTTTTAATCAAGGTAGATATAGATGTAGATAAAGAATTCTTTCTGACCTCAGCATGAGAGTAGATATTGTTAAGGGCTGGGCCTGGGCCAACCACCAACTCAGTGACAGATATTCTTTATTACCCCCTTTTCCCCCACTCCATGGAAGAAAAGGGGAAATTTAACAGAGAAAGAAAGAGAGAGACTTGTGGATTGGAAATGAAACTTAAGCTACTTTAATGAAAATAATAACAAGAAAATGAAGTATACACACAACCAGTACCCAAACCAAAGCTCACCTTGATGGTAACTGTCACCACTGATGCTCTAGCAGGAGGACTTCAGCAGCATCCAGGACTTAGATTCAAACTCAGAGGCTGGATCCTGGAACTCAGGAACTCTTGGACTGATGTAGAAAGCAGACCTTACAGAATCCTGTACAAATAGAGCTGAGCTTCTGATCTTCACATAGCTCAAGTGCTCAACCTCTTCTTATATCTACTAGCTGTTCATTGGGTGCTAATTAGCTCAATTAATGAGCTCAAAAGCACCTGTTTTGCTTGTGTCTTAGGCCTCACGCAAGAGACCCCAAGGCCCAGGCTCAATATCAAAGCCTCAAGGACTGAATATGACCTATATCACAGAATCACAGAATGGCCAGGTTGGAAGGGACCCTAAAGATCATCTAGTTCTAACCTCCCACACTGAGCAGGGATGCCAATAACTAGACCAGGTCACCCAGGGCCGCATCCAGCCTGGCCTTGAANAGGGCTGCATCCAGCCTGGCCTTGAATGCTGCCAGGGATGGGGCATCCACAACCTCTCTGGGCAACCTGTGCCAGTGCCTAACCACTCTCCGGGTAAAGAACTTCCTCATAATCTCTAATCTAAATTTCCCCTCCTTCATCTTATAGACATTCCCCCTTGTCCTATCACAATCTGACATCTTAAAAAGTCTCACCCCTTCTGTCTTATAATCCCTCTTTAGGTACTGGAAAACTGCTATAAGATCCCCTCGAAGCCTTCTGTTTTCCAGGCTGAACAATCCCAACTGTCTCAGTCTATCCTCATAGGAGAGGTTCTCCAGTCCTGTAATCATCTTTGTGGCCTCCTCTGGACTCGTTTCAACAGGTCATTCCATATGGCATGGAATAACATATTTTGACTCAACTAGGACAGGTGTGTTTCTTAAGAGTTCTTCTCATAATTGTTTCTATTCTTGTGAAGAGGAGAGGATCATGCTCATCCTTCTGCCAGGCACTTGACTAATTTATTTATGCCACATCTGTTTTGTCTGATACTTCCTGAATCATGAGGGTTATTTGAGGTTCTCTTCCATCTCATGTGTTACTCACAAGCCAAGTTTGCCTTGAGGGTTTCCTTTCAGGCAGTGTTACCAAATAAGTTCATGGCCTAACACTTCTATAGGGTTTCCTACTGGCCTTACTGCTAAGCCAAAAATTTAATTCCTGGAAATTGTAACTACAATAACATTTTTTGATGTTTTTGTGTTGCAAATTTCTGTATTCTAGACAGGTTTAGTTTTTTTTCCTGGATTTCCAAACCTCCTTGGATCCTCTCATTCCTGGCCAATCCAATGGTAACTGCTACCCATTTCAGTGAGTTAGTGCTTTCTCAGGGATGAGGGGAACATTCTAGTAAAGGAGGCTTAAGGTTTAATCCAGGCAAAGATGTTTCTATTCCTTTAGGAGAGGTTTAGACACCTAAACTGATGAATAATTTCCTCTGCAACATGACAGGAGAAGGCTACAGGGAATGGAAGAAAAAAGATCAATCAGCAAAGCAAGCTGCTTCTCAGCAGACAGAGTGTGCAGGGAAGGCAGAGGAAGTGCCAAGTTTGGAGATGTTCTGGCCAGAAAGGAAATTAAAACACAATGTGAAAAACATCAGAGCACTCTTTGGGAGGAGACAAAGATCATAGAATCATAGAATGTTAGGGGTTGGAAAGGACCTAGAAAGATCATCTAGTGCAACCCCCCTGCCAGAGCAGGATCACACAGGAATGTGTCCAGGCAGCTCTTGAATGTCTCCACAGAAGGAGACTCCACAGCCTCCTGGGCAGCCTGTGCCAGTGCTCCCTCTCCCTCAGTGTAAAAAAGTTTTCCCTCTGGTTAATACGAAACCTCCTGTGGTCCAACTTGCTCCCATTCCCTCTTGTCCTAACATTGGATGACATTGAGAAGAGCCTGGCTCTCTCCTCCTGACACTCACCCTTGACATATTTATAACCATTTCTGAGATCTCCTCTCAGTCTCCTCTTGTCCAGGCTGAAGAGACCCAGCTCTCTCAGCCTGTCCTCATAGGGCAGATGTTCCACTCTCCTAATAATCTTGGTGGCCCTGTGCTGGGCTCTCTCCAGCAGCTCCCTAACCTTCTTGAGCTGGAGGGCCCAGAACTGGACACAGTATTCCAGGTGGGGCCTAACTAGGGCAGAGGAGAGGGGAGAATAACCTCTCTGGATCTGCTGGCCACGCTCCTCTTAATGCATCCTAGGATGCCATTGGCCCTCTTGGCCACAAGGGCACATTGCTGCCTCATGGGCATCCTCCTAGCCACCAGGACTCCTAGATCTTTTTCCC
>VWZO01005988.1:999-28063 GCA_013396975.1 Bucco capensis
TTTTTTAGGTGAGACACAGCATGCGCAGAGCTGGACCTACCCTTTAATCCCAAGATTCATCTGTCAGGGCCTAGCAAGCTTGGACGCTGGCAGCGAAGTCCTTAGGACATAGGTTTTATTAGAGTGTCCTTCAGGACCAAATACTCTCACAACACGCCCAGCACCCCACCACTCCCCAGGCAACAACAATAACAACAACAATAACAAGCACGCTGGGAGGGCATGTACGGGGCTCCGCTCCGACAGGCATGCAGCTGACCGGCCAACCCCAGCCCCTGGCTCTGGCTCTAGCAGCCACGCCGGGGAGAGCTGTCCACCCCTGGGTGCCACCACTCTGCGGGAGGCAGCAGAGGGTGCGCCGGGCGGGCGACCCTGCGCAGCCAACCGGGAGTGGGGCAGACCCATCACTCCCCAGGCAACGACGGCAGACACACCTGGCAGGCATGCCCGAGCACACCCAGGCAGGCCCCCGGCTCCAACCTGCCAGGTGGCCGGCACGCGGTCGGCCCTGATCCCCGCAGCATGCCCAGGCAGCCCCCGGGCCCCAACATGCTGAGTGGTAGATACGCAGCCACGCCAGGGAGAGGCAGCCAACCCCAGACGCCACCTCGGGCGTACTGGACCCAATCCCGACCTCCAATGCCTCCATGCCGGGCAGGGGTACCGGCAGTGGTACCACACCACCCCCCTCCGCCCATGCATCAGGGCCGCGTTGGTCACCCAGCAACCTGCCGCTCCGCAGGCGGCAGCGGCGGCGGGCATGCCTGGGCAGCCCCCCCTAGCTCCGACGTGCCGGGCGGTGGGCACGCGGCCAGCCCCAGCCGCTGCGGCATGCCCGGACAACCCCCAGGCCCCAACGTGCCGAGCTGCACGTGAGTTATAAAATCTAAGTATCTCACAAAGTTCACAATTAACTTAGACATGGATCAGATTTTCAACTGAATTCAGGAAAAATGAAATGATGATCTGCTTTGCTTTCAGACTCACTTGTGCTGTCCAGCATTAACAATCTGATCATAACCTAGGTAAAATTTTCTCTACAGAGAAGATGGAGCTCAAGGCATCCATCCATCTCTGGGTTGTTCCACTCAAAGCAATGTTATGAGAAAAGAACACATTACATATAGGGACCCTAAAAATAGATATTAGTCTAGTTACAATAGAAGTTACGTTTCTGATCCAAATTAATAACAACAACACAAAAAACCCAAACCCAGCACTTTAAATTGTGCCTGTGTTCTCTCTTTATCTAGGTGCATATTTTAATTTTGGTTTTAACTTCAGACATGGCAACTTACCTCAGGAGAAAAGTATCATAGCTTTTATTTTTTCCCATATTGAGATATGGTATTTAAAAACAAACAAACAAACAACAAAGAAACACAAAATCCAAACAGAGGAAAGCACAACTAACAATACCCACAGGACTGAAATAGATTGATCATTCTTTTGTTCTAACTATGGGAGGAGGGAACCAAACACAAAAAACCTGCAGCCAAGACTGTTACAAATAGCCGTCTTTTTCAACCCAATGAAAGCATCTGCTTCTGGAGGAGTGTCTGGTAATACTCCAGCTAATTAGCATCATTGTCACTCTCTCAATGTATTTTGCAGTATCTCTTATGAATGACTTTACTACTAGGTAAGAATATTTTACTTGGTGTGTTTAAGGAACTGTTCAGTGATCTAATAACCTTGCTTCTTAGCCCTGGGTTTCATCTCTGTTTTAGAACAAAGATGTAAAACTTGAAATTTTAACTGAAAAGCACTTGTACCTAAACTTTTACATCTCTCTTTTTTTTTTTTTTAAATTTCCTTTAACAATAAATGTCTTTTTGAATGCATCAGCCATACTTTACAGGCCCACATTCTGGTTTATGCTGTTAGCTATTTAAGTCAAAACTTAGTCAACAATCCTGCTTTAAAGCTTTGTTCTCCTTGACTTTTTTTCCCTTCTTTTTTCCTGTGCTATACTCTTCTCTCCATGGGTAGGATGTGCTCATTAGCCTTCTGGCAGTCATCCTAGGAGAAGGACAACTCTGATTCCAAACCCGGGCAGATGGAGCTCGTTTAGTGCTGGAAGGCCTTCCATCTAAGAGAAGGACACTCTAATTAAACCTACATCCTAAGGACTTCGCTGCCAGCGTCCAAGCTTGCTAGGCCCTGGCAGATGAACCTTAGGACTAAAGGGTGGGTCCAGCTGTGTGCATGCTGTGTCTCACCTAAAAAAAATCCATTGTGCAGGCTCGAGGTTGCTATCCGCTATCCTCTTTTTATCAGCGCGCTTGTAAAAGGCGCTGATGAGGAGCATGGATGGAGCCTTCCCTGGATATTCGTTCGCGAAGCATAGCCATACAATATAACTCTTCTCTCCCATTTGAATGTCTCCTTTCCCATATGAAGCTTCCCATATGAAGGAGAGTTAAGCTACAGTATCCCTGTGCCGGAAGCCCAGTCCTAGGGCTTTGTTCCCAATGTATAAGCCCTTTATTCAGCTCAGCACTGAAAGCTCATGTAACAGCAGAGTGGGCATCTAGTGTGTAGTCAGGAAAGTGGGCAACTTTGCTCTTCTTCTCTTTCTTTTCTCCCCTCCAGGTATGCATGGCCTTCTGCCCTTTCCCCCAGTTCACAGAAAAACTTGCTACAAAGACCAAACACCTGGATTCAACAAGGTCACAAAAAGAGAACAGAAAACAGAGACCCCTGTTCTCCTCAAACCATGACCAGACACTGAAAGCACATTGCAGCAACCCTGATTTTTTAACCTCAGTCCCACCTTTTCTCTGTCTGCTTCAGCGGCTGACTCTTTTCTTTCTCCCTCTCAAGTTTTGGGCTAACAACATGAGTCACCAGTACCTCTGCTGCCTCCTCTCCACAGCAAAGTTTGCCCAGATAGAGTTGCAGCCTGACAGCAAGACCAAGTAAAAAAATCTCTCTCTTCCTTTCCTCAGGTTTTCAGTAAGCTTTCCTCACCAAAATTACTTAAATAAATAAATAAATAAAATTTTAAGTAAAATTAAATTAAATCAAAATAAAACAAAATAAAATGAAAAGACAATCACACAACAAGCTGGAAGATTTACCTTCTTTTTTTTCTATCATCCATGGCACCTGCAGAGATGCATTAACAGAAGGTAGTTCACCATGTCACTGTGCCTGGGGTCACTGAATGATTTGCCCAGCTTTTCCACCACTGGTTATCCTCAAAAGCCTCTCACAGGCAAAAGGGCTGCTGGTGCAGCTGATATGCTCACAGTTTTTACAGTCCACATTCTCAAACACAAAAACCCCTCACTAATCATGGCATTAAAACTGTGGTAAAAATCACATCCTTCCTACCCCTTTGTATTCTCCACCTTTCCAGGTCTCCTGGAGGCCTGAACATGGGCTGTGTACAGTTTTCTCCAGAGGACTGGGAGATGTGTGTGTGTCCACAGAAGGACAAGTAGGGATGGCAGGGAGACATACAGCAAATTGCCATGCTCTACCCTTCAATGAGGAGCATGCCATGTTCATGAAGCAGATTTTTCCCTCCTCACTCTTAAGTCCTCTTAAGTTTCTTTTGATATATTCCCTCAGCGTAGCACATACCACTGATGGAACTCCACCACCCTGGCTCTTCCCAGGGAAGATGAGAGTCACCCACCCCCAGGCAGTGGGTCAGCCAGTGCCACCCATGCCAGTGCAAGGACCCATGAGGCTTTTCTAAATAATGCCAAAATCACATTCACTGGGCTTCATCATCTCTCTTTGTTGGCTAGGTGGAGCAAGGTGCAGAGAGGAGAAAGAGAGAGAATGATCATGGTAATTGTAGAGTTGGAGAATGAATGGAAATGGCCAAAAGTTGCACCGGGGAGGTTTAGATTGGATATTAGGAAAAATTTCTTCACTGAAAGGGTCGTTAGGTATTGGAATAGGCTACCCACGGAAGTGGTGGAGTCACCATCCCTAGAGGTATTTAAAAAAGGTATAGATGTGGTACTTAGGGACATGGTTTAGTGGCATGGTGGTGATAAATAGATGGTTGGACTTGATGATCTTAGAGGTTTCTTCCAGCCTTAGTGATTCTGTGAAAAAAAACCCCAAACCAAAAAGTCAACTTTACTAAATGCCAGCAGGTTTATTTTTTTCTTATTTTATCACAACTATTCTTCTTTGAACATTTTAGTACACTGAAAAATTGGTAATGTATCATAAAATACACTAGAATTGATAATTGCTGTCTTGTGTTACAGTTCCAGTATTCTCCATCTTAGAATGTATTTAATGACAAAAAACCATTGCAGCATTTTGCATATAGAAATCTTGTGGAGAGACAGTCTCACCATGTGAAAGGTAGCCAATGTGCTACAGTCCTTACTTTTCCAACTTTCTCACCTATTTTCCTTTTTTATTTTTTTAGAAGATAAGGTGAGATGGATATTTTTTATTTTTTTTTTGTCTACTGGACCAACAGAACACTAAGGCTTTGCTTTCATTTTCAGCATTATCGGTACATTATGTCTAGAAACATATTACTGCACAAACTACAGAGATGATTTCTAATGAAGTCTGCTTGATGGTCAGAGTAAATAAAGAGTGAAGAGCCAGCAAGAGAACGATTAACCCTCAGGTCAGCACAGAAAGAGTCTTAAACTACTGTCATTCATGTGTATTTTATATCTTTATACTCTCTTCAAGGAGGAGGACCACTGAATTCACTAAGGAATATGTTCCTAGAAAAGAAGCTAAAGATAATTTAATGAATAGATACCCGTGCATGGCATAGTATGGCATGGAATCTTGCCCTGGCCCTAGTCATCTTACTTTTTTGAGGCTAAATTATCTCCCTTTCGACTCTTAAACTGTTGCCTAAATCCATCTCTTGATCAGTTTTTAGTCACTTGCTTCTTCTGGTCCATGTAAATATCTGTCACAATGAACTTTTAAAAAGCTCTCTCTGTTTTAAAAAAGTTCTTTTAAAAATTCTCATTCTGAGAACTAGCAATACATATAAAATTTCAAATACATCTATTTCCTCAGTCTGAACTTATTTTGACAATACGCAAGCAATGGTAAATAATTCTGTTCATCCTTTTCCTATATTAAAAATAATAAAACACTTTCAATATCTGAGAAGGAACTTTAATGTTTAATGAAATATTATAATTATTAGTGGGGTTTTTCTCTGACTCTTCCTGCAATGAATGCTATTTAGCAAGAAGATGAAGAAATAATCTATTAGAGAACCTGAAGAAGGACATCAGAATCCAGTTTTAGTTTATCAACAGGCCAATCTGTGTGTATTCCCATCCTAGAATTTTGCTGCTCTTAGATAGCTCAGGTTTGATTAATGAAGTATGAATATTTTAATATGCTATGCAAGAGCAATCTAAATTCTATCAGTTAATAAAATCAGAAGTATTATTTCACACAAAATTCCTTTAACAGATTAATGAAAGAAATTGAGCTGAAAACCTACCTTTGTACTGAAACTCTGTTTTTCAAAAGGACTTTAATGCTCATCAAAGAATTTTAAAGAAAAAAAAAACTATTAGTAGAAAAAAAGAAGGAAAAAAGTCAGTGAAAGATTGAAGGTTTTTGCTGAACTGACCTCAAGTTTAAATACCAAATATACATTCTTTTTTTAACTGAGCAAACTTTTTTGTTTCTGGACTTAGGGAAAAAGGCATGTTCAAATGATTCCAGTTAACATGCAGCTTTCTTAAAAAAAAAAAAAAAGACACTAATTTCAGAACAGAAGTACAAATATCCTTGTTCCAGAGTCAATGAACATTAGGACATGCAATACCTTTAAATTAGTTTCCTCTTTACAGAAAATCACAGTGTGAAGAACTGTGGGTTGAGTAAGACTCGGTGTGATCAGAAATAAACTATATATGGAAATAATCCCTGAAACAGGGGTTAGAAAGTTAAACAAAATAAAATGCCATTGATTTCTGCAATCTGTTGTAGTGCTTTATGTGGCCTCATTAACTGGCATATAGAGAATACAGCACATTAGAGGATGATCAGGTTGACTATATCTGACCATAGATTCATAGAATTGTCAGGGTTGGAAGGGGCCTTAAAGATCATCTAGTTCCAACACCCCTGCCATGGGCACACACACTTCACCACTAGATCAGGTTGCTCAGAGCCCCATCTAGCCTGGCTTTAAAATCTTACAGGGATGGGGCTTCCACCACCTCTCTGGGCAACTTGTTTCTGTGTTTTACCACCCTCATGGAGAGGAACTTCCTCCTAATATCCAACCTAAATCTACCCTCCTCAAGCTTATATCCATTCCCCCTAGTCCTATCGCTACCTGACATCCTAAAAAGTCCCTCCCCAGCCCTCTTGTAGGCCCCCTTCAGATACTGGAAAGCCACAAAAAATATCTCTTCGGAGCCTTCTCTTCATACTGACTAATCCCAACTCTCTCAGCCTGTCCTCACAGGAGAGGTTCTCCAGCCCTCTGATCATCCTCGTGGCCCTTCTCTGGACACGTTCCAGCACATCCATATCTTTCTTGTACTGAGGGCTCCAGAACTGGATGCAGTACTCCAGGTGGGGTCTCACAAGAGTGGAGTACAGGGGGAGAATCATCTCCCTCAACCTGCTGGTCACGCTTGTCTTGATGCAGCCCAGGAAACGGTTGGCTTTCTGGGCTGCAAGAGCACATTGCTTCTCATCCACCAGAACCCCTAAGTCCTTTTCCTCAGGGCTGCTCTCAAGCCAGTCACTGCCCTGCCTATATGGGTGGTTGGGATTGCCCCGTCCCAGATGCAGGACTTTGCACTTGGTCTTGTTGAACTTCATGAAGTTGGCATGGGACCACCTGAGATGCTGCTGATCCTCTGGTTAAGTGGTTGCTGGCCCAGTGCTTGGTATTGCTGTGTCAGTTCTGCTGGCTTTATTATCTACCTGACCACTCTCCATCTCATTTCATCAAATGATCTGAGATAAGGACAAAAAAAAAAAAAAAAAAGAGCAAAAACCAGAAGCACCCTTAGTGCTGACTGCAATATGAGTATGTGCAAATAATACATATCTGTTTTAGCTAATAGAGTCAATTAAAAACTATCTTTCAAAACTATATCACTATATAGTCTATTCAACACAATGCTTTTACAGTCAATCAATTTTCTAGCCCTAACTGCCCCTTAGGGTCCAAAGACAATTTCAAAGTATTTTTCTTTTTGCTTTTATGCTTTTAGTTAATCAATAAAGATATATTACTAAGAGGAAGATGTGTCTTTGAGAGCTTTGCACATGGCTTCTGCCTTAAATGGAAAAATATAATTTTTAAATGACATCAATTCAAAGTATAAATTTATGTTTATAAATTAATATATTTTATACAGTTTTTACATAATGCCCAATGTGTGTCAAGATTAAATCAAATTCACTATTTTAAAATTTCCTACATGCTGCTGACTGTCATATATTCTTCTCTGTACCTTTTTGAATAGAAATATAGCCTGAGGAACTAATTGTCCTCCAAGAATTTCAAATAAGGCTGCTCGTGTGGATGACTTGCTTTGAAGGGATTTTTTTTCTGCGCATTGATGTGTGCAGGTTAGTGCTAGATGGTGCAAGAGTGGAAAAAAGCTGAGTTGCAGAGCACAACAGCATGATATTTAAGTGGAATTTATTTCACCAGGGAATGGGGAGCTGTAATTATTCACATGTCAGTCTTGGAAGATAAATTACATTATTTGTACACTTCAAACTTGATTTATTTCTTTAGTACTATATTTTAAAAGTCTAGTTCAATTGTTCATTTTTTAATTCTTCATGTTTCATTCCAGCTCCATACACAAACTGGATGGATATAAAATGTAATTCATTCTATAGCCAGTCAGGCTTCTTCAAACAGAAATACCAAATTTAAAGTACTTATGAACCATGAATTCTTTTGTAATAATATGTAAACATCCTATCATCTACTCTGGCAACAGACAGAAAATGATTCACTTTAAACTGAAACATAAAACTGAAGCTATAATGGACTTTATTAGAAGTCTGGTAAGCAACAGGCTTTGAATGATGTAGTTAAATCAGCTTTTTTTTTTTTTTTAAATAGTTTTATATTTTTGTTCAAACACAGTATCTTTTATATTTCATATACTTGTTTTAACTAGGCTTGATTTTAATTATTTTCTATTAAAATAACCACTGGAATCTTCATCTGTCTCTTCCACATGATTCTCTTTGGAGATTGTTCTCAAGACTTTCAGCACAGGCATCCACACCACATCAACTCAATGAAAACTCATCTACCAGTGAGAGATTAGGTTAGATAGTTCACAGTATCACAGTATGTCAGGGATTGGAAGGGACCTAGAAAGATCATCTAGTCCAATTGCCCTGCCAAAGCAGGATCACCTAGACCAGGTCACACGGGAATGTGTCCGGGCAGCTCTTGAATGTCTCCAGAGAAGGAGACTCCACAGCCCTCCCGGGCAGCCTGTTCCAGTGCTCTGTCACCCTTACTGGAAAGTTCCTCCTCGTGTTAATACTAAACCTCCTGTGGTCCAGCTTGCTCCCATTCCCTCTTGTCCTAACATTGGATGACATTGAGAAGAGCCTGGCTCCCTCCTCCTGACACTCACCCTTAACATATTTATAAGCATTAATGAGGTCCCCTCTCAGTCTCCTCCAGGCTGAAGAGACCCAGCTCTCTCAGCCTGTCCTCGTAAGGCAGATGTTCCACTCCTTTCATGATCTTGGTGGCCCTGTGCTGGACTCTCTCCAGCAGCTCCCTATCCTTTTGAGCTGGGGTCCCAGAACTGGGCACAGTATTCCAGGTGGGGCATCACCAGGGCAGAGTAGAGAGGGAGAACAACTTCTCTCGATCTGCTGGCCACGCTCCTCTTAATAGATGCCATTGACCCTCTTGGCCACAAGGGAACATTACTGGCTCGTGGTCATCTTCCCATCCACCAGGACTTCCAGATCTTTTTCCCCAGGGCTGTTTTCCAACAGATCAGTTCCCAGTCTGTACTGATACATGGGGTTGTTCTTTCCCAGATTCAGTACTTTACATTTACCCTTGTTAAATTTCACTAAGTTTCTCCCTGCCCATCTCTCTACCCTGTCCAGGTCACACTGGATGGCAGCACAGCCTCCTGGTGTGCCAGCCACTCCTCCAAGCTTGATATCATCCGCAAACTTGCTGAGGGTTACGAGGACAAAGTACACCTAGCCTAGATTCACATACACATAGGCTGCTCCTAAGAAATTTCAAGAATCAATAAAAGGGCTGAACTGCTTCCTGTCCTTTACTATAGACCAACTCATGCCCATAAAACTTTCCTCTGAAAAGTCCTTTAAGTCTCAACCTCTCTCGACAACTGAACAGCCACCCCAAACAAGCAACATTGACCAGATAGTCTAAGCAAACATTGTAGACAATATTATGCTTACATCTCTTTTTCCATTGCTTGTAAGCAGATCTATCTCCTTGCTTTCTCAAGCGTAAACAAAATCAGTACATCATGGCAAGCAATTCAGTAAAACAGAACTTTGCAAGGAATAGTGACAACAGTGAGATGTAAAAGCAATAGAGCAGTTCTCACCATCCAGAGTCTTATCTCACATCACCTAGACTGAGATTAGAAAGTAGATCCTTTACTTGCTTTTTATCCAAAATAATTAAACAACCAATACGGTGCCTTAACTCATCAGACAAAAACCTAGCCAAGTTATGTCATACAGCAGAGAAACAAAATGTAGATGATCCTGCTCTCTTATACAGATATGATCTGCCATTGATTGCATCCCATTGACTGGAGAACTATAATGCAATTCAGGCAATCGTTCCTTTTCCTTTCTCCTGACAAGGTAAATTTTAGTCGTTGTCCTTGTTTGACTCAAAGGGCAGCCTCCCTTGCAAGATATAGTCTTACTAGAATTCATTTTGTGTATTTACATTAAACTTTGGAGATTGAACAGAGGGAAATGAAAGAAGTACCCAGTTTCCAAACGTGCTGTAAAATGTGTTTGATATCTGCTAGAATTAATGTTTTAAATTGCATCCAAAGAAGGTGCTTCATTTTAAAGTGCCTGAAATCTTTTTTTTTTTTTTTTTTTTTTGTAACAGAACTCTTCCTGAGATATCAGGAAAAGGAAATATTTGCTGAAATTAAACCAAGAGGCTTTTATACGGCTTTTTTGAAAAAGAAAGCAAAAGACAGAGAGAGAAAAAAGAATGAAATGCAGAGTCAGAGGGATTTTCACCACAGAAAAGGTGAGCATACTCACCTAGTATGTGGCAAATGTCAGCTTCAGATCCCTTAATATCTTTCACATCCTAAGTGAGAGCTCCCTTACAGTCACTCTGGAATAATTTAGGGTCAGCCTCTCTCAATTGCCCTCACTGAAGCTGTTCAGATAATTCTATTTGCAGAGCTAACAATTTTTGAGTCATTTCAGATTTGATGAATCATTATAAAAATGCCTATTAAAAATATTATATTTAATAGCAATTGGAAAAAATACCTGATCTTGCATCTCCCACAGAGTAGGGGAGTGAAGCTGTTCTCTTTTTCATCTAAACAATACAATCTGGATTTCAGAAAAATTCTCAAAATAGATATGCTGGCATGAAAGGATTTTGCATTGATGAAAAGCACATTTTCCAAGAAGAAAAAGCATGGAAATCTCAGAAATGTGTATTTCTAACATAAATTAAAAAAAAAAAAAAAGAGAGAGAGAACAGCTGTTTAACTGATTCAATGGGTATTTATAAACTGCCATGTTAGATGTTTCAGCATATCAGATAAGGAAGCCATGCCTCAGAAACAGAGTTGTAGTGTCTTAAAATTGGCAGTATTTCAGATTACACAACTGAACGTGATTGATAAACATAATAGTAGTATTTTAAAGTCAATTGTCTAAAAAGCATTCAGTCTGAACTAATGTATGTCTATCCATCTCCTTACTCATGATTTCCAGAGTAGACTCTTTAAAAATAATTTACCACAGGTAAAGGAAAAATAAATACTATGTCTTCATAAAGTAAAGTCCACTTGAACAAGCATTAAACTAGATAAAAAGCACAGCCTTGTCCTCTACTTTAAAAAGACTTCCATTTCTACAGGCTTCTGATATCGTGTAACATAACGTATTGTGGTCTGTGGTAAACTTTTTGGGATGATTTCTGAAACATCAGAGTGGCAAAGAATACACATGTACTCAAATCTTCTAAGAAGTACCAGTGTAAAAATGTTTATAGTTTGGAGTATTGTTTTGCAATGAAAAAAGCGATTGCAACCCAAACTTATTTTATCAGTGCAATGTTTGAGGTAAGAATTGACTTTTAGAGAAGATTGGTTCTGTTTTACCTAAACATTTAGACTTTCCTATATTCAGAGATCAGACTTGGATACACCAGGGGATCTTTTTCATATTATGACATGTGTCATTTCAGTTACTTTGGGGATATTCTTCTGTAACAGCACAATTAGCAAAGAGCACCTACACAAGTAGTAACAACCGAACTTTAGAGTTAAAACTGAGTTCCAGCTTTCTAAATTAAAGACATATAGTCTATACTTAAGGAAGGGGGAGGAGAAGAAGAGCATTGTGTTTCAGGATCTGGTATTTGCTGTCCACTTAGGACATGGGGCTAAATATAAAGAGTCTGGAATAACATTCCTAGTAAGAGCTCTTGTGCAAGTCAAACACAGCACCGTGATGCATTCTTGATTGGACGAATAAGCTTCCCTTTTCACTCAAATGGAAACAAAATGATTTTAGTTCAGTTTTCCTCAACGAAACATTCCTTCATTTTTCAGTAAAATCTGTTTCCTGACTTTATACTTCCAGGTAAACACTAAGAAATAAAACTTCTAGGTTTTTAACTGTTTATAGGCATGCAATTTACAGACCGGCAGAAAAGAGGGACAGTCTTCTAATCAGTGACTGCGAGCACTATTACATCACAGAGACAAAATTTTGACAAAATTTATAAGTGTTCTAGGTACTAGAAACACATAAAAAAAGTGTCTTCACACTTATCAAAGCTTTTTTGTCCTGTAATATTGGGTTACCTGAGGCAGGCACTTCTTAGTGAATTGACTGGACATTATAACAAACCTAAGCCAGGGCACTTTCCTCAGCATTCTAGGGAACTGCTCAGAGTTGAAAGTAGGGTGAGCAAGCGCTGAGAGCTCTCGAGTTTGCTGCCATTAATCCCCATTAGATTTGCACTGAAGAGCAAGTCAAACAATATGCTGCTGAGCTGACATAACATATCAAGCAGAGAATGCAGTGGTGCTGATGATACTATGATAGTACTTAATGTTGTAGGATGCTCACTTCCCAGACCAACGGAACCTTAAAGCCGCTATTTAAAAGATTTGTTATCTTGGTGTGTTATCAACACAGGGTGTTAGGAAGTAAGAACAGTTGTCTTTTTAACATTTAGTGGTCACTAAGGACAGGAAAAGCTCAAGAATTCCCCTTGTGTTCTGCTGCACAATGTCAATAGCAAGACCATGGAAACAAAAGAAAATAAAGGCAATTATTAAAGAGAATGAAGGTATGGTGATGAAAAGGTGTCAGGGAAGCTACAGAAAACAGTTTTGCTGTGTTGTTATGAAACTACAAAAGGAAGAGTAAGATGTTAGAATAAAATATGATATGGTCAAAAGACTAAACAGGCCAGAATTTGCTGAAGCATGTGCAGAAACCTAAATACAGATTTTCACCATGAGAAACCCTGCAATTTCACTCCTGACTGCAATTAAAAAGTGCAGATACAGGGAAAGAGGAGAAAACTAGCAATTAAAAGGGCATCTTGTAAATGTTAGCTTGTTGTGGCTATTCACAGAACAGTCCATCCACTATGTTTCTTGTTTATATACTCCCTCAGAAGTCAATATACTTCAAATGGACAGAGATGTCAGAACACTAGATTTAGATATGAAAGCTAAATCATATGAGATGAAGATGATTTAGAATAAAAACTGGACCCAGGTTGAAACATAAACCAATTTTATCAAATTTTTATATTAATTATTACAGTTCTGAAAAAAATACAGAGCATATCCTCAAGACAAGCCTGAGATTACACATTAAATAAGATGTGGCTAATACAGAAAGCTGTCACCGTAGCCACCTCTGCTGCTTCCCCCTTATCCTTCATAATCTTCTAGCACTTTTGAAGATGTGAAAAATCACAAAATATTTTATTTAATTTCGTCTTAGATTTCAAGGATAGAAAATATTCCTCTAAAATATCCTTCTATTTTCATGTAACAAGCACCACTCAGTAAATCCTGGCATTGTAATGCTTACCAGTTTATGGATTGGATATTAATAAAGAGAACAATCCCATTGCAGATGTTTGGTTTCTTCCTAGGTTTTTAAATAATCTAATCCTTCCATAATTCTTTTTGTGCCAGGATAAGATCTTACTGATATCAGCTCTTATAAATGTTTGTGGAGAATTTGTCTTATTATTACAAAAGTATATCTTTATTAAGTACTTACGTGCACTTGATAGGAATATTAGCCTAGTTTTTTTAATTAAGTTTTAAAAAAACAAAGGTATTGAAAACATGAATTTAGTGTGTTTCAATCTGAACTCGATGGAGCCCAGTAAAATCTGTGAATCTTAACAGTGCACCACAGGTGAAAACAAGTATTTGCCCTAAGCAAATAATTCTGGATCAGGTATCTTTGTGTCTTTATGCTACATGAGATCACCAGCACTTCCCATGTTTCCTACAAAAAATGCAGTACTTTTTTTTTTTTTAACCAAGCACATATACAATGCAGTACATGGTAATATTGCACTCAAATTCTGGTTTAAGTCATGTGGCAGTTAGCCACAATAACTGTTGTTATTGCCTTCTGTAATCTTATATACTAAAAAATTAGAGCATTGTTGTGCTCTCTTAAAATCGAGTCTTGAAATAGACAGTAAATACAACATATACCCCATAAACACCCATATATAATTATCTCCACATATGCTTTTAACAATTTCAGCTGTCCAAATAATTTTCATCCTGTGTCATTCCTACAGTAGCTTTTTGCCCTTTTATTAATTCTTTGTATCAATTACTTACTTGTTTTTGCCATTGTAGTTTTTTCTTTGGCTTCTCTGTTCAACATCTGCTATTTGAGAAATATTAGCTAACAGCTAGCCACACACATACCTATTGTTTAAAAAAATTATAGCCACACCATTATAGTTAAAGCTATGTCAGTACTTCTGCAATAAAAACTACTTTACCAAGATTTATAATTCAAACATAAAGGAAAATGCTTCTGGGATGAAGCTCAGTATATAAGGTCATAGATCATAACAAATTTGTTTTACCAATTTTCAAACAAATTGATTTTGCCATTTTGAGTGCTGCAAGCGTAAATCAAAACAGAGATTTACCTGCTTAAAGCTAAATACTCTTGGCCATGTACTTATCTGTGACAGTACCAAAATTTCTAGGGTCTTTCATTAGGAATAAACTTAACCTTCAACCTAAATTACATATTACTAATTATATATATAAGTATATACATATTCTCATGCATAACAGAGGGCTTTGTGATCCCTACAGCTGATATCTCCCTTTGAAGGCTAATTCCATCATAGAACATCTCCACTGACGCACACTGGCTTATGTGAATTACAGACATGACTCATATTTTATGTCTGCTCTGCTGTGGGGGTGCAATTTTCTGAAGCAAGCTTAGACACAAAATGCTCCACCATCTTTGTTCCAATTACACAGCTGTGGCCAGCTGTGGCCAGTCTGCCCTTGAATGTGAGCATGGTACCTGGCTGAAAATCTCTGAGCTTGCTGGGCTTTATATGCTCAGAAAATTACAAATAGGTTTATCCTTCTGGCAGTACTTGCAGACTCTGTGTGCACACCAAGCCCATTAGGATCTCCATGAGGATACCTACTTATATCGAATACACTTAAAAACCTTTAAGTTTAAAAATGTAAAAAAGTAGATATTTATAATCAGTCTAGTTCACTTATGTTAACAAACAGCATTGAATTGTACAAATGTAAATATCAAATAAATGCTTGTTCCAAATATTATTTTCTCATTTTCTAAACCGATACATATTAATGTTCCATAAGTGATGGGAAGATGAGCCCTTGTGCTATAGCAGTGGGTTTAGTATCCTTGATCTATTCCTGCAATTGACACAGACAGTAAGGCTGAGTTTCTTATATTTATGTCAACTGAGAAAATTCTTGTCTTGAACCCATTTAATTTCTAGTGTTGAAGGAAGCTTTGTCAAGAGTCTTTCAAGGGGTCATCTTTCTTTCTAGTGGAAATTTGTATATGATGGCTTACCAGTAACTGCATGGCATTGGAGAAATTTGTGCATCAGACTGAAATGAAATGACATCTTCAGCTCCTTAAGACAGTTCAACCTTCTTCTACACCATTTAAGAAGTAAAAATCACCTGCTACCTCGGAAACATAATTGTAAAGTCAAGTCATTAGACATGAAGTGCACCAGTCCAGCTGAAAATGTAACATTGCGTACCAAGTGATGTGGTCTGGAAACACCTTTTTCAACGCATACTCTGTCTTGAAAGCAAGAGGAGTGTTATTGTGACTAAATCTGCAGTGATTCAATTGCTCTGTTTTACTACAATATTTTTTTAAGCCCTGTTTCAACTCATTAATTGCATATAGCAATTTTCATCTCCAAGCCTCTTTCCACTTATCCATCTGGTATTAGAGTTTCTCCTTCATCTTCACTTATTACATGATTCTGCAAAACTCTTTCTCTGCAATCTCTTTCTGCATTCATAATTTTTGAGACAAAATACTTGTGATGTCATCTGGTTTGGAGAAGATCATTCGGTTTGGAGAGATTTATTTACTCGCTCTTTTCCTATTTTTAAAAATATTTATTTTCTGTTTTTAAAGCTTACTCTCACTGGGTTAAAGAAAGATCAGTGGACTCAATCCAGTAGAAATAGAACACTTCCCCTCATCACCACTCAAAAACCTGAGCAATACTGCTGATAAGGTGCCTGTATTATCACCTACCTTGGCTTCTGTCAGTTTAGTGAATTGTAAAGCTATTACATCATGATGAAAACTGTGATCAAGTGAGGGAAACACAAATTCTGGTTTATCACCATTTTACAAACTCCTAGGCCTCTCTGATTAGTACTACTTTAACAGTATTTCTCCTCTTGCTCTCCTAATTTCTCTGTCTTGCTCTTCAGCTAGTTCTTTGCAATTTTTTGTCTTCGTGAAACAGTGTATTGAAGCATTTCAACAACTACTATTACTGTAGTTTAATGGAACTGCTGATATCATGATATTTTGAAAGAGCAGCAGAAAAACCTATGAAAAGTAAACAGTGCAAAAATATACGTATGATGATCTTGAATGGTGAGATCTGTGAATGCACGTGTCCTCATGGGATTTCACTGAATTTTAGCTTTTGAACATTTACATTCATTTGTTTCATCTTCTGTCTTTTCATTTGTCCAAGTCCTTTTAGATCACCGTTCTCCACTTGGAGAAGTGGTTGCGCTTTGCTTTCTGCATTGTTTTATATGGCATTTATAATCATTGTAAATAATGATAAAAGAAATTTAACTTTGGTATACCCAAAGAAAGTTTTAAATTGAGTCGAGAACACTTACTAATGTCCTGGTCCTTCCTCATCTCACCAGTGTAGAGATATTAATTCTATTCCTGTATTTTGTGACTGGCTTATTGAATAACTTGTTTGAATATCTTCTTTTCTGCCTCAATGTACTTATACAAAAAGTGTATTTACTTTGTTTATTATATACACTGGATGTAACAATTTTGGAAGCAGCATTATTACTTTTATAACAAGCAAGCAGACTACATATCTAATCACCACTGGGAAACTATTTACAGAATATTTGATTATTTTTCAAGAGCATCAAAAATTATAGGTCAATAAGAATTGGGCTTTGACCAGCCTTCTAAGCTAAGGTACATTCTTTTTAATATAAGAATCCCAAATGCTTCAATAATTACACATTAATTGTTCAACAGTCTGTTTTATTCTAAAACATTAAGCTACAGTATGGTTCTCAATAAAATGCAAAATACTCCACTAATGGAGATACAGTGCTGGGAGTTTGTCATCACATATTTATAAACAACAAAACCCTATGATCTCTGGTTTTGTTCTGATCTAGGCAGAGGGTGCACATATATAAATATATGACAAATCTATTTAAATTGTAAAGGCAATTAGGAAACTGAAATCTTGTGGACTCTGTCCTTTGCAAGAGGGGGGAGAAAATTTAGATAACCTTTCTTTCTGGAACTACATTTTCTATTACATCAGAAAACTCTATTTTTTGCATGTGTAAGATCATTAAATACTTTTTAGAAGAGAGGAAAAGCAGCAAGTATATCTGAAAGCAGTGAACATCGGTCTAATATAGATAACGTGTAAAAATGGAAAAACTAGGTTTTAAAAATAACAAAACATTATAAAGTTTATCTACCAGAATGACCGGACAATTTTCCTGTCACAACAGGGCCTAGTTAAGTGAAACATATGAGAGAATAGAAGACTACACTGAGAGAAAAATAAATAAACAAATAAAAAGTTAAGGCTTATCAGAGAAGAAAAATAGAGCCATGCTCTTCACCTAAAACAAGAACTGTCAGACTCAGTCTTGTCTCCAGTGCACTTAAAACTGAATGGAATCACTGTAAAATCAACAGTAGGCCACTTGGGTTCAGCAACATATAAGGGTTGAAGGAAACTCAATTTTGTTCTTATAACTGTACTTAGAGGAGAATTTTCCAGATTCATGTAAAGATTTCAAGGTGTCATAAATATTATATATTTCAGGAAATTATTATGTAATCTGATAGGGATGTAAGAGTTGTTATTGCACTTTTATTAAAACAAATTTTGAATTAGTTGCTTGACATATACCATTGACGAATTTGCAAAGCTTTAAGAAAAGGTACAAAGAAGCATTTCTTTTTGTTTAAAAGAAACAGAAGATGTTCTTCATCCCTTTTGTTTTTCTTTTCCACAAAATTACATGGACTATGTAAGGTGCAGAGCACACTCTCAAAAGCTACAAGCCCACACATCCAGTTAATTGAAAAAGAAAGGGAAGACTCTTCAACAAAAAGTGTCTGCTTGTGAAGGTAACCACAGCAATAAACATTGCTTCTATCTCTATAAACTGGAGTCGTCATCGTGGCTAGGCTTCATGAATGAAGATCCAGGGAGGGCTCCACCCATTCTCCTCATCAGCGCCTTTTCCAAGCACGCTGATAAAAAGGGGATAGTGGATAGCACCCTCCAGCCTGCACAATGGATTTTTTTTAGGTGATACACAGCATGCACACAGCTGGACCCACCCTTTAGTCCTAAGGTTCATCTGCCAGGGCCTAGCAAGCTTGGACGCTGGCAGCGAGGTCCTTAGGATGGAGGTTTAACCTCTTAGCTGGAAGGCCTTACAGGGCTAAATGAGCTCCATCTGCCCGGGTTTGGAATCAGAGTTGTCCTTCTCCTAGGATGACTGCCAGAAGGCTAATGAGCATATCATGCTCATACAAGGATTATAGGAACATGGGTATCACTCCCCACACTTTACTGTGGCAATGAGTTTAATGCTCCCTCTGCTGTCGGCACAGTTATCGCACCAGGGGCCACAGGAGACCCCAAGTGATTTTCAGACTGTGCCTGATAAACTGGAGTAAGTCTTCTAAAATCAACCATACAAAAAAAAATATATATATATGTATATAAAAATGTATACAAAATTGTTGTGACTGTCTCATAGTGCCATTGCACTTAAGAATTCTGACTCTTCCCTTAGTGATCCCAGTGTAATGCCTTAAAGCATAAGAAATTTCTTAACCCCATCTGAAGGCAAGGAAGAGAAATATTCAGCCTCCTAGAGCAGGGAGAGATGCTAAAACATTAATATATTATCAAATGCTTATTCTTATTTCTACAAAGTGTCTGTACCAAATATAGTCCTAGTCAGGAAGTGAAACAAATGTCAGACTAATTGTAGTCAGAAGCTAACGCTAAAAGAGAGAACAGACTGAAACCCTTCCTCTCCTCTTCAGAGACAAAAAAACCTGTTCTCCCCAGGAAGTAGAAAGAGAGGGAGAGACAGTGCAGGTGTTTGACATCATCCCACCCAGCACTAAGCAGGAAGGATTGCTTAATTGAATAACCTTCTGTTGGCAGAAAGACATTGCTCAGAGAAGGGTGATCCCACCTCTTGCCCTTGCAGCAGGTGGCGTTCAGTCAGATGGACAAATACAAACGTCGGTGTAAAGAGCGGGACAGACACCAGCTGTAACTTCCATCTATCCAGACCCCTGGGGAGTGAATTTTGACAATGCTGCTTGAGGGAACAGAAAATGAGATGGTTTTTAATAGGCTAAAGACTGAATTTTAACAGTTAGCTCCCATGAGCAGAGCCACTCCAAATTTTCCAATTACAGGAAATCTGAAAAAGGATGTCAAAGACAAGTCTCTTCTTTCTAAAAGGGACTTGTATCTTTTAGCTGACTGTTAATTAAAGGAAAAGGAACATACTGGCTTTTAGGGAAAAATGAATGGATGAGGGAAAATGGGGGTTGAAGATTGTGAAGGCAATGGGTCATTTTTAATGCTATGTATGGTTCCTTTGTCATTTGTACAAGTTGCTAAAATTCTTTGAATGGCAGTTTCCCAACAATAGAGTACAGGTAATACTATTTGTCCTCCTCCTTTTTATTTGTCCTACCTACTAGAGATGCCCACTGTGGGGCAGAAACTCTTTTATTCCTATTTACAAGCAGTTAGCCCAATTAAGCCATGACAGCTTTGGGTTTTCAAACATGATACTATTATTGTTAATAACTGAAGTCTCCTACCAGAAATCAAGCGTGTACTTTAAAAATGAAAAAAATATTCGTTCACTAAAGCATTTGAAAAAAATCCTTAAACCTTAATGCATTCTTAAATGAATGGAATTTGGAAAAGTGCTTAAACATTTGGCTAAATGATGGGACAGCCTGAATTCTTCTCTAAATCACAGTAAAAGTCTGACAGAATTCTCACACACCTGAAAACATAATGATCCATTTCCCTACAAAGATTAAATAAATTTGTAACACATGTCTTAAAGAGGGGAGGGGGGGAGAACTTTATTTGCTAATATCAAGGACTGATGTATTATTATAATATCGTGTAGGCAGAGACTCCTTTCAGATGAGCAATGGGGACAGTATGCAAGAATCCTTAAAGTGTTAACTAGCATGCTTGCTTTCAGCTACAAGGCTAAAATACTCAGTCATGAGGTCCCAACTGTTCCTTCATGGTCTCGTAGTTTTGCCTGCGTTTGCAACTATAGCAAGTGGGTCTTACACAGAATGATTTTAGGTGGATTATAAGCACTCTGCTGAAAGTTAAGTCCAGAGTGAATATCCAGACTGAATTTTAAAAGTCATGAAGAGAGTATTCCCAAAGATATGGTTCTGATGCCAAATGACATAGCTCATAAAGCTGCTCCTGGGAAACAATCCATAGTAATCTACTTCTGGAAACCAAATAAACCAAATGCCAGCTTTACTGCTGGGAATTATGCCCAGGCAGCAGACCTGTCTACTGTCAGTTTGCACAGGGCAGGATTAATGACATAAAGAGGCTATTACTTTTTAAATGTCCTCTTTTTAAACAAACAAAATAAGGACCATATGTCTGCAAAGTAACGGTGTTTCAGCTCCCAGAATAGTAACTGGGCATTCATTATATCCCTCTGGAATTACAGAGAGTGATGAGGTAAACTGACAGTCTAGCTGTACCATTTTCTAGCCCTTTTCCTCTTCTAAGACCTTCTAGATCCCTTTACAAGGAAAAAAAGGGGGGAAAAAAAATCAACCTTCAAACAACATGTCCCCTAAGCAAACCCACGACAAGTTTCTAAATCTAGAGCCCCTGACACAATGAAAAGATTGTAAAGCACACAAATAAAGAGAAGAATGACAGAGGCAAATTTGCAACAAAAGGAACTTCCTCGCACCAAAACCTGGCAGATTACAAAAGAAATACATGTACAATAAGCTGTAGTTCAGGTTGAGAATGTATGTCTGTTCAATACAACTGGTTTGTGAATAATCCTGCATATTACAGAAAAAGCAACTTCCTCTGAGATTCAGAGTAGACATGTCAATGGAACAATACAAGTTGCATTATTAATCCTCCGATGTTCAAATGTATGTCAACAAGCAACAGAGGTCAATACATATCCCACAGCATTATGGAAATATAGGCATTATTAAGACTTTCTACAATTTCTTGAACACTTTATCACAATGTTAAGCAAAATAAGCTACCAGTGTATCTTAAGAATTATTAAAAATAAAGTTGTAAAAAAAAAAAATCTCTCATAACTTTCTGTCTGGATTAAGGACTTATATCAGGAAGAAACAGAAGTGGGTCTTGAAAATAAAAAGCTAGCACTAATATTATTTAAGAGGAATCTATGTTTGATTAGCCAAACAAAAATTACTACCTGTGGAGTTATATAAAAGGTTTGAGAGTAAAATAAATACTGATGCTGATATGCATTATTACAGTGATGATTGCTTCATGTCCAGTTTTTACTTAGTCTTACTACAATTAGAAGTGCTCTGGCACACTGGATCTTCCTTGGAACGATGGGTACTTGCAGTCTTTGAAAATTAAAGTTATATTCACTTGAAGAATGGTAAAGAAATACAGTTTTTTAAAAGCTCTGTACATCACTGACAAGTAATTGCTTTTTTATTTTAAAAAAAATAAAAATTAATATAACAACTGTTTTGATCCCCTCTCATGTCTTATGTTTCACGGTGAGAAGTGTGTAGGCTTTAATGAGACTAATGACCGACCACCTTGAGAAAAGCATCTATAATAGAACTGTTCATCAGATCTCATTCAAATTGCAGTAAAACAAAATTAGTAGTTTTGGGAAATGCAAGCACTTAAATGTCTTTGTTCCCAACTCCTGACAGTGAAGACCATCCACAACTATATCTCTAAGTGAACAGTTTTGGTCCATTCTTTAATGCACAATCATATCGTAGCGTGACCAGAAATATTTCCAGAGACAGAAATGCAAGGGATTAATATTTGAAAGGAAAAAGTACTATTATAATTTTCAGATAGCACTGTGGTTATAAGCAGAGGGAACACAAACTCAAGATCTAATAATGAGAAACACAAATAATTCCCTCTCTAAATTTACTTTGTTTACAATGAGATTCAATAAAATTAAGTATAGTTAAAGCATAGCACACTAATCACTTCAGTTACTGAAGTAACAAATGTTATGCTTATATAAAGCACGCACAAGCTCTCTGCTACATGCCTGAAGTATCCGATATAAAATAAACTTGTGGAGTTCTAAGTCCTGGAGTAATATAACACTGCATGACCTAGTAGGGATTACTATTTCCAGACCACTTCTGCCCTGCGACCCATAAGGTCACAAACTTGCTCAGGATTGTCAAAATCTATCTGAGTAGACATGCAAGAATGTACTGGTATAGAAACACTGCTGGAAAACGATTGCATTTAAATAGCATGTTTAGTGCATTCTCCTACACATGTATCTTTTTATCATCCTGGCTACAGAGCCTCAGACATGTACAGTGAGGCAGATACCGATCCCTGTGCTGTTCCTTGGCAAGACCAAATACTGACAGTATTCAGGATATGCTCTGTAACCATCTGGACATCATAAACCAGTAACTAAGGAAATTAAATTGGAGATAACTTGCCAACTAATGTGATTAGTTCAAAGCTAAGAGCAGCACTGCAGTTTTTCCTAGAGGTGACATAGATCTTCAGTACAAATGGAACTTTCCAGTTAAACCCATATTCTGCAGCAAAACAGTGGATAGTGTGAACTCCTATGGTTATGACTGTAGTATCTGCTTTTGAACAGCTCCCAAATAAGTACTGTGACATTTATATTGGCTTCATTTTACTCTAAAATGCCACTACATGTATACTATTAAGCTTCATTTTCATTGTGTATTTTTAACAGATGAATCTGGTATTATTATTCTTCAAAAGAAAGGCACACAGATTAAGTGATACTAAAATTTGTCACCACTTTTAGTTATTCTGAGTATGTTTTGTCCAGGAAAATAAAATAATCAACTCAGATAGTAATAAAAAGCCTTATCTAAATAAGGTCTTTTTTCTTTTAATAAAAAGATTTCAATATGCTTTAAAAAGAGTAGGTGAACTCTATGGAAAATATTTAGATTTGAGTAAAGAGACATTTTATTTGACATATAGTTGTTATGAAGAATCTTGACTTCTTTACACTATCTATGCTTTTTTGTATTCTTCCAGTGTTGGAGAAAAAATAAGAATAAAAAGATCAGTTGTTTGCACAGCTTTCACTCATCACATTTAGGTAAGTGTCACAGATAGAGTAAGTATATCTTTTACTCATATTCTCTATCAATATTTCCTATGACATACCACTTGTATTCATTCAAAATACCAACCATGGCACACTTTATTAGATTTTAATTCTTTGATTTGATTATCTGTTCATAAGCTCACCAAAATAAACGGTAATTCAGCAGACATCTAATAATATTACCTCTGTATTGTCTCATCTGCATACCTCTTAACCAAACTTAAGATGAGAGAAAGGTGGTATTTGACCTCAGATTTGTATTCTGGATGCAAGGTTTGTTTTTGCTTTGTAATAGATTTACCTGCATGCATAAGATAGATAGTAATTTCTTATGATTATTAATATGTACATTAATGCGTAGCACTTTCAGCTTCCCTTTCTTTTAAAAATTGCAAAATGTCTAAAGACTTGTGAAGTCATCTTTCTTGCTAGGCTAGGGATCTCCTTTAATAATGTTATAATAACAATAAACACAAATATTTTTCCTACACTAGTAGGGTGATGAATTTGAATCACAGAATAAAGAGGAAAAGTCTAAAAATCATACATTTTACATAAAATAAGATGACAGATATTCAGATTCTTAACTTGTGTAATAAAACGAATGAGCCAATCTTGCACACACTGGTAAATGGCTGAAAAAGAGGTGTATAGTTTGAAATCATCTTTTTTTGCTATATTTTCAATGCTGTAATGTTTATTACATCCCTGTTTCCATTTATCTATATATTGGAGACAACAATTATCCATGTAACTACAGGATTTACAACTTTAATTGAGACTGAAAAGTAATGAGGTTTGAACATTTGGTATAACATTTAACGTAAGTTTTTACTGATCATGCCACCACCAGTGAAGACCTGTTTCAAAAGAATACTTCATTCACATGCCACTCACTATTCTTTCACATAGAATACTTTATTCACATGCCATTCACTGTTCTTTTACGTACTGTTTCTGTAATCATTACCAGGGAAAATATACTCATGTACTTAAAGGAGAAATTGATCTTTCTTCACATTATACTTTCATAAACATTTCACGATGTGACACAGCCTTCCCAGGCCTGAGAAGAAGCATTGATGCAGATGAGCAGTGCCTCTATTCACAGTACATCTGACATTATCCCTAAATTCTGCTATAGGAACATTTTCTTCGTATACATGTATCTATGGATGTATGAGTCAAGTATCTTCTTTTTTTTGCTTAAATACAAAGCCAAACTCTAGACATAATGAATGAAATCTCTGAATTTGTATTGCTATAGAATTATATTTTTCCCCCATTTTCTTCCTCCTTAGCTTTCAAACAGAATGTAAAATTATGAAGAACATCCTTTCTTCCCTGAGGTGAATAGTGAATAGTAGAGATAAAAAGTATTTATATCAATTGTGTGTAGAGCAGTAACTGAAAAAATGTAAAAATCAATCACAAAAGCATTTACAACAATCTAAATTTTTGGGCAGCTGACTAAGTTTGCACTCTTGTTACATTAAAAAGTGGTGCTTATTTCAGAATCACAGAAGGGTTGAGATGGAAAAGACCCATGGATGTCATATGATCCAATGCCCCTGCTCAAGCAAGAGCATCTAAAGCTGGTTGCTTAGGACTACGTCCAGATGGCTTGAGAATATCTCTAAGAATGAAAACTCCACAACCCCTGTTGGGCAACCTGTACCAGTGCTTGATCACCACCACAGTAAAAAAGTGTTTTCTTATGTTCAGATAGAACCACAGAATCACACAATGACTGGGATTGGAAGGGACTTTAAAGGTCATCTAGTTCCAGCCACCCTGCCATGGGCAGGGATGCCACCCACTACAACACGTTGCCCAGGGCTCATCCAAGCTGGCCTTGAATACTTCAGGGATGAGGCATCCACAGCTTCTCTGAATAACCTGTTACATTTAACCAATCACCCTCTGAGTAAAGACTTTCTTCCTAAAATCTAATGTAAATCTCCCCTCTTTTGGTTTAAAACTGTTTCCCCTTGTCCTATTGCTATCTACCTATATATAAAGTCTCCCTTGGAAGGCCACAATAAGGTCTTCCTGGAGCCTTCTCTTCTCCAGACTGAACGACCCCAACTCGCTCAGCCTGTCTTCATAGGAGAGGTGCTCCAGCCCTCTGATCATCTTCATGGCCCTCCTTTGGACCTGCTCTAAAAGGCCCATGTCTTTTTTGTGCTGAGAGCCCCAGAGTTGGATGCAGTACTCTAGGTGGGATCTTTAAAGGGCAGAGTAGAGTGAAAGAATCACATCTTTCGACCTGCTGGCCATGCCTTTTCTCACGCAGCCAAGGATACAGCCAGCTTTCTGGGCAGCAAGTGCACATTGCTGGCTCATGTCCAGCTTTTCATCCACCAGAATCCCTAAGACCAGCAGGGCTGCTCTCACTATGTTATTCTTCCAGTCTGTACTCATGTGTGGGACTGCCTCAACACCGGTGCAGGCCCTTGCATTTGGACTGGTTGAACCTCATTCCTTCCGTTCGTGTGGGCCTACTTCTCTATCTTGTCCAGTTCCCCCTGGATGGCATCCCTTGCTTTTGTTGTGTTTACTGCACCACCCAGTTTCATGCCATCTGCAAGTCTGCTGAGAATGCACTCAATCCCACTGTCTATGTCATTGATAAAAATATTGATAAGCACAGGTACCAAGAGAGAGACCTCAGGGACACCACTTATCACTGGTCTTTACTGGGACACAGACATATTGACTGCTTTTTTCAGCCATTAACTGGCACGTAGAACCTCCAGTGTTTCAGTTTGTGCCCACTGCCTCTGGTTCTGTCACCTGGGCACCACTGTGTCCACTGTCTTAAACCATGGATGTCAATACATTTACATTCCTACCTAGAAAGCAAACTTTAAAATTTTCTATGGTAACACCATATTTCTGCAGTAGAGAAAAGACTACTAACAGGGCTGTGAGAAGAAATTAAAGAATATATCAGACATGCACACATATTAAACGTGAGATACAAATAACAGAAAGATGGCAGAGAGGGACAGAGGACAGCACTTCGATAAACACAATTGGACAGTTTTTTCATAGAATCATAGAATGGTTTGGATTGGAAGGGACCTCTGGAGGTCATCTAGTCCAACCCCCCTGCAGTGGGCAGGGACATCCCCAACTACATCAGGTTGCTCAGAGCCCCGTCAAGCCTCGCCTTGAATACCTCCAGGGATGGTGCCTCAACCACCTCTGGGCAACCTGTTCCAGTGTTTCACCACCCTCGTGGTGAGGAACTATTTCCTAAGATCCAGTCTAAATCTACTCATCTCCAATTTAAAACCATTGCCCCTCATCCTTTCACTACAGGCCTTTGTAAACAGGTCCTCTCCAGCCTTCCTGTAAGTTCCCTTTAGGTATTGGAAAGTCACTAGTAGGTCCCCCCGAAGCCTTCTCTTCTCCAGGCTGAACAATCCCAGCTCCCTCAGCCTGTCCTCATAGAAGAGGTGTTCCAGACCCCTGATCATTCTCGTGGCCCTCCTCTAGACCCTCTCCATCAGCTCCATGTCCTTTCTATGTTGAGGGCTCCAGAACTGGACACAGGATTCCAGATGAGGTCTCACCAGAGCAAAGTGTCAAATCACCTCCTCGATCTGCTGGTCACACGTCTTTTGATGCAGCCCAGGATGCAATTGGCC